>JALBCR010000420.1:0-310543 GCA_030710515.1 Abscondita cerata | reverse complement strand
TGTAGTATTGTTTTCAAACGCTTGTCAATGATTGAAAAAGAAAGTTATAGTATATAGAAAGTGGCCATAAATGTAGATATCTTTCGTTAAGCAAACGGCAAGTTCTTTCAATAATCTTGTAACATTCTCCATGAATAAAAAATAAATTTAGTATGTCTTCATTCGAATATTCTTGGTGGATTTCCATGTCGTGTATAATGTGTCACGTCGACGTTCATAAATTTGATAAATAAGGCACATTGTTTTAATTTCCACAGGCCACTAGTTAGAAATTATTTAATAAAATAGAGAAATATTGTGTGTCGAATGTAAATACATCGATAGCAGAAAAATGGTAACAGATCGGTATAGGAAACCCTTATGAAGATTGAAAGACCACTTAATTCTCCATCACATAGAGCAACAAGATACAAGGTGTTCCATTTAAAAAATTGACTTTTGGGCAGTTGAAGTTAGTCAGATTTAACCAAACATTTTGAACACCCTGTAAATAATGAGATGTCAAATTACACATCATTTAAAAACTTAACAGTCCTCCTAAGTATAGCCCAAATTGTGTTACTATAACTTTCTTTTTCAATCATTGACAAGCGTTTGAAAACAATACTACAAAACCAATTTTTCTCAAAAAAATAAGAATATCTCAAAAACTATTGATTTTTCATATAGGTTGTGCTACATAAAAGTAACTCATATTTTAGCGGGAATCCAAATATACAAAAAAATATATCATTCCATTTAAAATAAGAAAGTTGGTAGCCACTTCCGGTGTAACCGGAAGTGCTAGAAGAGCTGAAATATTTTAATTAAATAGAATTTTTCGAGCAATCCCCTATTTCAAATTTTTAAACAAATATTAGCTGAATCACCCGGTATAACAACACTAAGTACTAACGTAAAACACCACTAATTTACTATTTTATGTTCTTTATTGGATGCATGACGTCACGAACAACGACCTTCTATTGAACTGTTTCGGCGCCAATTTTCAGTGTTTGAATGAAATACACATTTTAAAAACTACACAGCAAATAAAAAATATTTTTACAACTGGCGAACGACTGGCGAACGTCTTTTATGTGTATGGGCTTCAATTTTACACATTTTATAAAAAGTTGGAAAATACCGAATAACTACAGAGAAAATAATTAAGTGTTATTAATAATAATTTTTAATAACATTTTTAATACATCAGGGACGCCGACCACAATCTCGTCTCGGTCTAAATATGTGAGTTAGTTTATTTGACAATAGTCTAATTGGTCTATACATCTACAAATAAAATTTGACTGCAGATAGTTACTTACACTTTTTGAGAACGTACTTGATGATTCTTTTTTTTTATGTGATATTCTAATATCACAATGTGATCAGTTAGATTTATAAAATTATTATTATTAACTGCGTATATGATCTAAACTTTGGTATAATTCTTTTAGACAAGTAGATCAGTTGAGGTCAACCGGTTAAATAAACTTCGAGAAATAAATTTTTTTAAAATTGTCAAAAATCGCTAATTTTGGTTTCCAAAAATTCTCCTAAGGCCAAATACACTAAAATGGGATTGAAAGTTTCGGAAAAGTCATTTCTTAGGACCTACTTTTACACAAAAAGCCAAATCGTATGCTGGACACTATGTTTTGACAAATGCATAATAATCAAAGCTAGATAGAAAAAAAATAGCACTCAGATTTTGATCTAATCCAAAATGTTGACTTTCTTTTAGTAGACTGCTTTATCTTCTGCAACAGTTTGATTAAACAAACAAAGCGGAGTAAGCCTAAAAATTCAATTTTTAAAATTTTTGAAATTTAGTACTGTTACTGAATGCATTTTAAAAATATTTTCGATTATACAAAGTTTTCCAAAAAGTTGTGGCAGCATAAACTTACATTTTTTAAATGGAACACACAATATTTTGTTCAAGGTTTAAACAGATCTCACCGAGCGCTTTAAAAAAACAAGCGTTTACCGTAGAACTCCTCATCGCCCCGATAAGCGAAAATAAAATTGCGTTTAAAAAAAATGATTCAAACAAAACTTATAGACAATAAAATTTCCGACAACTTTTTCCTTTAACTTTTTTTGTAAAATTGATATTGATGAGAGATATTGTTACAACAATTATTGTCACGTGATTGTTATATCTTAGTAAGTACTTATTGAATCAAAAAATAGTTTAAACAAAAGATGTGTATAATTAAATTATAAACAACTTTTATTTGAAACAAAAATGTGTAAAATGAATATTTTTCAAAATATTTAAAAAATTCAAAAATCTGTCTAAGTTAATGGCCTTTTTTAGATACATAGAATATGCCCAAAATCTAATCAGATATATAAACTTATAAACAAAATCCATGTACAAAGTTTCATAAAAATCGAACGGTTGGTTTTCTTGATATCTTGTTTACATACGGACGCACGGCTAGCCAGCGGTCGGACATAATTTTTTTTTGCTTCATTATAACGTACTAACTTTAATTTGTCAAAAAAAGTGAAAAAAGGGGTGTTAAAATTTTCGGTTTAGAAACCGTCGCATAATTCCCCATCATATTATATAAGATGTGGAGTAATTAGCAAGTTCATGTACTATACAAAGTATTTAAGAAGATTCACGTGAGTATTAGTAAAAATGGCACTTACTTTAATGCAAGACTTTAATCTTCTGTTGTAATAGTTGTGTGTCTTTTTCGGACAAGTACCAAATCCCACTTTTCCGCACTTTTGACGACTTTTATTATAAATACGCTTCTTAGAAATTTATTTTCAAAAATTTATGAAAAATATAGGTAACTATGACAACATCAAAAGATTGTTTTAGCAGTCAAGTCTAGGGACATTCAACTCATGAATCGTGATCCCGATACCGATTCTAATTAGTATCGATTTAATCTTCTCATTTTACTTAACCTAACATTTTCGTTAATCATTGCTCATTGGCGCAGTAAGAAAACAATCATTTATAAAAAATGGATCGTGCTAGTATAATTAAAAGTATAATTTGAAATCTATCCAATTATAAATTCGACGTTTGTAAATAACCCGACAAACTTAGTACTCCTTGAGCTTGTTTTCTGGGTCGATAATTTGAAGTACTTTCATTTTTTTGGATATCTGTCTCTGTGATTTTTTTAAATATTACTAATGTGCGACACACGTGGTGTTGTTGTTGACATTACAAGCGCTGGGCGCTGCGCCGGGGATCGCCACATGAATCGTTTATTTTCGACGATTCAAATTCTAGTGACCAATACGAATCGGTTTCTTAGCGTTGAACATGATTTTCTGTCAAGTGTCATCACTTGATACGTATCGATTCATGAGGTGAATAAGACTAATAACTTTATGTAAGTTAAGAAAATATTGATAGATGGCGCCACCCATGAGCGACCGCAAATGAAAGCGGTCAGAAAAACATACTTTTCGGCCGCTTTTCAGTACTAAAAATTTACTTTTTTGTTAGATTCGCCTAAAAAAGTAACTTCTAATAATTTAACAGCTAATAAAATGGAAATAATGTTAAATTATTTCAAATCGCCCTGTAACAAAACCTTAAAATACCTAGGTGTCAATTTTACTAATAATTAGATGTATCTTCTAAAATACCTTTTACAATACATTTACATGCTGTATAATTTTAATACTCTTGATGAGATATTATCGAACCTTAAAGAAAATACGGTGTGTTTCATTTAAATTAAGTTTATGCTGCCACGATTTTTTGAATCACTCTGTATAATCGAAAATAATTTTACAATGTTCACTCAGAACTGTACTAAATTTAATAAATTTTAAAAGTTATATCTTTTATATCAACTAAGCTATTCTCCGATGTCAGAAGTTTGCGCCACCCTGTATAAACAGTATATTTAATTTATACAACAATCGTTTAAAAACCATTCTGATGATTATCAAAAGTACTGTTTAAATGACATCACCAAACTCGAAACACACTTATCATTTTAATTCTTTTTTTTTTATTTCTTTTTTTCAAAACTTTCCAACTCGTTGTTGTGCTTACTTTACAAACATACTCCTACTTTGGTATTCAAAGACATCGCTATAGTTAAATTCGTTCGATAAATCCCGAAGTCCTCTTGACGCATTCTTTATCAAGTACGAATCTCTAATGCAAACAAGAGCATTTTAAAATAAAACTGTATAACATTTACTTTAATCGATATTTGGTTAAATTTACAATTCCATCCGTATATTATAAATATAAATCAGGAAACTATTTTCGTATCAGTCTTTGAGATTAACGTAGTAACTAACTGCTAACGGGAATGTTAAATAAAATTAAATCAAATTATTATTTATTTACTAAAATCTGTTATAAGTGGTTGCTTTTAACTTTTTTTACTTTAGTACACGGTAAACAAAAATAACTGTATATATAGAAACTAGGGCAACATGTTCCAGATTTACCAAAATAAAAAAATATTAGAAAGAAAATGTCACAGAAAATATAATTTATTTTATAATAAGGTTCTTGAATCACAAGGTGGAAACAAATCAATAATAATTTTGAAAAAGTTCTTCCTCATAATTATATCGTAATGTAATTTAATCAAAAATATTTACTTTCAACAGAACACAATCAATGTTAATACCGAAGCTTTTTATAAGTTGATTTCAAGAACACACGTTAAATTAAAGAACTTGTATGTATTATTTAATTTTTTAAAAACATTCCTTGAAATTTTGAAAATATACCTACTGCATCAAAGTAGTTTTAAATTTTTAGCTACTTTTAACCAAATAAAAAACAGCTGTTAAAAGAAAAGCCTGATTCAGAAGACATATTTGCATAAAAGTATTCATTCATTTGATTATCAAACCCTTGAATGAATCAGTCGACACCCAAGAATAAAGTATTTGCTCTCATGAAAGTGAGCCAAATTGTCTTTGCCAATTTAACAAAAAAAAACTATTATAGAAACAGTCAGAGTAATCACCAAATAAACAAAACGCCAAATTTATAATCAAATCGTCAAAAACTGACAAAAACCAGAGATAAGGGAGGGTGGAAAAAGCCAACTCTCTCGATTTATTAAAGTAGTCCGGTTACTAAGAATTACTAGGTAAGTTCAATACTTTCTGACAAATTCTAAATTCCTTGTAGTACCAAAAATAAGAGATCTGAAAGGCGATAAAAAATAAACAATGATTTATTGTCCACTAATAAGCAGATTATACAAAGGTATGTATTAATATGAAAATATTCAGATGAAAACTTGAGTATTTAGTTGAATTGCTTTACGGAAATACAGACGCGTTCGGTTATTTTCGGGTTTTCCTTTCCCCCGTATGACGGCAGCCATTTTCGTATCATGGCAGCTTGGCATAAACCATCTGTATTTCTTATAAATTTTCTCCGAATTCAGTCCCCCAACATATTAATCGGGTTGCAGTATATCGAAGTTAATAAAATTAGCTTTCAATTGACCAGTTTTTCTCATTACTTTCACGCGAAAATAAGAACACCTGATTATTGTTTGTTATAAACAAAAAATATATTTTTTTCTATTTTTGGGTCAGCTTACAGAGCTATAAAAGCACCCAAATAAATTCTTTTATAGAAATAGAACAATTTTTATTCCGAACGGTGGTAACACTGATAACGTCCAAGATGTAATTACCTTCGGTATGCATTAATTTAAATCGTAATTAATGTTCAGTAGATTTATTTAATTATTTTCACTCATTTTTTTTAATGAAACATATGATAAATATATTATTAAACTTAAAACTGGCATATAAACCAAAGTTTAATGTAAATATTGCCACCTTAGCAATTACACTTTAAAATTCCCTAAATTTAAAAACTCGCGAAATTTTATTTTAAAATCAATCTGAAAAGCCCAAAATAGAAACGCGGCTCGTTTTCGAAACTGTACTCATCTTATAAAATGCGTCTTCTGAAACTAGTTCTTTAATATACTATTATAAACGAATGATGGATCCATTTAATGTATTGGAATTATTAATTAATAAAATACAGATTTTGTCCGAAGATGATTTTAATTTAATTATAAAATCGAAACCGGTTACAATTTAAAAAATAGAAGTATTGGCTGACATAGATATATTTTATTAATTAAATAAAAAATATATATTCATAGTTCAAGGTAGTGCTTTGTCTTGTCCGACTAATCAGGAAACCATGTAACACTTCTATTGGAATTTCAGCATGATGAATTAAAAAATATCTTCTAGTAAAATCAAAACCAAAAATAAACAAAAAATATATGAGCTCCAGATTAGATATATGCCAAAGTATCGTCTTTCTGTCAAACTAACCGTTGCAGCTAACCAGTCCAATTGAAGTTTGATGAAAAATTCCCAGTATTTACACCTGACTAAAGATATTTCGTGAAAGTGAAAGGATATCGACATGGGAGCTTAAAATATACCCATAATTTGTCGAAGAATGTGGTAATCGTAATGCCCTTTAAATTAAGCATTTTTTTAATTGTCTTTTTAATTTTTTGGATTCAATTACTCCCTTTGGCAATAGACCGACAATTATGTTCATTTTTGAAGTCCGAGAAAAAGATTACGTAAACAGCTAAGAGTATTTGAATATCGTAAAATTGTTTCATTAAAAAAAAGAAAGAGTAATATGAAAATACGGTCAGACAAAATTTAGTCACAACATTATGTTTTTCTAGAACAGTATTCTAGAATCTATTGTTTCATACACTGTTTCCGAATACGTAATTATTATGAAACTAGAGATAAGGTTTGAAACGTCAAGTCAAATATGTTCTAATGTTTTTACGTGGACATTCTATTTTGCATTTAGATACAGATTTGAGGGTGAAATAAGTTGAGAGGGAATTGGTATTAAAAGCAAAAGGAGGGGGTAAACCAGCATCGGTATCAGGACCGAAATGGCGGGTGCAAAACGTTTAGGGCGATTCTAACCTCTTCTTTTCAAGACTATTCCACCTGTTGAGATAAATTCGCAAACGATACGGTGCGTTAATGTTTTCAAAAAATAAAGTAGAGAAGTATGTTTGACATTTAAAAAAGAATGTATGTAGTGTTAAGGCCGGCCGCACACCTGAGGCGACATAACAGCTTGCGACAAGTCATTTTTGTCCGAGACCGTCTCGAGTACGAAGTAGACGTGGATAGTTATAGACCAGCCGCACACCGCACCCGCACGCGACGGTTGTCTCAGGGTGTCTTGGGAGCTCGATTCATACCGCTTTGCGCTTAAAACACTCGAGATTGTCATACAGCTACATACTGTAACGTTCTCGGCGTTCACTTCTGAGATAGGAGTCTCCAAATTTTGTATATAGGGTATCTCAGAATAACTGTAAGAACCGAAAATTGCAGATTGTTCTGAGAAATATATACGTGGAATATAATTTAATTCATGAAGGTTTTAGTTTGACCAATCGTGAAAAACTTTCTAACTAATTCTTTAGGTGTAAGTTATGTTGCCAAGAAATACGCAACAATTTAAAAAATGGGTTTTTCGGTTTCATAACGACTCAAAAATATGTAGCGGCAAGGTATGACCAAGGCTTCTGTAATTGGTCAACTTTACAACTCTAACGTTTTTTCATCCTCTAAACATTTATTCTTTCCGTACTGGGAATAGTTAACCTGGCACCCCGTCAAAAAAGCCCGTGACAAAATAGCCCCTACAAAATGGCCCCAACAAAATAGCTTCAGATATAATAGCCCACCGACAAAATAGTTCTTAAAAAAATAGTCCGTAGAATATAATGACTAAAGAGCATAGAAAAATGCATTAAAAAACAAAATTGTTTGAATGCTTTTTGTCCTTTTGTCTTTGTTCGCTCAATTGGGTTTTTAAATTTTCTATTATTTTAACACGTTCGCTGCGGATTGAATTTTTAGGTACAATTTAGTGTACAATCATTAAATTTAAAACTTAGACACCACAATTTCTGTAAACAAAAGTTTGCACATTGTGAAGCGGGCTTAAGGGTATCATTTACAAGTCTAACAGCAGGTAGTCTCAGCAGGGGTTATCTTATAGAAGGACTGTAGAATGAATCATTACACTAAGCACGTTTTAGAAAATAGGTAATTTACGTTGCTTACTTAATTTTTTAAAGAATATATTTGAAGGTATCGCTAATTAAACACCATAGCTCGATTAATTATCGAATCAAAATTTTGTTTAGGAAATGTTTACAAAATAAAATTAGAAATAATTTTGATTTAAAAAACGTCTACAAGCAATAACTTTTAAATTAAATCAAAAACTAAACATGGTTATTTGGGTTGACTGATTATTACTTATTTTTAAATAAATCTAACCTACTAATTATTGTAAGTTATTAAAAAAATCATTAAACTCTCTACTCATAATATTTAGTCCTTACAAAATGTATATTTTATGACGTTTCATTTTTTCTGTAGTTAATAAAAAAGTGAAAATAAAAACTAAGGCAATTCTTATTGTCAACGTATATATTTAGTTTTTGACAAGAATTTATTACATAATTATAATTAAGATACCAAGTTATAGTTTAAAATTAAATGAAAACGTTTTTTTTTAAATAAAGGTATTACTATATAAATAAATATAAGAAATCAATAATGGGTGTGACCTCCATTATTATTGATACATTCTTGGAGGCGTCTGCTCATTGACGCTATCAAGGTATCAATATAATTAATATTAATCGTTTCCCATGCGGTATCAATGGCTGCAATTAGTGCATTACGGTTTACTGGTATAAAATTTGGCCCTTGTTGTCTTCGGATAACAGCAAGTATTCGAGCCCAAACATTTTCGATAATGTTAAAATCTGGGCTTTTGCTGGCCAGGGTAACAGCTCCAAGTTATTTGCTTGTATCCAGTTGCGCACAACCTGCGAAGTATAGGGTCATCATATCCCGATAGTTAATTATCGAATGTTCCAAGAAAATATGTGTAAATAGTAAATGGAATCTACTAACGTAACGTTAAGTCGTTAATTATAGTTACATAACTCTCCTTTCATAAGATATAGTTCATATTAATATGCTTATTGTAAAGCTTCGTACACACCTGAACAACAAACCGAGGAACAAACAGAACAACGAACCGAACGGCAATCAGAACATTAATTTGGACATTGCTACGTACGAATTTTAGAACAGATTCGCAAGTCCTGATTGTTCCACGAACGGTTTGCGGCGTTCCCGCACGAATGCTTTTGCAGGTTTGGACGAATCTAAACAAAACGGCGAACAAACTTATGCGGGAGAATTAAATTATTTATTTTTTGTCCTTTTGTGGGTTTGTTGTGTTTTAGGTAATATTATGGAGTTGACAGAAGAAAAATGTTTTAAATTAATCAGTGTTTAAGAATGCAAGAAAAAAATGATGTCCCTATTAGCATCATTTGGGCGGGAAATTTCCAAAATAAAAAAAGCGAAGTAAATTATAATTTTTTACTCTTCTTTGTGCGTAAAAATTTGGTTGGCACTATCTTCTTGTTTTCCGCAATTTTCTCTTCTCAATAATAAATATATATGAACTGAAAACTACTGAAAATAATTGTGGGAACAGCACAAACGTTCCGTTTGTTGTTCGGATTGTGGAAATCATAAAAGATCGTTTGTCGTTCTGTTTGACTTTCGGTTCGTTGTTATGTTTGTTGCTCGGTTTGTTGTTCAGGTGTGTACGAAGCTTTACAACTTAAGCAACAATTTTTGGCGAATAAAGATTAGTTTGTGATGTAATATTAGAAACACAAATTTATATCATATCAAATTTATGACAACTTAAAAATCAAGAACGTGTATGTTATTGCTAAGAAATTATTAAGGAAAAAGCGCAATTGCAGTGTAAATATTTATAATTAGATATTTTCGAAAGTTTATAAGTCCTCTATTGTAATCTTAATACTTAAAAGAAAATCCTGTCCATTAGCATTATAAGGAAATGGCTTTTACTTTATGAATAAGTTTCAATAACAATAGAATATCCTTGCTTGTTTAATTTACTTCCTTTGAGTCATATTGCTCTAAGGGTTGTTACATTGGTCATTAGAAGTATGTAATAAATAAACAATTACCTACTGTTTGAGAAGGGGTAGTGTGAACCAATAAATAAAGTAAGAAATGTAAATTCCATTTTAGTTTAAAATTTCAAGTGTTGTGAAAATGCCACCTCATCTCGGTGCTGATTTGAAAGCGCGGATTGTTTCGGAATTAGCGGCGGGCCGTAGCGTGCGTGAAATTTCACGTATGTTAGATATACCAAAAGCACCGTAGGGCATTACCGAGTAAAATGGAATCTTGAACACACTTTGGAAAGAGCCATCGGAAGTGGTAGACCTAAAGTATCTACACGTGCTCAAGATCTCGAGTTGTTTCATTACGTAACAGAACAACCATTTGCTACATACTCCAGGGCTATAGCAGATACACATTTTCCCGGATGCCGTATAACTGCACAAAAAGATTAAAGGAGATGGGAATAAAGAAGTATAATGCTGCTGCGAAAGAAGTTCTCAGTGACGAAAATATGAGATGTCGTCTGGAATTTGCAAGGCGATATGTGAACGAACCTTTGGAATTTTGGAATCGAGTGATTTTTTAGAAGGAACTCGTTACGAAAATAATCACATATGTCCTAAAAAACGAAGTGGTTATTTTTCTGTGAATGTGTGGGGTTGGGTTAGCGCGCGGGTCCAGGAGTTTGTTGGGCTATCGATGGACGTCTTGATTCTGCTGCGTATTTAGATATTTTGGAAACTATTATGAAACCTTCAGTCGAAGTGTTTTATCCAGACGAAGATTATATTTTCCAACAAGTAAGTATTCTTATTTCACTATACTTTCTCCAAAAATAGTTCGGGATCTGTTGAATTAACATTTTCATAATGTATTTTTGTTGTTAAAGGACAACGCCCCTATTCATACTTCGCGGGTTGTGCGCAATTGGATACGAGAAAATAACTTGGAGCTGTTACCCTGGCCAGCAAAAGCCCAGATTTTAACATTATCGAAAATGTTTGGGCTCGAATACTTGCTGTTATCCGAAGACAACAAGGGCCAAATTTTATACCAGTAAACCGTAATGCACTAATTGCAGCCATTGATACCGCATGGGAAACGATTAATATTAATTATATTGATACCTTGATAGCGTCAATGAGCAGACGCCTCCAAGAATGTATCAATACTAATGTTTCATTTAATTTTAAACTATAACTTGGTATCTTAATTATAATTATGCAATAAATTCTTGTCAAAAAACTAAATATATACGTTGACAATAAGAATTGCCTTAGTTTTTATTTTCACTTTTATATTAACTACAGAAAAAAATTAAACGTCATAAAATATACATTTTGTAAGGACTAAATATTATGAATAGAGAGTTTAATGATTTTTTTTAATAACTTACAATAATTAGTAGGTTAGATTTATTTAAAAATAAGTAATAATCAGTCAACCCAAATAACCATGTTTAGTTTTTGATTTAATTTAAAAGTTATTGCTTGTAGACGTTTTTAAATCAAAATTATTTCTAATTTTATTTTGTAAACATTTCCTAAACAAAATTTTGATTCGATAATTAATCGAGCTATGGTGTTTAATTAGCGATACCTTCAAATATATTCTTTAAAAAAAAAATTAAGTAAGCAACGTAAATTACCTATTTTCTAAAACGTGCTTAGTGTAATGATTCATTCTACAGTCCTTCTATAAGATAACCCCTGCTGAGACTACCTGCTGTTAGAATTCTAATGATACCCTTAAGCCCGCTCCACAATGTGCAAACTTTTGTTTACAGAAATTGTGGTGTCCAAGTTTTAAATTTCATGAGTGTACGTTACGAGGCGTATAGTTCCCGTACGCATCACATTTATTATGCGATACGGGGCTTATTTGTCCCGTATACGTTCCGCACTTTGATTGGCTCTCGACGTACGAAATTTAATTTTTTAAAATTAAAACCCGAGTTCTGTATTCTATTTGTATATAAGAGAAACCCGTAGAAAAATTGCTTGAAAAATAATTGGTTTAAGACAAATGTTTAGATTACACTATATTGTGTCATTCAACTACATATATTATTTTCAAGTGTCACAAAAATACTTAAAAAAATTAAATATACATAAATGCAATAACAAAAGAAAATATACATATAAAAGTAAACAATATATTGTAGTTTTATAATGCAGTTAATGGCTTCGTTTTAATTGCATTCTTTTAAAAATTTTACAGTGCTGTTAATTTTTTTGTTTGCAATACATACTGTCAATTATTTACTAATATTCAAACAGCTAATGATATATGCGTATGGAAATGGGTATTTGTTGAATTGCATAGAACACAATACAGGATTTATGATTAATAGGTAGATAACATTTAGGTAGGTACAAACAATAGAACCCACTGCATCGAATGAAAATGCGTTACTTTACTTAAACCTTGTTTTAATTCCACAAAGAAGAGAAAAGACCTCGTTTAAAACCAAAATCATTATATCTGTATAAAAAGGCAAAACTTTCCCTTCCCTCCATCTCTGACTCATTAATTACCCTTCGGACTTTACTTGTTAAAGTAAAATATGCTCGTAAAATTAGTTGTAATTTATATTTTGGTCAGTTAAAACTTATCGAAACTGTAAAATGGAAATTGTGAAGTCTCAGAAAGGTGGAGACATTTTGTTTAAAGACGGTTATCGCTATCGTAAAGCAGGTATAAATACCGACGAAAGTTTTTCGTGGAGATGTGTAGAAGTTTCTTGTCGTGGTCGTATAAAAGTAAAAAACGACTTGGTAACTCCAGTGACTGGAAATAACCATTCACCAAATCCAGAAAAAAACCATGTGCACCATACGCGAACGTGCAAAGACCACACTTGAGAGACCCCGTCAAGTAATTTTAGAATGCACAAATGGTACAGCATTGGAAACAGAGGGTTTATTTGGGAAGCTACGTTTCATCACAGAAAACCATAGAAAGGATCCGAAAACGAACTGAAGTGAACCTTAATGCAGACAGAATAGAAGAAGTCATCATTCCAGACGAACTAAAATCCACATCGAGAGGTTCGAATTTTCTGCTTTGGGATTCAGGAAACGATGATCCCAATCAGATCTGTTTGGAACCGAAGAGAATCTACAAATCCTCGAAGATCAAGTCGCACCGAAATTATTTTTCCAAGTGTTCACCAACCACGCACTCAATGATGGCTCGGCGCTACCTCTGATTTACGTTTCATTACAAGATAAGCGTGAAATGTCATACGTCAGAGTTTTAGAGAAGATTCAAGAATTAAAACCGTCTCTACAACCTTTAAGTATTTTATGTGACTTTGAAAAAGCAATGCACAATGCGGTGTTCGTGTTTTTGCGGCCTGTAATTTAAAAGGTTGTTTCTTTCACCTTGGACAGTGTTTGTGGCGCAAAATACAGGAACTTGGTGTAGTAGACACCTACCAAAACGATGACAATTTTCGTATTCACTGTAAGATGCTCTTAGCTTTGAGTTTTGTCCCAGTTCAAGACGTAGCCCAGGCATTTGAATCCCTAATAGAAGCTTGTCCCGATGAAATGGATCAGATTCTAAATTATTTTGAAGACACATATATTGGACGTATGAGGCGTAATAAAAGAATAAATCCCAAATTTGACTTCGAGGTGTGGAATGTGTATAATCGTGTAATGGATGATTTACCATGTACCAATAATTCCGTAGAAGGCTGGCATCGATCCTTTAATTTAACTGTTGATTGTGCTCACCCGTCGCTTTACAAACTTGTTAAACATTTTCAAAATGAGCAAGACAAAGTTGAGATAGAGGTGTCGCGATTTAAAGCAGGATTAAGAAAACCTTCTGGAACTAAATCTAAATATATACAAGTTAACAGAAGGTTAAAAGCCCTTGCAACCAATGACAATATCGACGGTGCGATGAATTATTTGCGTAGCATAGCCTATAATATAGAAATATAAATGTGTAGTTCTCTTTTTTTTGTTACTTAATTAATTATTCCTAAATATACTATGTTTGTGAAATAAAGGTCAATAATTATTGCATTGCATTTTATTCTCGTTGCTTTTCCAAACCTTGTTTTTCCATTTCAGTTTGTTCAAGTCAGTAGCGCATACAGAAATAAACCACTGCAAAACAGTTCTGCTGACAATCGCTATTGAGTCATCAGGAATTTCCGTTGACACCAAGATATACTTTAACAAGCTTGAATTGAGACGGCTATTATACTAAGGAGCTATTTTGTCGGTGGGCTATTATATCTGAAACTTTTTTGTCGGGGCCATTTTGTCGGGGCTATTTTGTCACGGGCTATTTTGACGGGTCACCAGTTAACCTAACCGAAAATATGGTTAACCGCTACTACTCTTATTGTGGGACACCCTATATAATGAGACTTACTTAAATGCGATGTTAAAACAAACGGACAAATTTTTATTTATATTTGGGCCACTCTCATTCCAATCGATGTTATTAAAGGTGTGCCATTACATTTTAATTTTATTGGCCAGAATGTAAAAAATGCCAAACGATAAAGAAAATTTAAATTTTGGAAACACACACAAATATAGATCAAGATTTATTACATAACATAAACAAAATTTATATAACAGAATCGTAAATAAATTTTTAAACAATAAAAACGTAAATTAATAAAAAAATAACTAAATATTACATATAAGCATTAATTGATTTAAAAATTGGATCAATTTTCTTACAGCAAAGTACATTAAATTTTAGTTAAATTTTAAATAATAATTAATTTTAAAAAAGGATTATATGTCTTTTCGCGTTATTTACAAATTTAAAGCAATTTAAATAGATACGATAAGGTATTAAATTTTAAAACGCAGGTGGCGTCCGGGCGTTGCCCTTCGTTGCAATTTTAGGCCTGTCAATGAAGATAACTAATACACAAACGATGCATAACCTACGGTAAAATTCTCCCAATCGAGTCATTTTTAGGGATACACAAGGGCATTGGACACTAGGGAAAATTGAATACACTGCGTTCCATAGATATAAATAAATGTAGAAAGCTGGGTAAATCGAAGTTAAATATATAGTTTTCACAACAAAATACGTAGGTACATTAAATTCGTGTAATAGGGAGGATTAACAAAATACAAAATAAAAGTTAGGAGGTAGCAATGCACAGCAGTATATTGTTTGCGTAGGTTAGTTAGTGAGTCTTTTTGTCGTAAAATTAAAGAACATCGTTTTATCCTCCCGTAGTTTGTCAACAAACTTTATGAGATTTCTTTTCTAACTAATTGGATGTGTCCCAAACCAGAAATTGTTCTTTCTTCTTCCAAACAAATATATTATAATATAACGTAATAGTTAAATTTTCATTACCTGCCATATTGCCTCAGAATGATAAAACATTTGGCTTGTCACCAGCAACATGACGTGTCGGTTAGAAACCGCCGGAAATCAAAAAAATTTGTCTTCGACAAACTATATTATTCTTTTTCTAAAATTGTTACAGAGTGTAGTCTATAACCTGTATGGAACAGAGTTTTCGCACTAGTGCAGAGTACTTAAGATCCTATTAAAACATGCAAAATAAAAGATTAAGCAAAAAAATTACGAAAAAAATTAAGATACTATGATAGTGCTTCGAACCAACGGGACACCCAGAATAGTGCACATTTAAAGAATACAATAATCAAATATAATATACAATGCAATCAGCATTGCTATTAAGACACGAGCAACGGCATTAGGAAATGAAGAAAACGAGCCGAAGGCGAGTGTCTTAATAACCATTACACGTGAATTTCATACACTATTTTTTCTACGACAGCCATAACAATAAATAGAAACACTAATTTTGTAATAGAATACTACTAGTTACGAATTGTCAAATTTAGTAAATTTAATGATTGACATATAGCAATGGCACTAGTCGATAAGTGCAATAAGCAACGGCGTATTTCTATTGGTTCTGAATTTGTATCTTACTCATGAAACATATGATAACATAGCATCGCAATTCTATTTTTGGTTTTAAATTTGTAACGTACTAAAAATTTGTATCGTAATAAAAAAAATATTAAAGAACTAGTTTCAGAAGACGGATTTTATAAGACGAGTACAGTTTCAAAAATACGAGTCGCTAAAATGCCTTCTGAAACGAATTCTTTATACTATTTTTTCTATTTTAGGCTTTTCAGATTGATTTTAAAATAAAATTTCGCAAGTTTTTAAATTTAGGGAATTTTCAAGTATAATTACTACGGTGGCAATATTTTCATTAAACTTTGGTTTAAATGCTAGTTTAAGTTTAGTTAGTACCTACGTTTAATTAAAAAAAATAGATGAAAATAAAAATAAGTTGATAAATAAATTTACGGAACATTAAATAAGATTTAAATTAACGCACGCCCAACGTGTCGTTACGTTGCTTTGACGTTTAATATCAAATCAGTGTTACCACCGTTCGGAATAATAATTGTTCTATTTCTATAAAGAACTCATTTGGGTGCTTTTATAGCTCTGTAAGCGTACCCAAAATAGAAAATTTATTTTGAATTAAGTATTATTATTATTATAGTATCAATAAATTAGTTACATTTTCATGTGTAAAATATGATTAATTTTCGGTGTTTGTCTTTTAGGGATTTGACTACAAGTTTGTCATTTGTCCACTCGACGTGTTAACGTTTAATCAGAATGAAATTCTAAATACTAGGCTGAAGTTTGGAATGTACACTCCGCGGCAAAAGTGACGGGCATCATTTTAACGATAAACTCAGTGAAAATCTAAATAAAATTTGTATTAAAATAATTTAATAATTTTTTTATATTTTATAAATTGAACTTTGTATTAATATTTCTTTTTAAATTAAGAACTTGCCGCCGCCAATCTCAAACAAATTGAAGAGGTGGCCCTATTAGGCCCTTTTGGCAGTAGTCCTGACTTTTGCTTTTTTCGATTATAATGAAAATTTGAAAAATAGCAAATGTAAATTAAAGTTTTCGGAGGCAAGTCCTTAATTTAAAAAAAAATAAATTCAAAGTTCAATTTGGTAGAGTACGTATGTAACTGAATGCAACATTTTTAGCCTTATTAAAATCGAAAAAAGCAAAAGTATTAAAACGGTGAAAAGGGCCTTATAGAGGAAATCCTTTTCTTTAACGTGGTGTTTGCGATTGGTGGCGGAAAGTCCTTAACGTAAAAAAAAATACAAAGTTCAATTAAGTAAGCCTCACTAAAATCAAAAAAAGCGAAAGTATGAATAACGGCTGAAAGGCTAATAGAAAAAAGCCTCTCTTTAACGTGGTGTTTAGATTGACGGCGTCAAATCCTTAATTTTAAAAAAAAAAATAAATTCAACGTTCAATTTAGTAAAGTACGTATGTCACATAACGCAAATTTTAAGCTCCATTAAAATCGAAAAAAAAACAACAAAAGACCAAAATGGTCTGATAGATGAAAACCTCTTATTTAACGTGGTGTTTGAGATTGGAGGCGGCAAGTCCTTTATTTAAAAAAAAATAAATTCAAAGTTTGATTTAGTAAAGTAAGCCTCATTAATATATAAAAAAAGTATGAAAAACGGACAAAAGGGTCTAATAGAGAATAGCCTCATCTTTAAAGTGATGTTTGAGATTGGCGGCGGCAAGTTCTTAATTTAAAACAAAATAAATAAATTCAAAGTTCAATTTAATAAAGTACGTATGTCATATAAAAGCAAACTTTAAGCCTCATTAAAATTAAAAAAAAACAAAAGTATAAAAAATGGCTAAAAGGGCCTGATAGTTCAATTTGGTATTATGTTTGCAATAAAATGCAAAGTTCCATCCTCATTAAAATCGAAAAAAGCAAAATATAACAAAAATAAATTCAGAGTTCAATTTAGTAAAGTACGTATGTCATAGAACGTAAACTTTAAACCTCATTAATATCAAGAAAAGCAAAAGTGGGAAAACGGACAAAAGAGCTTGATAGAGGATTGCCTTCTCTTTAAAGTGGCGTTGAGATTGGCGGCGGCCAGTCCTTAATTTAAAAAAATAAATAAATTCAAAGTACGTATGTCGTAGAACGCAAACTTTAAACTTAAAGAGGAAATTCTCTTTTTTAAATTAGTGGCGGCAAGTCCTTAATTATTCAAGAAAAAAAAATTAATTTAAAATTAAAACTTCATTTAATAAAAAGAATGAAAAGTATGAAAAATTGCCGCGGAGTGTACAATGTACATCCCAATCCCAATGTAACTTCAGCCTGGTTGTTTATACAACGTTTAGAAAATTACTAATGGAATACATTTTAAACATAAATTTTCCACAGATTTGTTTGTTGCAACTGAAAAAAATGTGTGCATAAATGATTGCTTATTTGTTAGATGAGAAAAATAAAACAATCTAGTAAATTGTTTTTTTTACTGATAAACTATATATACTAAGTGACATAGAAAGAAGAACACCCAGTAATAATAAACTTATTTGAACAATTTTTGATATACTAGTGTATACGAATTAGATTAGTCAACGATCACAATTTGATAAAAATTAAACTGTTAACTTCTTCAAAAAACTTAATAATGTGTTGCTCCACCACGATGTCTTGTGCACTCATTAACACGTCTGGGCATACTTCTAATGAGGTGATCGATTTCTTCTTGAGGTATCTCATCCCATGCTATCTGTAACTGATGCTGCAAAGCCGCTAGAGTTTGTGCAGGGTGAGGTAAATTGAGTAATCTTCTTCCCATAATATCCCAGACGTGCTCGATAGGCGAAAGATCAGGAGATCTTGGTGGCCAAGGCAACAAAGCAATTTGATTGGCCTCAAAATGAGCCAAAGAAACCCTAGCAACATGAGGTCGTGCTTTGTCTTGTTGGAATGTGCTGTTGGGGATGGTCTGAACATAAGGTACAATATAGGGTCTACGACCTCCTGGATGTAGCGCGCAGCGGTCATGTTACCTCTAATGAAGACCAAAGGTGACCTACTTCCAATAGCAATAGCTCCCCATACCATAACTCCAACTGTGTGGTGTACATGCCTATTCACAGAAAATTGGGGATCTTGTCTTTCACCACGTCGTCTTCTCACCCTTGCACGACCGTCATGCATACCCAAACAGAATCTGGATTCATCACTAAAGACAATTGAATTCCATTCTTGGTCCCAATTTGCCCGTTCTCTACACCACGCTAGACGATAACGTCGATGCTCTGGAGTCAGTGGTAGCACAAAAAAGGGGACGGTGTAAAAAGAGCCCAAAGGTTCTTATCAGTCTATAAACGGTTCGCATCCCAATCGGTCTTCCATGTTCTTCAAACCACTGGTGCGCAATAGACCGTGTAGAAGAGAAGCGGTCCCGTAAAGCCAATAGTCTAAGACGGCGATCTTCGCGTTCTGTGGTTCTTCGACGACGTCCTGTACCTCTCGCTCTTCGTGTACGGCCGTCTTGGTTTCATGCCCAAACACAGACTGCCACAGTGTTTAAACTCCGTTGCGTTCTAGCGGCTATATCTCTCATAGACAAACCAGTCTCACGCAATCCCACAATTCTACCCCTATCAAACTTGCTTAATTGCCGAAAATTATGGCACCTTCGCACTGGAGGCATTGTGATTGAATTAAAGAAGCTCTTTGAAATGCAATTTAAATCGCTTAAATGACAACTGTACTTACAAATGCTTAATTCATTGTTTTAGGGCTACTTAATCGTAAGTGTTTTTGAATGAGGTTAACAAAACAACCGCTAGGGCAATATGGCTGAAAAACTGATCGTTTTTTATCTTAATATAAACAAATATATTCCCAAAAAAAATTTACAAAATATTCATTATTCCTTCTTCTTTCTATGTCACTTAGTATATTTGTTTTATATAAAAGTAATGAAATAATGCACATGCCCTATTAACAAACGAAGAAAAAATCAATGTCATATTAATATTTTTAAACAAAGTTTCCTATATTTTTAGAGCAAATATAATCTGTAACAAATTCGCAAATTATGTAAATCTTGTTACAATACGCCGTAAAAGTTAACTAATCTCATTAAGAGCACAACTGTTACACAAACATTTAAATTAGAGGCACGCGTGATCGTCATTTTTAGCACAACTATTTTTTTTTATTATTTTCAGATAAAGAATTATTACATATTTCTCTCGAATCAGAAGCTTTAATTACGTGATTTAATTAAATTTAACGCGCTTTTTAAGAAAAAACACTCATAGCTTTTATCTAAATTACTAAAAACAAACACAAAATCACATTTTCTAAATCTACGAAAGTGCCACTTCTATACATTTGATTTTTCTTACCTTCCTCATCACCCGTATTATCATCATCCATTGAACAGACAACCTACCTAAAATAATTTAAATTATTCATTAAAGTTATTTAACTGAGAAGTATCTTGCCTGTTAATTTTATATATTTGCTCTCACACATTTCCCCTTTGACTAGTTTTAGAAAGTAATACACACATACGTGGAATGGATATAGTATAAACCGTGAGCATAAATCATAAAGTACTTGATATTTATATATTTTTGATCTATTTTTAAATGTTTAAAAATGCCAATTCTATATCTAGTGCTATAAAGAGGAATGTTGAGTGTGCAATAAAAAGCCTTGCTACATATTACATTAATTTTAATATTTAATATAAAATCGTCAATTTATTATATACTAAGCATTGACAAATCGGTTAGTATGTAAGTTACGTTATAATTGCATTTGTAATTATGTATCTGTTATGTAAATATATCCGCAGAGCAATACAACCACTTAACATAAACATTTATCTATATGGCGCAAGCATAAACTTTTTATATTTAACAATCACTTGAAAATACTATTTTCAAACGTATCATTTATTTATAATAGTTTAAAAATGTTCAGGTGTAATAGGTATTGCAAAAATGTAATTAATAATTAATAACGCCATTTCATTGATGTACGTTTCAATAACCAAATTTTTTAAAAAAATTATTATCAAAGATCACGTCAGGTTTAGTTTCAAAAAATTCAATAATTACTTTTCGTTTTGCCCCTAAGAAATAGGAGCTTTTATCAGAGTCAAAAAAAAATGGGTTTGATTCATCTAATTAATAAATATAATAGAAACTTATTCCTTTTTTATATAACGGACTTTCCTGGAGTGAAGGTGAAAATAAAACTAGGAGTAGTATTGTCGCCCTCAACAAATGAGGATTTTATCAACGCGAAAACGATATGTTTGATTCCAACATTTTTAATAATGTATGTTTTTTTAGTTAACACGATTATTTGTATTTAAATTAAATAGGATTTATTCTATTTATGATAACAATAATAACAATAATTATATGTTCTATATAGGATGTTTTTAATCGTATGCAAAAAACGGGGTGACTAAAAATCCTGACTAAAAATTAAGTGGAGTCTTTCCTATAACTTTTTTTCTTAAACTTACTCCCTGATGAATTAAACCATTTCAAAGTGACTGGCCAAAATTAGATTTCTTGAAATGGGTCAAGATAGAGCTCTGAAATTTTGTATGTCACATAGACTCACAAAAGTCTATATTTTTAAAATATTTTTTTACACTTTCTCCAGGGTTATAGGGAAATAAAATTAACAATCTTACTATCTTCCAAATCTAACAATTTTAAAATTAAAAAACATGAATTACATTCGCTACATAATTTAGAATTTTTTTTATATATTTAAAGTAGGTATACTCCTCCGGTAACGGTTTTAATTGTACTATTACTTTTAGGAATCTTCACGGAGGAGGTTAAAAAGAAAACACTACCTTTTAAGGCAAAATTGCTTGACGTTTTGCCCCAGACTGATGGAGTTTTTTTATTTTTATTTTTTTTTAGTCGTTTAGGGTTTTTATGTATAAAATTAGTAATAATGTTGACTGCACTGTTTCGTAAAACCTTACTTCTGTTCTGATCATGAAGTCATAGAACATCAATAATAAGATCGATAATTGGAACATCTTTCAAATTATAGTTATAACAGTGATTGGGGTTTAACGATAGGCATTGTATTACATCATCTGGTAGTGATTGATCGGTAAGATTGTAGATACAATTATCACTATTAATTCTAAGGTTATGTTGTCTATTTTTTAGAATGTGTAATGTTTTATCTAATTTACATTTATTTTTATATTCTTGTTTTGATTATTTTTGATTATTTACCTACAGTAAGTATGCAAGATAATTGATTAAAATTATAATTAATTTGTTGCTTTAGTTTGCAAAGTTTTCAATAAGTAACATTGATTTCCAGTTTCAACAATTTTTCTTGGAAAATATTTGTGAGATGTACTAGTTTAAGGTTGTAAAGGGTGTATTCAGTTTGAATTAAGCCCCCATTTGTCTGGGACAAAACGTCAGGCAATTCTGCATTAAAAGGCAGTGTTTTCTTTTTACCTCCACCGTGAAAATCCCTAAAAGGAATAGTATACATTTATACAGGGTCATTAATGGTCGATGGTAGGTTAGACGTTTATGGAAAACGGGGCATAAGAGTAATCTGAAAATTTGGCTAGTGCCATAAATAGACACGATCTATCTTTCTAAAATATTTTCATTTTGGCGGTGTTGCTGAGAAGTGGTAACAACTTGTTAATTTTAAATGAAACGCCCTATATATTATTCAATTTTTAGAATCGCAATTTTTTACTGATAATTTTTTCTGAATAGTTCACTATACCTATCCACACCGGTTTTCGAGATAATAATTATTTTAGGTTATTTTTTTTTCAAAATATGATCCCACCAAAATTTAAATTTAGCTGCTATTTGAACCCATATAAGGTTGAAATTTTAGATGCAGTTTGCAAAAGCCTTGTATTTAACATCTTCCTAAATAAATTTATTTTATCTTATACAGGGCGGTTTAAAATTAATGATTTTGATGTGACATACAAAAAAGATCAAAACTTTATTTTTTTTTAATGGAACACCCTGTAAATTGCTTGAAATTCTAATAGACAATTAAAATGCCTTCAAGTTGATGTAGCATAATGGTATAGCTAACTTGTCAACTTTTTGAAATAATCGCAATAATGAATAAACCACCACTGCTTTGTCTAAAAACAAAGATTAATTTTGAAATTCTCATTCACTTCTATGCAAAAATGGATCCATGATGTTTTTTCGTCCGTCGTAGAGTTTTCGCATAAAAAATAAAAACCATTTTTTTACATGGCCATGTCGCTAATTAATGTACGTAATAAACGTAATCATAAATAATCGAATTTTGATTTTATCTACAAGAATGTGAAAAATGCTAATAATTAATAAATGAAAATCAAAATAAATGTATAAGAAATGACCCTCCTCTTTGCACCATCGATTGTCGAAATCATTCAAATATTCCCGGATCGCACTTGCAATGACACGTCATCCAACAATAACGTCAACTAATTTTTGAGAAAATTGGGATGGATTCTACCACGCAAAGAAAGTAAATGTAGTGCGACCAAACAAAATCATCTATAATGCCTGACCAAAATTTAATAAACTTGTTGAAATTGGACGTTGTCAATATAACAAAATTGCAGTTGGTCATGGAGTACCCCAGGGCTCTATACTTGGGCTACTACTATTTGTAATTTTTATTAATGATTTTCCTAACATTACATATTACCCTACTATAATGTTTGCTGATGACATTAGTATCAACATAATTGCGGATTCTGTTTCGTATTAGCACTAAACACCGAACAAAAATTACTCAACTTGCAGAAATTGATTTTTAGCAAATTGTTTAGTTCTAAATCTAAATAAACCTAATCTTATTTCATTTTTAAACAATACACAGCATGCTGAATTTGTTGGAAATTTTGCAACCACAATGAAAATAAATTATGTTACGACTACAAGGCTTTTAGATGTTACTATTGACCATCAATTTCAATGGGTTGTTCAGACAGAATCAATTGTAAATAAATTAAATAAAGCACATTTTTTGTTTACGTAGATTAAAGTCAATCAGTACTTTCAAAATTTTATTCAATGTTTATTATGCTTATTTCAAATTCATCCTATGATACCGCTTAACTTTTTCGGGGCATACTCACTACATACTAAGAATTTTAATATAAAAAAGAAGGTATACGAATATTGTTTGGGCTAATCAACAAGGATAGTTGTCGACCATTTTTCTTGAAACACATAACCTGTACAATACATTGACATGATATATGTTTTTAAAGATCTTGATGAGATCTTTTCGAACCTTAAAGAAAATGTAGTATATACTATTTAAAAAAATGTCGGTTTATGCTACCACGACTACTTGGAACACCCTGTATAATTAAAATTATTTTTAAAACGTGCACTCAGTCACTGTACTAAATGTGACAAATTTTGAAAGTTATATATTATTTATTAACTAAGCTATCCTCCGATGTCAGAAGTTTGCGCCACCCTGTATATTATCTGTAGTTCTTTAAAATGAACATTTGAAAATGATACCAACTAAGATGTTTGTCTGCTGTGATTTGAATATGACTACCTTAAAAAGTGTATCGTATTCTAAAGTCGCATTATTGTAATCATAGTTGTCATGATTGCCATGTCTTATTTATTTTTCGAATTGTTTATCAATTAATCTATATTATCTATATTAACTGTATCCGTCGGTTAATTACTACGAAGACACAGTATTGAACTAATCAAATTTTTAGAAAGTCGTGTTTCCAAGGTGATTAACCAACAGATCAAATTAACTGGAAGTGAAAAGACCAGACCTAAGTCATTAATAAAGTTTTCGATTCTTGATACCAAGGACTATAAGATTCTAGTACAAACAAGACAAAAAATAAAATTATCTTGAATAATTTTGTTATATTTCAGACGTTTTCCACTTTGCTTTCTCCACTTATAGACAGTGAAATAGGAAGATACGATAGATCAAAGCATCACAACAGGTAGTACCCAAACTAAAAATTTAGCAGAAGTCAAGGGATACCAATCATACCATTAGATGTTTTTTGTCATCCTCTCTTGATAAACCACTTGATCCCAATATTGAACAAATATTGGAAGATGATAAGTCTCTCTTAATATCATTTAGATTTAAACGACAGAAAATCCCAAAACATTACGAGGATATATTGAAAAATTCTTAGCCTACTATAGAACCAAACAAAATTTCAATGTCAAAATATTTTATTACTCAACATATTCTCCTCTTAATTGGATACATTTATTACAGCAAACCTGCAACGTCTCTAGACCTTTCAAAAAAATGTTTCTTCTTGCTCTGCAAAGCAGACCTTCACAGCTTCTACTACCTCCTTGTTGGAAGAAAATGTACGACCTTTTAAACTTTTTTCAGTTGAGGAAAGAGGTGATAGTCGGACGGAGGGGGTGTTCTAGTAATTCAAACCCTAAATCACGAATTTTTTGCATGGCAACATGAGATTTGTGTGCAGGGGCGTTGTCCTGCAAAAACAAAACACCTTTGGATAGCTTTCCGCATCTTTTTCCGTAGAGTGGTCTGTAATATCGAATAGTAATCTCCAGACCTCTCTCCTTATCCAAAAAATCAATTATGATTACTCCATGGCAATCCCAAAAAACTGAAGCAAGAACTTTTCCAGCAGATTTTTGGACACGAAACTTCGTAGGTCTTGGGGAGTGTCGCCATTCGATCGATTGTTGCTTTGTTTCTGGATCGTAGAAATGTACCCAAGTCTCACCCATAGTAACAATTCGGTTTAAGAAGTCTACATCGTTTTCAAATCGAGCACAGATTGAACGCGATGCTTCTACCCTTGCACGCTTTTGGTCAACATTCAAACATTTGGGGATCCATTTTGCAGCAATTTTCTCATGTCAAAATTGACGTGAACCATATGATGAACGCGTTTGTATGAAATATTTAGTGCTTCAGATATCCGTTTTAGCCCAATTCGACGGTCTGATAAAATCATGTCATGAACTGCATCGATATTTTCGGGGACTGACACAGAAACTGGCCTTCCCAATCGGTCATCATCTTCAATGGAAAATTTACCTCTTTTTGAAGCTTGCATTCCAATTTTGACGGTCGCATACGAAGGACGTTGATCATCAAGGGTATTAAGCATATCTTTGTAAATCTGCTTACCTCTTAACCCTTTTAAATACAAGTACTTGATGATGGCTCGATACTCCAATTTTTCGATTTTCACAATTTCGGTGGACATCTTTTTTCATTTAATTTATTGCGTGACTTTGGTTTACTTTTTTGACGTTAAACTTTACACTGACACTTCTAATAAGTTATTGTTCGTTGCTATGGTAACGCAATATTTTGTTTATGCAAGGAACTGGTCTAGGCTAACTAGATATCAATACATCCTCGTAAATGATCAACTGAGGCAACCAATACATAGACAATTGTTATCCGATAATGTCTCAGTGTTTCTAAAAAGGCAAAGATCAAGGTTGTTTTGCCTAGGCCATATAATCCACAGTACTTCTACCAGGGAACACAAGCTGAGTGAGACACACCATTTACAGAAAACCAAAAGCTAGAAAGGAAATATTCTTTCCATGATGAACTTCTAGACCTCCTAGGCAAGCAAACATTCGATGTTATATATTAGTGGTCTAACAGAGAGGAATTGAATTGCTTCCATTAACTAATTAATTCTTTGTTAAATAGTATATTTTTCAAAATGAAACAGTTATTAAACTAAAAATTAAAGGTAAAGTGCCATTCCTTTCCAGGTGCACAATGGCTGAAATTTCCGAAACTCTTCCGAACAATTGTCGAGTTTGAATCCTTTATGCAGATAATATTTAGCTCTAATGAATCATTATTATACAGATATAATTACTTGAGAACGTATTAGTAGATTCTGAAATTCTTTTTAATTTATGGTTAAAGTGAATTTTAGTTAAATTGTTAGCATATAAGCAGGGTTACATCTACACGAATATGGTCACTGTCTGTTTGTAAAAATAAATTTTAAAAATAAAAAATGTTAATTAAGGCAAAGTTATATTGGTAACATTTATTGCTGAGTCAATATCAATTTGTCACTTTTTGAAACAAAACAGCCGTTTATTTTTTTTTTGACAGTACAAAAAAATTCTACTTTTTATGGCGGCAAATGAGTACGTTCATTTTAAGGTGAGCACCAAAAAAGAAAGTTTATTAAAAAATATAAAGTACATATGATCCACATATTGACTTTCAGCCAAACTCAATTTTCAAATTTTTATTATTTTAGTTTGTTTTGTAAGTTTGTTGAAATAATAAAATATTTTAAAAATCAAAGATTTGTGATTTTTATTTATCCTTGCTTCAACAAAAATTCTGCACCCGGTTGTAATTTCTATAATGTTGATTTCATTAAAGCTAAGCCTAAATATAATTTATAGCTCGAGCCAGAAAGGCAAATAAAAACGTCAAACTATACTAAAATTTAGTCTGAACAAAGCCCTTCCTGGGAGGCGAACCGTTGCCACCGCTATGTTTTGTTTTTTAATAAATTATAATCTCTAAACGAAGCATTTTTTATTAATAAATAACCAGACAGTAAGTTTATTATGTCTTGTCTAGATCAAAGTAATTTGTATCAATAATCCCAAGAATAAAATTCTGCTGATTAATCTGACCAACAATTAATTAGTGACAGCTCAAAAATATTTTAATGAAATTCTTAAAATACTAAGTTTATTGCTTTAAAAAGTTGTAGCATCTCTCAACAAGGATATAGAAACTATTGTACTAATGTCACATATGTTCCGTTAGGCGAACGTTCATTGTACCTATTTATGTACTTTTTTCAATGATGCGGACACAAAGAAATGGATTGTCGATATCGACATGCGAAAGATAAAAATATAATGAAAACGTTGTTGAAATGTGTGAAAGATCATTTAGTTACGATTTGTTATTTCAAAAATCAGATTCCAAACAGTTTATCATTAAATAAATTATTTTTGCAAGTAAAATTAATTGGATAGTTCTACAATGTCCTTTTTATAAATACGTCCGGCGAACTTTGAAGGAATAAATAATAATTAACACAAAATGTAATTTATAGCTTTAAGATTCCTACAACTCACCGATAGATTTTTTTACTAGAACAATTATAATTGTTGAACTTAAAAGTTTGCTGGCGAGGGGAACAATTATATTTTTTAACTCTAAGTGAAGTATACTATTATGCGTTTCGCGCAGAACTCCACATCGTTCTAATACTAACAAACATGTATAAGAGTTTCAAAAGTGTGCGACTATATAAAACATTTGCTTGAAAAAAAAAATAAATATAACAGCGTCGCAACTCCCAACTTACTAATCTTGATAGAAAAAATGAAATAAAACCGATTGGTTGTAAGAAAATAAAAATTAACGTTTAAGAAAGATGAAAAGTTCTACGCAAAGCAATTTTAAAATCAAATTATAAATTTCAGTACCAGTTATTAAATGTATTTAACTGGTAAGCCATTATCACAAACCGTACATCTACTACCATTCATATGTCGGGACAAAACAAGCGCGCTAACGTTCCTTTTAAGACAAGATATAAACAATAAAATTTCCAACAACTTTTCTTCCATAACTTTTTCTGTGTAATTAATATTGGTGGAGATCATATTAAAACAATTAGTGTCACGTGATAGTCATATCTCAGTAATTACTTATTCGATCAAAAAATAGTTTGAACAAAAGTTGTCTATAATTAAACTATAAACAAGTTTTATTTGAAAAAAAATTGTATACAATAAATATTTTTGTAAATTTTTTCGAAAATCTATGTAGTTTAACGGCCCTTTTGGCTTCATAAATTATGCCCAAAATCTAATCAGATATGCACAATTATAAATAACACCCAAATGCAAAGTTTTATAAAAACTTGACCGGCGGTTTTTTATATCTTGTTCACATTCGGACGGATGGCCGGGAGGCCGGTGTGGGGCCATCGGATAAACATTTTTTTTTCGCTTTAACGTAGATTTGTCGAAAAAAGTAAAAAAAAAAGTTGTTAAAATTTTCGATTTCGAAACCCTGACGTAATCCGCCATCCTATTTATAAGATGTGGAGTAATAGTTCAATTTAATTACCTAATTCGTTACACACTTTTATTATTTCTTTGCTCCGGTTTCATAAGAAACATGAATCTTATAGTTTATGAAATCGAACCTATACAGATATGTAAACAGAAAGTTATGTGTAAAATAAAATATCAAACGTAACCAACAAACATAATCTAAAATTGAAACAGGGTGTAACTAAAGATAACCGTACAAAATTACCTAAACACTTTAAGATCTTCTCGTCTATAAACACCGGAAGTCGTTAAACTCAAACAGGAACAGAAAGTTAAGTAGCTTTAAAACGCACAAAATGAAATAATTGCAAATAAAACTTTAAGACAACGAGAATGTCTCTTCTACGGTGTAGTAAAGTATTTTTGGAATTTTCTTCTTGTAATTTAAGCAAAAAAGAAAAAACAATCGGTTTGATAATTTTTTTTATAAATTGTGACAAATATATGGGAGAGACAAAAACTTTCATAAGAAAATGTTGTAAGAAACTATAAATCAAGGAATAAGTATAAGTGATTTTTCAAAAAAACGATTTCTCTTCATATTATTCATTTCGTACATTTTCGATTTGACAAAATGACGCATCAAACAATTATTTATTGTATGTAGATAAAATTATAAACTCAAAAATAATTTCCGTTGAATAATTATGCTACTTCTCGAAACAACATTTAAAAATCTCTAATTAAACAATATCATCAATCCAAATTTTGAATATTTAGTACGTTGGTTAATAAATTGTAGGAAAACAGAAATTATTCAGGCTTTTCATAGATTTTACTCACACCATATAAGAAATATTGCATTTTTGTCTAAAAAAACCCATACATTAAAGCAAACTAATTCAAACAACGCTTAAAAACACAATTCCAAAAACTTTCAAATTTTGACTTTTTAATTAATAATAGTCGTCATATGGAAAATATAAAGATAACTTGGTTTAAAGACGTACATACCTCAAATGCCCTCCAAATGCCTTTTTGTCCAAAAGAACACTCAAGCTAAATCGAAAAAATATACAGCGGCATAGATCTACACTCAACTGATTGTTGTTAGAAAATGACCTTCTGACCGTTACCTAGTAATTTTTCAATCAACGCTGTTATCTAAACCTTATTCACAATTATTGCAGGTGTTCATTAATCTCATGTTACGTGAAAACAAATTTTGATCTTTTTTCGATTGTTAGAAAAACATTATAGGTTACATTGTATGTGTCCCAGTAAAGTGGTACTAAAGAACCTAACTGTACTTTATTAAATTTAATTCGATTTATTAATTTGTTCGACTTTTATTATTTTACAAGCAAGTTACTGAAAGGATGAAACATTACCGACACTTTCATTATTTTAAAGGTTTTTAACTAAAATTAATAGATACAACTGCGTAACAGTTCTATTAATATTACAAAATAAAAACAAAGTATTTTGTACTAAAGGTTGATAAGTTTTAGGACAATGTAAAATAAGATAGGAGTTATGCGACCGTTTCCAAACCAAAAATGTTTACAAGTAAAAAAGGTTCATTTTCCCACAAATCAGAGTTAGTACGTTATGAAGCAAAAAAAAATGTAAATCTAAGTGATCATATTCTATGTAGTCAAAAGGGTTGTTAACCTACCCAGATTTTCGACTTTTAAATATTTTGAAAAATATTTATTTTACACATTGTGTTTCAAATAAAAGTTGTTTACAATTTAATTATACACATGCTTTGTTTAAACTATTTTTTGATCCGATAAGTAATTACTGAGATATAACAATCACGTGACAATAATTGTTGTAACAATATCTCCACCAATATTAATTTTACAAAAAAAAGTTGCAGGAGAAAAGTTGTTGGAAATTGTATGGTTTGTTTGAACCATTTTTCTAAAACACAATTTTATTTTTGCTTATCGTTTGCGATGTGGAGTTCTGCGGTAAACGCTTGTTTATGAAACAAAAGGTGCAATAATTATATTTTTCCTAACTATGAATGATTTGGAGAACCCCTTGTATATCCTAACTATGCAAATATTTATATGTAAAGTAAAAACTGAATATTAATGAATTTCTTACGTTGAATCCAGTGGTCTAATTTATTTTTTTCTAAACACAATCGTTTTTTAGATATTGGCCAACGTTGTATTTATTTTAATGGGACACTATATATTTTTTCTAACGTCTAATTTTGGTACCGCTACTTCCGCAACATGTTGCGAAGAGGTCACCATTTTTAGTAGCGCATTTTGTTTAAGCTACTTGAGGTAAACACACGGTGAGCGGTTCGATTCTAAGCAGTTTTTCAAACGACGTTTGCTTCAGTAGCGTATCGGGAGCGTAGCGGTATCCACTCACGTTTTCTTCTACTAAAAAGTTTTCCGTTCCGTTCAGAAAGTATTAAGAAATTGTTTAATAGTAGGTAACCATACAGTTTGATATTTCCATTCTAAGAAATAAAAAAATTTTGCAATTTTTTCCAATTTAAACAAACGTATCACTAAAAAAATAAGAAGATTGGAACTTTAATAGTGGCAACTATTTATTTATATCAAATACAAAAGTGATATATCTACGCTCTAGAACGTTTTGGCGCAACCGTTTGGCACCACCATATTAGAGCCAAGACTTTTCGGCGCCATGACTTGTCAGCTCCGGGATGTTTTGGCACATCTATGTTTTGGCGACAGGACGTTTTGACCCAGTCCTTTAATATAGCCGCTAACATTGTCTACACCCTGTTTTCAACGATGTGGAAGTCGAAGGACATCTGTAGCCGTGTCTATTCTGTGATAATTTAAATGGAGCCGTTTTTCTGCTACAAGAATCTATAAAACATTTTTGAAGAAAATGTCACGAAGTTGTTCCTTCATCTTAGGAGTTAAGTCACAAGGGCTGATATCTGAAGAGAAAGGAAGAGGAAGTGTTGCCGCTTATTTTTCGTAGGTGATCTAAGATGAATTAAAATAACGCGTACACGAGAATCATTGACTCACGAGTCGTTTGGCATCGATCACTGTCCAATAATAAACACTTCCACTCGCTTACGTCCTTCGTTGAAGACATTTACCTATCTTGCTACTGCTCTGTAAGGCAATGCAGTTTCCCGAAAACCTCTTGAAGACCATGATGACACTATAGTGCTGTACGACCTCTGGCACATTAAATATTTATCCAATTCCGTTGTTATTGTTTTAAAAATCTTGTTAAACTCTTACTTTAAACTTAAACCGCAAGCTAATACGAAGCTCAGTTCTTGAGTTCTTGAGTTCTTGATTAGAGATAAGGTAGGTATGTAATTAACGCGACTTCTTTTGTTTCGTTACAACAGCGTTACCACTATCAAAATATTCTCAATTTAAAAATTGATATTTTACGTCAAACATATTCAGCCGTATTCACCAATATTTTTCAATATGTATCTAAAACTAGTTTTAGTAGAAATTTTTGAGTTTAAACATAGTGGTAAATACGGGACTGCTTTATCAAGTTTTTTTTGTTGTTGTTGCTATTCTTTTTTTGTAAAAGATATAATAAATAATATAGCAAAGCGATAACTTAGAATGCAATACACACTCTTGTCGATAAAACCATGTATTTCTGTACAGTAGCATACACGCACGAAAGAACACCTGATGCGTATTTCGCTCTTATTGTGAGCGTGTATTGCATTCTAAGTTATCGCTTAGATAACGATTTGCATTTAAAACATTCAACTGTCGTTACAGTTATCTGTTGGCATTACTTAGTTTGTTACTACTGTTTGTCCCTGATTACACGAGATGTCGTTAGACACACCTTTCACTCAAATAATATTAGGTAAAGTAATGGTTAGAAAAGAAAATTATGAAAAAAAAAATTGGGTGTAATGTGGATCAAAGTATTTTCCTAAATAAAAATCGCGAAAATGATAAATCTAAAGATCTAGCTAAAGTGGAAGGAAGTTGTAGAAATTTGAGATCGAAGTTTACAAGATTTCCGCAAATTTAAGAATTTCGGAATAATTCCCACGACGTCGCTCTCTGTTGGTTCTTGTTAACTTCTGCCTCTTACTCATGAAACCAACGTCGTCCCAACTTTTTACCATGACGGCACACATATTTTCAATTGGATTTAAAAGTCAGACGATTTAGCTGGCCAGGTAGTAATTAAATTTCAGGATGTTCATAAAACCATTCGTCCACAATTCGAAGGGTGTGTATACTGCAGTTATCTTGTACCAAAACTATGTTTTGCATTTCTGCTTCGGGAAATATTGCCCTTACGGTCGGTAACAATACAACTAATACTCGTATGTATTCCTTTGAATTAAATCTAGGCGGAACAATTCGTAAAATTTCCCCTGGACCATATTTACACATCCAACCCCAAGTAAATTTTTTTCAAAAATGAAAGACAAAACTAACTTATTTTTTAACTCTAAAATAATTTATAAAGTAAATTGTTTAAATTACCAAAAGACCTATATCAGATTAACTACAACCTAGTTAAAGAATTAATTTACATAAAAGCGATGTGAAGACAAACAAACAATGTTGTGCTTTATCCCAACATGTTATTAACAACCACCATGAGATGGATTTTGATAATGTGACAATTCTAAACTTATCGGACAAAAAATATAAAGGGTGGACAAGAAACGCAATAGTTAATGACTTACTTAACTCTCACTCCTTTTGTATTGACAATTGAGTGTGTTGGTTCCACTCCTTTCATTTTTTTGTTTCTTTTTGTTTCATTTTAGATATGATCTATATAATTATTTTTTTGTTGCATTTTTGGAATTGATCTATAATTATATTAATTGATTGTTATTCTATAATCATAGTTTTACCATTGATTATAAAATTCGTAATCAATGGTTTTACAGTAGTTAGTAAATTATTCTTACAGTATTGTTAGATACTAATGAACAAATAATTTTATTTTATCTTTAATTTTATACATGTTAATAATTGTTTAATTAACTTATAATTTAAAAAAAAATTTTGTTTTTGTTTTTTGTTTTTATCTTCTTGTAAGGAGAAAGTTTATTTTAAATTGTGTGACAATTTAAAAATTGTAAACAAAATCCTTAGTATTTATTTATTAGAAACTTTATTATAACTATATCTGAAAGATCCCTGTAAAATGATATGATACATTCTTGTACTACAAAAAAATTTAAATTTTTTTTTAACAAATTATTGAACTACTGGCAGACACTAAAAAGGTTTTTTACTGTCTAGACATTAAAAGCAACAGTTCTTTTGTTTTCACAACTATTTAGAAGTTGGTACCTCTAATATGACATCTATTATGAATGTAACAATAAAGGTACCAACTTAATTCGTTGAGAATAAAACGTCACTATAAAACTCGAGCATTTTGAAAATTTTAAAATAACACATGAAAACTAGCAATAAACGCTTGAAGAAAAATAATATATTACATGGAGTTAAAAAATATCATTGTTTCGCTTTTAAGCTCAACAATTATATTGTTTAACTCCTAGTAAAATAATCTACTATTATTTGTTAAGGTATTTGATAATAAAAAATTCTACGCCCATTGCACTTGAATCATTAGAAAATTTTAAAAACTATTATTTTCTTCCTACAATGCAGTTGAAATTACAAATACGGCCGGATCTGAAGCACTTCATAAATATTTTGGGGTTTTAAGCCAATTACCTATCGTAAATCATTCCTACAACATTTCTGTGCTTGAAGTCAAAATTCAATAATTATATTGGATCAATATCTTGAGAATTATTAATGACAGAGAAAAACAAAAATTACTATCGTGTTCAGAAAAGAAAAATCTACAAAATGACAAAAGTTTTTTTCTTGTAAGTGATTTATGCATTTCTTTAATTGACCATAATTTGAATAATATTTAAAAAAAATTATTTTTGTCTTGTCTGATCTATAGAATTTTTTCAGAGAATTACTTTCATATTTGAACCAGTTTAATACCTTGTCAAATAACTGAATTATTAGGACAGAACTTGACATTGAAATCTCCATAAGAGAAAAACGTTGAACTTGGTTATTACGCTGCATTTTACATTGTTATTTCACCTGCCTTAGAGTATTGTTTAATGAGGTATAAAGTTTGATGATGATTATTAACTGTTATCGTTTAAAGAAACTTGTTAACTAATTGATACTATACAGGGTGTGTCTCGACGATAGCATAGACGAATAATAAAAACGAAAAAACCGATTCAGCTTACTCCCGGACCTCCCCTACAAATAAATTTCAAAAATGTCTAATACTGAAAACATAGTCCAATACCATGTCTAACCGTTAGACAAGTTTCGCTTATCTGCCTTTTATGTTTCATGAAATATTAAATTTTCAGTAAATTTTCGTTGCTAAAGCCTGAAATTATTTTTTTTCTTAACAATGGTAAGAGATAAGTAGGCCAAACGTAGTAGTAGAAGACGTAAAATTTTATGCAGAAACCGAAAATAAAATAAAAATTGGAACATTGTATTTAAAATAACAAAGTTTGCAACTGAATCGGTTTTTTCGTTCTCATTATTCGTTTAACATGCTATCTTTGAGACACCCTGTATATACCTTTTGATACTATTCTCTTTTGGGTATTTTTTAGTTACGCATAAGTATATACCACTCCATACTATCGTAAAATGTTCTATATTGAATTTTTCTCACGTTTAGAAATATGTCAAGTAGATGTACGAGGGCAGTTTGGAAATGATCTAGCCGTTGACAGATGGCGTTATTTTAAAACGAATTCCTCTTGGTTATAATATTTGCTATCCAATACATGACGTTTGTCAAAATTTCAAACAAAACAATCTATTAGTTTGGTTTTTACAGACGCCAGAACCAAGCAACTTTTGTGTTTTCGATAAAATGGAAAAGTCGAATATCGTTCGGTGATTAAGGAAAAACCAATGCAGAAATCAAAGCCGAGTTAGATGAAGTTTATGGCGAGTCTGCACCATCGTTAGCAACAGTAAAATTTTGGAAAGCTGAATTTGTTCGTGGTCGTACGAGTGTCTTCGATGAACCATCCACCGGGAGGCCAATTGAGGTAACTACGCCAGAAATGATCAATAAAGTGCACGATAGAATTATGGCAGACCGTCGAATCAAGCTCCGTGTGAACGTGTTTGGAACATCGTACACCAACATTTGGAAATGAAAAGGCTTTCCGCGCGATGGGTGCCGCATTTACTGACAATCGATCAAAAGCGCCAACGTGTGATAACTTCGCAGAAGCTTTTATAGCAGATCCAGCATGATCGAATCGATATTTTTCGCCGATTTGTTACCGTTGATGAAACCTGGGTGCATTACTTCACACCGGAAACCAAAGAGTAGTCAAAACAAGGGCCGCCGAAGAAGGCAAAGACCACTCGGTCGGCCGGTAAAGTGATGGCGACTGTTTTCTGGGATGCGAAATGCATAATTCATATTGACTACTTGGAAAAAGGAAAAACAATCACTGGCGCGTACTACGCAGCATTATTGGACCGTTTCGATGCCGAATTGCGCCAAAAACGCCCGCAGGTTTGGCACGTACAAAAGTGCTTTTTCACCAAGACAACGCACCGGTGCACAAGTCGCCATTTGCCATGGCAAAATTACACGAATTGGGCTACAGATTGGTCGACCACCCACCGTATTCTCCAGATCTTGCAGACAGCAACTTTTTCCTGTTTCCAAACTTAAAAAAATGGCTCGGTGGACGCCGTTTTGCATCAAACGATGAAGTAATCGCTAAAACTTTGCACTATTTTGAAGAGCTCGAGAAAACGTACTATTCGGATGAGATGAAAAAATTGGAAAATCGTCTTACTAAGTGTATCGAGCCAATAGGAGACTATGTTGAGAAATAAATCGTTTTGAACCCAAAAGTGTGTTTTTTCTACTTAAGGCCAGATCATTTCCAAACTGCCCTCGTATTATTTGTTGTAATTTTTAGCAAAAATGTATTCAAACTAAAATACGCTTACCCCGTAAGGTAATTGGGCATCGACAAAAACCTTAACTTATCGTTAGTAAAAAATGTATTAGATTTTCCATAATCATTAATAAAATGGTAATTGATAGTGCAAGAACTAATTATTACACTGTTCAACAATGAAAATGTTTCGGATTCAAAAATAGCTGAATCCTATGTATTTCTACGTGCTGAATTCAAAAATAACAATAATAATTACCGATTAGCTCTTGTTTTGAAGATACAGTGACATGTCATTTTTCTAGGGTAAGAATTATTAGTTTAAGGGAAATTTACGTTTTGGTAGTTAGTACAACTGTAAACTGACAGAACACATGCTTTTTAACTATTTGCAGGTTATGTACACTTTTACTAGTGCTGTTACTGTGCATTTCGTATTGTTACTGTTATAATTCTTATACAGTGTGTCCGTAAAGTCCCGGAACATGCGATTATTTCGAAAACGGTATTTTTTTTAAAAAAACGCTGAAACACGTCAACTTTTTTATTTTTCTAGCAATTTTTTAGTCTACTTAGTTGTTCCAAAATTTGCCGCATGGCAGAGCCACAATAAAAGTCAGGTTTTTTAAAAATTACAATCCCTGTTTTTTATTACATTTTTGGAGAGCTACCACTGTCCTGAGTACAATGATGTGCCACATGTGGGGGGTTACATAAGACATTTTTTTGAGAAAAACAGGTTTTTGTCGCCGAATGAGATTTTGGTATTTTGCCAAACCTTAACAAAATCGACTTGTTGCACTTACTGTCACTTGTCACTTTGAAGTTTACTGGTTAATTTTTAATGCCAATCATATTTCAAAAAACATCACTTGTTGGCAAATAATTTTGAAATGGCTAATCGTCTTAGCGACACCGATAGGATACAAATCCTATTGATGGTCGGTTACAGAACTCTTGATCAAGTTCGCACGCTGTTTAATCAAACTCATCCCGACAGGCAGATATCAAAATCAACGGTAAGCAGATTGCTGCAAAAATTCGAGATTTATGGTGAAGTAAAAGACTTGCCAAGATCAGGTCGACCATCTTTGTCCGAGGATGATCAATTGAACGTTTTGCTGGCAATTCAGGATGAACACCAATTGGCATGTCGCCAAATGGGCAGGGATCTGGGCATATCTAAAACGTCAGTGCATAAAGTTTTTCGTAAAAACAAATTTCACCCTTACAAGGTAAAATTAGTTCAGACGACGACTTCGATCGGCGAAGTGAATTTTGTGAAACGATGCAAGAACTATGTAATAATCCACAGCCGAATTTTGCTCACAACATTGTTTTTTCTAACGAGGCATTTTTTACATTGAATGGCATGGTAAATCGACACAACTGTCAATATTGGTCGGATCTCAATACTCATTGGGTGGAAGAAGGACATACCCAATATCCACAAAAGGTCAATGTTTGGGCGGGCATTGTTAGAAATACGATCATAGGACGGTTTTTTATTGAGGGGAACCTAAATGGACAACGTTACCTAGAACTACTGCGAAATGAGGTGGTCCCTGCTCTTATTCAACGCTTTCCAGAGCCACAGCCAGGTGAAATTGATCTTCAGATTTGGTTTTAGCAAGAAGGGGCACCACCACACTATGCATTGCTAGTAAGGGATTATTTATACCAGGTGTTCTCCAATCGCTGGATAGGTCGAAGGGTCAAATCGAGTGGTCAGTGTGATCGCCCGATTTGACCCTTTAGACTTCTTTTTATGGGGACATCTTAAAAACCAGGTCTATGTAAACAAACCTCAAAATTTGGACGACACCGCATTCAAGCTGAGATCCAGATGATCACTCCAACGGTACTAGCAAACGTACAACGCTCATTTGTGGATAGGCTGGCCTACTGCCTAACAGTTAACGGTGGCCACTTTGAGCAACTACTCTGATTGGCTTCTCAAAACAGTAAGTGCAAGTTCCAGTGTAAGTGCAAGTGTAAGTGAAAGTCGATTTGTTTAAATTCAGCAAAATACCAAAAACCTGTTTTTCTCAATAAATTTATTATGTAACCCCTGCCCCCCCGCCCCACATGTGGCACATCATTGTACTCAGGATAATAGTAGCTCTTAAAAATGTAATAAAAACAGGGGTTGTAATTTTTAAAAAACCTGACTTTGATTGTGGCTCCGCCATGCGGCAAATTTTGGAACGACTAAGTAGGCTAAAAAATTGCTAGAAAAATAAAAAAGGTGACGTGTTTCAGCGTTTTAAAAAAAAATACCGTTTTCGAAATAATCGCATGTTCCGGGACTTTACGGACACACTGTATATTTCTTGTTTGTAAGTGCTTTTGAAGTGTAAAATTGTAAAAATGCCATGAGAATGTGTAAATCAAGTGAATAACTTCTGTTACATTTGTGGTGAAATAACATTTTCGTCACAAAAACGCAATCTGACGCCTACTGTAAAGACTGCTTACCAGCATTATTTTGGTGTAAAGGTAGGAGACCAGGATAAGTCATGGGCTCCACATATGTGTTGTAACTCTTGTTCGGTCACACTGCGAGAATGGTTGAAAAATAAAAAACGATCTATGCCTTTTACTGTGCCTATGGTTTGGCGGGAGCCTAAAAACCATACAGATGACTGCTATTTCTGCTTGATCCCACCTATAAAGGCAGGAATATCTATGAAGAAAAGAAGAACAGTTCAATACCCAAATCTTCAATCTGCTATTTGACCTATTCCTTATTCAAGTAGCTTACCTGTTCCTAATCTATTTCATTTGAAATAGACATTCAAGACTCTGTGGAAGAAGAGGAACCCAGTAAGCCTTCCACATCCTATGACCCTGATTTTGAAATAAAAGATGACAAACCGCACAAACTGTGTCAAGCGGAATTGAGTGATCTCATTAAGGACCTTAAACTGTCAATGGACAAGGCAGAGCTCCTAGCTTCTAGACTACAACAATGAAATCTTCTCCAATGTGATGTTAGGGTCTCAGAGTACAGACAACGTCATCAGAATCTGATTTCCTTTTTTGAGAAGAAAAACAATGTTGTTGTTTGCCGCGACATTATGGCTTGATGAAGGGTTTGAATTTGAACCATGATCCGACTGAATGGAGGCTATTCATAGACTCCTCCAGCTTAGTTTAAAAGCTGTATTACTACACAATGGAAACCGTCTTCTTTCTATTCCTGTTGGTCATGCTGTTCACATGAAGTAGACTTATGGAAATATATCAGCACTCCTCGACTTGATCAAATATAATGAACACAAGTGGAAAATCTGTGGCGATTTAAAAGTAATCGCTATACTCTTGAAATGCAACTGGGTTACACAAAACACTGCTGTTTTTTATGGATGTGGGACAGTAGGGATAGAAAATCACATTATATCCAAGTAGACTGGCCTGCAAGAAATCTTAAGCCTGGCGAGAAAAAATGTTGTTGCGTAAGCCACTTGTGGATCCAAAAGATGTTCTTCTTCCACCCCTACATATTAAGCTGGGATTGATGAAAAACTTTGTTAAAGGTATGAACCAAGAAGGACAGGCCTTTAAGTACGTAAGGGAGAAACTTCCGAAATTAAGTGATGCCAAAGTTAAGGAAGGTATTTTCGTCAGGCCACAAATTTGAGAACTTGTAAAGGATCCTGCATTTGAACGAGTTCTGGGAGGAAAAGAAAAAGAAGCTTGGGAAGCCTTCAAGGGAGGTGTTAATTGATTTTTAGGCAACAAATGGGATAAAAACTACACTAAGTTAGTGACAGTGCTCCTGCAAAAATATCATGCAACTTGTCTCTTAAAATACATTTTCTCCACTCCCATCTCGACTTTTTCCTACTAGTTGTGGAGGGATGCTCCAGAACTTGTTTACAAGAGGCAAGCTAAAAGACCACGATCTCATGAAGCCAGTACATAGTTATCTTTACGATCATACATCTTCCAGCTATTCTTCAATTATTTTTGGACTCTTTGAATGTATCTGCTACAAAAAAAATTAAATGGACTTTTAATGTAGATGGAAAATGTAATTAAACTGTATAGTCTTCTATTAATCAAATTCACACTAAACTAATTCCATGTAATATTGTGTATCACAGAAACTAGAGCTAATAAAAAAATGTCATTGTTAAATTCGTTTTTGTTGACCCAAAATTAGTAACATTTAACAAATTATGTGCAGGAAACATTAAAAAATTATTTTTTTGTTGGACAGTGTTATTAGATGTAATGAAGCTAACATTGAAGTAAACAGTTCAAATTAGCCATTGTAAATTATGGGAATAGAAATAATCATTAAACCTGCCTGAATAAATAAGATGTATACTTAGTATACTATTGGCGTGGAGTAATAAACCTGTCAGGAATTATCGAATCTCCCGTATTACAGTGGCGTAGGTACCTGATACGTTTTGGAAAATCATATTTTTAGTAGGTAAATATATTATAATAGTAAAATCTACCTTGATATGAATTATTATGTGGTTATATGTTATTTATTTTATTTGTATAGTAGATCACATTACAAATTTTACTTACGTATTATATACCATTATTTTTGTATCTTGGTATAATACCCACATCTACAGCTATGATTCTCGTTTCGTCAGTACCTGGACTCATGACAACGTGCTTATACAGATTAAGCTATTGTTCTCAGACCCTAGATGAGTCGATATGCTGCAAGAGCGGCACAATGATCGTATTTTAGTTAGAATTTATTGGTTTTTACTTAACCGTAGAAGTACCGCTTTCACAAGAAAATAAAGAATTATTTCAAGCAATTATGATTTATTACTCCGCGCCAATAGTATACAGACTTTAGTCAAGTATTGTGTTTAGACTGTAACTGTTGGGAGGCTGCGATCCAAAAGTTAGTTAGTTAGTTACTCTCCGTAAAACCGATTCTTATCTAATCCTTTGTAGAGTTGTTAATCTGGTTTAAAGAAATGCCTTACCTAATTAAAAAATATATGCAAACACACTTTGAATTACAAATTGCGCAAAGAATTTATTTTACCAATACCAACAGTTCATGTTTTTGTTTAATTTAATGGCGATGGAGAGTGTTTTATAATAATAATAATAATAATAATAATGCTTTATTGCCCAACAGGATCTTCCTAATTACAGGACAAAGGTACAATTCACATTAAACTTAAATGTACATTCCAGAATTTAATTATTTATAACTTAAATATTGTCTTATATATAACAAAATGCATATATATATATATATATATATATATATATATATATATATATATATATATACCGGGTGTCCCGCTAAGGTCGGCCACCGGCTATATCTCGGAAACTATTTGTCCTACAACTGTCGGAAAAAAAATCTTGATTAGTAAAGTGGCTACGAGAAATTACTGGAAAATATTTTTGAGCTTCTAAGTGCACTGCTAAGGGGCGTATTTGCGAATCAAAATTTAATAAATCCGAATTACTTCAAATATGAACAGTGAAGATAAGACAATTGGAAAGGTTTGAGATTCTCATGTTTACACTCTACTAATTATTTATTTAACATTTTGGCCTATCTCGTCAAATAAGAGGAGGGGGAGGATTAAATCTTATTACAGAAAAGTTCGATAACGTCATACTACCTTAACCGTTATCGACGAACATTGTCTTATTGGAATGCTAGTGGGTAGCCGACTAATTGTCTGTAACAACGCCGAAGATTTTGTTCAAGACCGAACCGCTAGATGGCGTGCATTGTCGGCTTTAGTCGTTTACCTAATTCTTCATGAAAAATTAAATGGAAGGCTAATGTTTTCATTTGCTCATCTTACTACGAATGAAATTACCTAAAATATGGCAAAACCGCAAGTCTCTACCTTTTTCAAAATAAAGTTATGAACAAAAATAGGTTAAATAATTAATTTTCCTAATAAAATTTAAAAATATTCGGATATTTTACATATTACATAAAACTAACCCCTTAATCCAAACGTAAAAAATAACATAACTTTGAAGTCGCAGCTTATGTAAGGTAAAATAACATAACATACCCTTTAATAATAAGTAAGCCGTGAAAATAAACAAATTAATTTGTCAATGTTTAGCTGTCATTAGTTTTCGCTGGTAAAATACAATACTTGTTTTGCGATTTTGTGCCGTTGTAATTAAAAACTGTGTAAACAATTTGACCATTATGTCGTACACTATTGCTGAAGCTTATGACATGTTAGCAGTGTATTTTGTAAGTTTGGAAAACGCAGTTATTGCCGCGCGAGAGTACGCGGTAAGACATCCGGAGAGGCGACATTTTTCACGGAGGGTTTTTAGGCGTTTGTCAAGACGTCTGCGAGAAACTGGACAAGTGTTGCCGATACCAGCTCAACATAGAATTCGGAGATCACGAAGTGCAGATAATATTATCAACGTGCTTGCTTATGTGGAAGCTTATCCTAAACGTAGTATAAGGGATGTAGAGAGAGATCTGAGACTTCCTCGATCGATTATTCACAGAATTTTAATCGAAGGAAAATTACATGCATATCATGTTGAACTGCATCAAGCACTCGCACTACCTGATTTTGATCAACGGTTAGATTTCTGCCACTGGATGCTTCAAATGGACAGAGAAAATCCCAATTTTTGCTCAAATTTTATGGACAGACGAGGCTACGTTCACTAGCAGAGGTCAAGTCAACTTGCACAATAGCTTATTACTGGTCGGCAAGTAATCCCCATTGGATGATTGCAATTGATAACCAAAATATATTCAGTGTAAATGTATGGTGCGGCATTATCGAAAATAAAATTATTGTTTTGTTTTTGACGAGACTCTGAACGGAGTAAGGTATTTAGAATTTCTAAGAAACTCTTTAGCAATTCTGTTGGAGGAGGTAACTTTATATACTCGTGTAAACATGTGGTTTCAACACGATGGTTGCCCTGCCCATTATGCTGCAAACGTGAGGGATTATTTAAATATTCAGTTTCCGAATAAATGGATAGGGCGGGGTAGTTTATTTCCCTGGCCACCCAGATCCCCTGATTTAAGCGTGTTAGACTTTTATTTATGGGGACGACTAAAGGATATTGTCTACCAGACCCGGCCAACCACACGCGAAGACATGATTCATAGAATCCACAATGCGATTGCATCGATTTCTGTGGCAGAAATTGAACCTGCTGTTTTGGAACCAGACGAAGACTTCGAAGTTGCATCAACAACAACGGTGGTATTTTTGAACATTTGCTGAATTAAAACTAAAAATTTTGATATTTGTAAGATAAATATGAATTATTTGGAATTTCACTAGGAAAGTAAAAATTTAACCTATTTTTGTTCATAACTTTATTTTGAAAAAAGGTAGAGACTTGCGGTTTGCGCCATATTTTAGGTAATTTCATTGGTAGTAAGATGAGCAAATGAAAACATTAGCCTTTCATTTAATTTTTCATGGAAAATTAGGTAACCGGCCAAAGCCGCCAATGCCCGCCATCTGGCGGTTTGGTCTTGAATAAAATCTTCGGTGTTATTACTGAAAATCAGGCGGCTGCCTATTAGCATTCCAATAAGACGAATGTTAGTCGATAACGGTTAAGGTAGTCGGACGTTATCGAACTTTTTCTCCAATAAGATTTAACCCTTCCCCCACCCCTTATTTGACGAAATAGGGAAAAATGTTAAATAAATAATTTGTAGAGTGTAAACATGAGAATCTCAAACCTTTCCAATTGTCTTATCTTCACTGTTCATATTTGAAGTAATTCGGATTTATTAAATTTTGATTCGCAAATACGCCCCTAGCAGTGCACTTAGAAGCTCAAAATATTTTCCAGTAATTTCTCGTAGCAACTTTACTAATCAAGATTTTTTTTCCGACAGTTGTAAGACAAATAGTTCCCGAGATATAGCCGGTGGCCGACCTTAACGGGACACCCGGTATACATACATATAAATTACAAAAGACATGGTGCAAAACTGATTCTTGATAGTTACATATTTGTATAGAACATGTTAACTAAGAATGAGATTTAAATTTGTGCAAAATTTCAGATAATGAAGAATTAAATATATCACACTCATAAGAGATATTATTAAAGGTTTTGCACATTCTGAATAGCGGAGACTTGATCAGTAAATTAGTTTTAGGAATAGGACAGTAAAAAGTGATATCTAGACGAGATGCAATCCGGGGTGTCAAAATATTCAACTGTCCTAAAAGATCTGCACAATCAATAATGTTGTTAGAAAGTTTGTATAAAAAAGTCAGCAATGCACAATTTCTTCTAGAATATAAACTGTCGTAACCAAATTTAATTAACAGTTCATTGTAATCAGTATGCAACTCAGGATAAACGCCAGTTGATTTAAAACTAAGAAATTTAATAAATTTCTTTTGCACTCTTTCAACTGCCGCTGAATAATTATTATAATAGAGGTTCCAGATTATTGATCCATATTCCAATTTAGCACGAACGTACGAGCAATAGAGAATTTTTAATGTCTCTAATTTATCAAAATCTCTACAATTTCTAATTATAAAACCATATAGTCTCATACTGTCTTTAATAATGGCATCAATATGTTCATGAAAGGTTAACTTGTGATCAAAAGTAATTCCTAGATCCTTCATTGATGTACATCTATCCAAAGGTACGTTATCCACCTGGTAATCATATTGTATGAAGCAATCTTTCCGAGTAAATGAAATAACTTTGCACTTCGAAGTATTTAAGTGAAGTCTGTTTAATATACACCAATGATAAATTTTATCTAGGTCATTTTGCAACACATAGCAATCTTGTAAATTCGAAATATTGTAAAATATCTTTAAATCATCTGCGTAACCCAGTTTTCTACATTGAATCTCTGAGTACAGATCATTAACAAACAAAAGAAAAAGAAGGGGACCTAAATTTGACCCTTGAGGGACTCCAGAAGATGAAGTGTATGCAAATGAATAAGCACCATTATAGAAAACTACCTGCTCTCTATTTAAAAGATAAGATTGGAAAAATGATACTAGAGATTCATCAAACCCAAATAATCGTAACTTGTTTAACAGAATGCCATGATCTACTCTGTCAAACGCTTTTGACATATCCGTGTAAATGACATCCACTTGTCCTTGTTTGTCCATAACTTCAGATAAGTACTGTGTTAAACAAACCAAATTAGAAATTGTAGAACGCTTAGGAACGAAACCATGTTGAAAACAGGATAACTGATTTTGAATAGCGGGAAAGATTCGATAATATAAAACTATTTCAAAAGTTTGGAAAAGTTTGATAGTACAGACACTGGTCTGTAATTAGAAATATTAAAAGAATTTCCACTTTTGAAAATAGGGCAGATTCTAGCCCTTTTCCATATCACAGGATACGACTTTGCAATTAACGCCTTGTTAAAAATTATACAAAGTGGTTTAGCAAGAATGCGTATGCAATCTTTAATAATGAGAGAGGGTATTAAATCTAAACCGCAGGACTTACTGTTTTTTAATTTTTTTGTTGCAAATATAATTTCAGTTTCAGTTATGTTTCTAACAGAAATAGGGAAAAAGTTATCAGTTGGCAATCCGAAAACGGTATTAATTGAAGATGTTAAGTAAACACTGCTGAAAAAATTTGCAAAGGCATCGACTATCCCTTTTACTGAATCAAATTGAAGATCGTTGTGATGCATAATTCCAGGTATTCTAGATTGTCGTTTTTTACTATTTACAAAAGACCAGAAAGACTTTGAGTCTACTGTTAACGAATATTGTACTGTGTTTATATAACATGTGTAAGCAGTTGAGGTTTGCAGTTTTATAGTAGTTCTTAATTTCTTATAATTTTGCAGATCAGACCTGAATTTAAATCTCTTGTATTTCTTAAAATATTTATCCTTAAGTTTAATATTTGAAATCATTTCCGACGTAAACCAAACAGGATATTTACGTTTTCGGATTTTTAGCAACGGGACATGTTTGTCAAATATTTTGTATAGTTTATTATAAAAAGAAGAAACAAGATGATCGGTATTCTCAATATCTAACAACACAGACCAATCAACGTGAAACATATCATTATATAAAGACGGAAACAAACATTTTCATAAATACTATTCACTAGTAACAAATATAAGGAATACCATTTTCTGTCAATAAATACAAAAAACTTTTAAGAAACCAGCGCAGTAATTCAATCGTAAAAACTAAATATCTAGAAAATTAAATGTACAATCGAAATCACTCAAAGTTAGCACTTGAAAAAGAAGTTTAAAAAACACATAAAGAGAGAAATTGCTTAATAAGCATTAGAATTTAATGATTATATTAATTTCAACACAAGGATCAGATTACAGATAAACTCGAGCGTGAAACATAATGGTATCGCAAAGGTGTAGCATACTGGAAAGATCAAATTTGCTTTACAACTATTAAATCTGGATTAATTAGTAGAGTGTGTAATATATGTGTCATGTAATTATTATTCACATATATGTTTGTGTAACGATAATTACAGTTATTTTTTGTTTTAATTAAAAGTAAAGATCAAATTTGCTCTACAACTATTAAATCTGGATTAATTAGTAGACTGTGTATTATATCTATCATGGAATTATTATTCACATATTTGTTATGCAACGATAATTAAAGTTATTTTTTGTTTCAATTAAAAGTAATTTTTTGTTAATTAAAATAATAACTGGCATTACTCTTATACTATTATAATTTTATGTTACAGGAACTCTATTGTAATTATTGTTAACAAAACCTTTAAGCATTACAAAAAAGATATTTACAGTTTTGTTTATAAAGCTTGGCAAACCACAATTAAGTCATATATACGCTATACATATATATATTCCGAGAAAATTTTGGTATTAAAACTGATTTACTTAGATCCTATGCCAAAGTTCTGGCGTAGCAAGTTTATTTTAAATCAGTCACCCGCTCATTTCAATTTCATTAACAAAATGTAAACGTTTCGTTAAAGCTCTTAAGTACCTTAAATTTGATATAAACTGAGAATAAATCTTAAAAGCATATACACACGCTACAATGTTAAATACTAAGAACAATAACTATTAAACATCACTAAGACCAAAGAAAATTTGAAAAATACAAAAATTAGAAGAAAGAAGTTATTGTGACAGCAACCTTACAATATTCGATACAGATAGTGTTTATCAACAATAACTGACCGAGAATTTTAGTAATTTACATATTGAAAGCTGTAAATTGCATTTTTCATACGAGTGATGATTATGTACGACCCCTATAAGCGGAGAATTTTAGGTAAGTGTTTTTACTAAATCGGCTCTTTTTGGGCCGAAATTATGATGAAGAGAAAAACCCTAAGTCTACTTGCTATAAATAATGACAATGGAAATTGATGAATTTCTTTGATTTCTATACACTGAAAAAAATTCTAATATATTTTTCCTACTTTTAAAATGATAGGGATTCTGTGTACAGAGTGGGCATAGTGAGTCTTTTTATTCAGTGTATCAATGTGGCGTCAACAATAAACTTTACATCTTCTCGTCTTGTTTTCTCACTTTCGACTTTAACATATTGCCAAAGTATGAGGTTTGGTAGATAACGTCTAAATAGAAAGTAATACAATTAGAAATCTTGACCTATACCCTTAGAAGAGCAAGAAGTTACCTCAAGACCTAAAGCCGCCTGATCATATGAAACGATGTACGTTCTGAAAATGGGCTCTAGAAATGAAGAACGTCATCACAAAATCATCTTCAGTATGAAGACTATTTTTGGGTAAATGGCTTCGACAACCAACAAAATGTGCATTATCGATCAGGTGCTTCAAAAAATAACTATATTGTGTGGCTTTCATTCTGGTGGTATAATTCGGCTATTCTTCTTCGTTGAAAATCACCTTATCTTACAGTTAACGGAAATCGGTGCAGAGACATGTCGAACCGTTATTTCTTTGATCGATTACATGCGTTAAACACGGGGTGTACCAATCGACTTGTTGAAATCTAAATTCCGTGAACAATTGGCCGCCCATATCTTGTGATTTAACACCTTTTGAATTTTGTTTATTACTAGCCCATGTCAGATATGAGTTCAATTGAGCTCTATCACCACCAAAAGCTGCAGAAAGTTTTAGTAACTAAACGAAAACCATATGAAGAAAAACGGTTACACAAATATCGACATAAATAGAGCAATAAGGAAAGGAGAAAATTTTCCCACTGTAAATAAAATACCGGCAGGAATAACTTGTTTATCATACGTTCTGATAGTAACCGGGAAGGCACAAATAAATAATCGTTTAAATCTTAATTCAAAACACACGAACCTCACCTAAATACTCATGTTTATTAGATATAATTAACTTAAAGTTAACTTTGGTATTAGAATTTAAAGACTTCCAGTCACTATTGCGTTGTAGAAGTACAAAGAAAATGTTTAAGTTTTTGTAAAAACTCCACTTCATTCCCAAAAGATTTAAAATTAAGACTCTATTTTTTTAAACGAAACTGTTTTTAATAACAATAGATGAATATATTAGTGAATTTGTGAATAAATTTAGATGACCATTTTGAACATATACTAAGTGACATAGAAAGAAAAACACCCAGTAATAATGAATTTATTTGAACAATTTTTGGTATACTAGTGTATACGAATTAGATTAGTAAACGATCACAATTTGATAAAAATTAAACTGTTAACTTCTTCAAAAACTTAATAATGTGTTGCTCCACCACGATGTCTTGTGCACTCATTAACACGTCTGGGCATACTTCTAATGAGGTGATCGATTTCTTCTTGAGGTATCTCATCCCATGCTATCTGTAACTGATGCTGCAAAGCCGCTAGAGTTTGTGCAGGGTGAGGTAAATTGAGTAATCTTCTTCCCATAATATCCCAGACGTGCTCGATGGGCGAAAGATCGGGAGATCTTGGTGGCCAAGGCAACAAAGCAATTTGATTGGCCTCAAAATGAGCCAAAGAAACCCTAGCAACATGAGGTCGTGCGTTGTCTTGTTGGAATGTGCTGTTGGGGATGGTCTGAACATAAGGTACAATATGGGGTCTACGACCTCCTGGATGTAGCGCGCAGCGGTCATGTTACCTCTAATGAAGACCAAAGGTGACCTACTTCCAATAGCAATAGCTCCCCATACCATAACTCCAACTGTGTGGTGCACATGCCTATTCACAGAAAATTGGGGATCTTGTCTTTCACCGCGCCGTCTTCTCACCCTTGCACGACCGTCATGCATACCCAAACAGAATCTGGATTCATCACTAAAGACAATTGAATTCCATTCTTGGTCCCAATTTGCCCGTTCTCTACACCACGCTAGACGATAACGTCGATGCTCTGGAGTCAGTGGTAGCACAAAAGGGACGGTATGAAAAGAGCCCAAAGGTTCTTATCCGTCTATAAACGGTTCGCATCCCAATCGGTCTTCCATGTTCTTCAAACCACTGGTCCGCAATCGCCCGTGTAGAAGAGAAGCGGTCCCGTAAAGCCAATAGTCTAAGACGGCGATCTTCGCGTTCTGTGGTTCTTCGACGACGTCCTGTACCTCTCGCTCTTCGTGTACGGCCCTCTTGGTTCCATGCCCGAACACAGACTGCCACAGTGTTTAAACTCCGTTGCGTTCTAGCGGCTATATCTCTCATAGACAAACCAGCCTCACGCAATCCCACAATTCTACCCCTATCAAACTCGCTTAATTGCCGAAAATTATGGCGTCTTCGCACTGGAGGCATTGTGATTGAATTAAAGAAGCTCTTTGAAATGCAATTTAAATCGCTTAAATGACAACTGTACTTACAAATGCTTAATTCATTGTTTTAGGGCTACTTAATCGTAAGTGTTTTTGAATGAGGTTAACAAAACAACCGCTAGGGCAATATGGCTGAAAACTGATCGTTTTTTATCTTAATATAAACAAATATATTCCCAAAAAAAATTTACAAAATATTCATTATTACTGGGTGTTCTTCTTTCTATGTCACTTAGTATATTTTTTATTATTTTTTTTTTTTTTTTATTTTGTTTGTATTTTATTTTAAATAAACTTAATTTTATTAAAAATAAATGAAAGAAAGTAGGAAAAAAAAAAAAGAAAAGAAAAAAAAAAAAAAAAAAAAAAGAATAAGGAAAAATTTAAAAAAAAAAAAAAAAAGAAAGAAGAAAAAAAAAAAGGAGAGGAAATATTTAAATGTAAAATAAAGGGGGAAAAAAAAAAAGAAAAAAAAAAAAAAAACGTATATCTCTGTGAAACCTGATTTTTTTATTTTTTCTTTATTTTATTGTTTTTTTTAATTTTTAATTTTTAAATATAAGAAAGAAGAAAAGAAAAAGAAAAAAGAGGAAAAAATTTAGGGGAGAAAAGGAAAAAAGGAAAAAAGAAAGAAAAAAAAAAGTACGCGAGAAAAAAAGGAAAGAAGGAGTAAAATATTTTAAAGAGAAAAGGAAGGGGAGAGGAAATAGGTAAGAAAAAAAAATTATTTTTTTTTTAAAACCTGATTTTTACAAAAATAGTGAAAACTGTGTTATATCTTGTAGATTACAGTTGCTAAAATTTTATGTGCAGTTACTGGATTACCAACTTTCAAAAATATCTAATAATCGCAAAATTCAAACTCTGGTCAATACTGAAGTGTAAACTATTTGTTAAATATTGGGCAACAAAGATGACACAATAAAAGTAAAAATATTTTTTACCTGTACCTAAATCAGGTAACTCAAGTTCTTTTATAAACCATACATTACGCGATATCTCAAATTATGTTTAGAGAATAGTGTTTATTAACCAGATTATGATTTCGGTACTAAATACAATTATTCTCCTTTTAATATAGACTTAACCCATAATGTATACACTGTGTTCAAGATAAATGAAGAGCATGAGAATCTTGAAAACAGTAAAAGCTCACGATGGCTAAAATTACAAAAAAAATTAAGAGTATTCTCGAATGGCGTTCGAAAAAGTTCAATATTGTTATTGGTTATTGAGATTTTTAGAAAAAATTTTGTTTTTCGTTTGTTTTAAAAGATATCAAAAATCTCAAGGCAATTTTGAACTTAGAATATCTCACCTCTAATTTATTAATTTAAAAATTCACCTCGGAGAAACCGCAAACTAAGTATTTTTTAAGAAATAATGATATTTAATGTTTCTTCTACATTAGTAGAAGTTGAAAAAATTGACATTACATTTCTTTTTGACATGTCGCATTGCTGTTGAATTTATTGTCGCGTTGTATTTCTTTTTATACAGGGTGTTCTATGACGAGAGGAAATGATTCATTTCAACAAAAAAAGTCAGATACATGGGTATCCTATTTTCAATTATTTTAGAGATATTTATGTTTTATTGTTTTCTGAATTTTTTATATCTGTTAAAATTCCGACTTTTCCAACGAAATTGAAGAAAAAACAAATGTACCACGTCAATGTAGATAAAATTTTGTATTAATTGCCATAATTTAGCTGTGTGAAAATTTGGAATAATCGAATATTCTGTTTTACAAAACTATTTGTTTACATATTTAAAGTTACAATCATGATTTAATCCTCGGACAAAATCAGACTATTGTGTAATAGCTCTCTGATAGAAAATTGTAGCCTCATTCACGCGATACATTCGTTTTGTTTCCACCTTCATTAGAAAAGTCAGAATTTAATAAATTTGAGACGATGCAAAAAATCAAGCCAACAGTAACACTTAAATATCTCAAAAACAGTTGAAAATCGGACACCGGTGACGCTTGCTTCCCAATTCGGTTAGTTTCGGTAAATAACAAAAAGCGGACGGATCTCGGTCGCCAGATTTGATGACGAAGTTTACTCTCCGTTTGTTGGTCAGGCAACTACAGTGGAGGTTAAAAATTCCAGTGTTCTGATCGTCTAACGGGAAGCAGTTCGGAGAAATAAAGAGAATATATCAGTAACAGCAGTAGCAGGATCAGGCAGAACAGGTATCCGAAACCAACTGCCTTTTTAACGAAAGAGCTCACGCTTATATAAGGCATAACTTAAGTAGGGCAACTAGCTTACGGGAGGGGACTGCGTGCGCACGAAAGTTTAAGCGGGGCGCTATCGGATTTTGTACAACGGGCCGCCCGCTATCTTTCACTTTAGGTTTACAATTAATAATATAGAAAATTAATAAACAATTAAAAACACAACAAAATCGGTCTTATACTAACAATTAATTATTCAAATTAATTTAGTGACGGTGCGATACTTAGAAATAAAAACGCATCGTTACACACCCATTTACATAATTTTATGTTGTTAAAAATGAACTGTATAATCATCTCCTAAACTATGTTCTTCTTGTCATAGAACACCCTGTATACATTTTATTTTGCGCTCAATGTTATGTATTCGTTAGTCTATGCTGACACCAACCATTCGTTATTTACTTATTGAGATTACGTACGAATAAACTATGGTTTAGTGTTATTTATTTGTAAGCTGTTCACAAACGAATAAAAAGTTGACCTGATATATCATGTTCTGCGACAAACATTGTATAGCTACTGAGCAGATATATTTGGATACATGTACAGTGTGTCCCATTTTCTTTGTAATTTCCAGGTATTCTAGTTGTTAGTAAAGATAGAAGGTTGCGGTTTTGCAAACCTGTGCCACTTTTTGAGAATCGCAAGATGAAGTACAACAAAATTTCCATAGCCTTCTTGGTTTAAGAGATACAGTATGAAATTAAAAATTTTAACTTTTAGATTATCTCGTGTATCACTGTTAGTCTTTAACATATCGAAAATATATAAAATGCATTTTAAAATTTTTTTACGTAGAATCCAATCGTTTAGTTTTGTTTTTTTTAAATGGGACACCCGGTACATTATTTCAGAATGTGATTTGTTTTAAATTTAGCTACTCAAAATATACCATCCTTGATATTTATTTTAAACAACCAGACGGAAATTTATTTTTTTTCTAAATTTGTTGTTTTGATTTAGTAGGCTTGGAAATAAAACGTATGAAATAAAAAAGTAAAAGTTGAGAAATAGGTGTTATTAAACCTCTTAATTTAAAGACACAGAAAGTTAAGTATGAGCTAATGTATTTCCAGTCACCTTGTAATATTATAATTTTTCGTAATAGTAACATAAAACTCATAAATACAAAACTCATTTTCTCTAGACCTACTAGATTGAGAAAACGAGTTACAAAAAAATTTCATCGTTTAAAATAAATATTAAGTATGCTATATTTTTGAGAAGCTAAAATTAAAACAGACCACATTATGAAATAATATAGCGGGTGTCCCATTAAAAAAAAACATGTTTACTTAATATTTCATAAACGATGTAAAAAAAATAATCTAGCTAGACGACTGGATTCTATGTAAAAATTCCATAAAAAGCATTTTTTATCTTTACGATATAATACTATAACAGAGATACGGGAAATTGAATTGAAATTTTCAATTTCACCCTGTATCTCTTAAGCCAAGAAGGCTATGGAAGTTTTAGTTGGTGCTGTCTTTCGATTCTCTAAAAGTGGCACAGGTTTGCGAAAACCGCAACCTTCAATCTTCACTAACAACGGAGATACCATGCTATTACAACGAAAATGGGACACACTGTACTTTTTACTCATATTATAAAAAGAGAGAATTTGGTAGAGTTTTAAATCTGCTGATAACAAAGGTGAGCAGGTTTTTCCGATTGGTACACCAGACAATGTCAAGTAGATGTTCAATTTAATTTAAAATTATTTGGTCTGATGAAAGTATGACAACCAAAATGAGATTTTCAACTTGTGGAACATAAAATACTGCGCAAAGAACAAACCTTATTTAAAAATTTAAGCAAGGCGCCTAAATATATTTGGATTTAATACATGGATAAGTATTTTGGGTAATAAACTAATAAGACCTTACATTTATCACAATCTATATTTGAAACGGTCCATGTAAATTCTCTGCAGACTTATCTGAAAAAAGAATTGCAAGAATTACCGTTGGCAATTTATAACAACTGTTGATTCCATCAAGATCATGCACCAGCGCATAATTGACAAAATGTACAAAAATATCTCTCGCAACAGTGCCTTAGAAAAGGGATTGGAAGTTATGTAGTGAAGTAGCCTGGGCAGCCAGGTCACCGGACCATTTGGACTTTTCCTTGTGGGGTTACACTATCGCGCAACGGAATGAAACCGAACGAAACGGAAATTTTGAAAGCATATAATTAAGTTAAAGGCCACACGCTTCCGCGGATCGGAATACCACGAAATGAATTAGAACGAAAACCAAGTGAATTTTTCCGTAGTTCCGCAGGCCCCTTCACTATTCAGTTGAATGTTTACGACAAAGACAAACAAAAACAAAGCGTGTTATTCCTGCATTATGGCTAATATATTATAACACCGTTTTGTGTTTGTTTCCCTTTTGATTAAATAGCAATGAATGAATCTATGAATCGATAAAATTCGTGCTTACCCACATCTTTATCTATATATTGTCTGATAAAAATTAACACAATCAACAAATGAAAGAAAATGTCTGGGAAGAAATTTCTAGCAAAATGAAAGCAATAATGCATCGTAATTTTATTTAATTAAATTCTTTCTCATATTACACTACATACATATTATTGAAGTTGCCTTTGGTCTCTGTGAACCATTTCATCTTGCCAAGGAACAAGTCCTTCTGCCAATTTGTCTCGAATATTCATTGCATCACGAGCATAATTACCTCCGCTATTATCCATTCTATCTAATCCTCGTGGCACATCAGATTGCTTTAGTATAAAAACAGTTATGCAAGCAAATAGATGCCATAAGTACTTTTTGAAAAATATCTTAAACTTTTTGCAAAATAAATCAAAGGCATTTTCGCTACATTGTCTTGCTCTGTTATTCCGCGATAATGTGCAGAGATTCAACATTTCCATTCCATTCTGTTCCGTTCCATTCTGTTCTGCGATAGTGTTCGGCCTGCTTAAGAAATCAAGTGTATGACTGCAAATTGAGATTAGTTTTTGCATCAGTTATAGCAGCAGATAATTCAATAACACCAGAAATATTAGAACGTGTTTTAATTAACAGTGAGAGGAGCTTACTTGTGCCAAGAAAATAAAGAATACTAACATAAGCATTTTGCCGTTCAGTTGTCAATTTTTCTCAATGTATGTATAAAGTAATAGTATTATACACCAAGGTTGTGAAGTCTGTCATTATTGCCTTAGCACCTCGCGAAATAAGGTGCGTAGGCAATAATGGACTGCACAACCATGGTGTATATACTATTTTTTCCACTACTAGCCAAATTTAAGCCAAAAATAAAAAAATAAATATTTTTCTTGTAAAAATCAAGTAGCACAGGAATGCAAATAAATCAAAAAGCATTAAAAGCTACATACGTTGATAAACCAACTGCAACTGATTCACTAAACACTTGTGCGGTATATTTCACCTTCATTTTCTGAAAATTATTCAAAGTAATATGTAAATTAGTTGATTTAGGAGCCAATCGCAGCGGTTTAGATTTGTCTGACATATAGAAATTTTTAATGTCTTTCCAAGATGCTTTTTTGTTGTTAAAGATTATATCGTATTTAATCAAGTTATTTTGCACCGACTTCAATAAATAGGAGACATCGAAGAAATAATAGATTTTCTTATCGTTTACGAGAAGGTATGGCTTTTCCGGTGATACATCCATTCTTTTAATTAGGTTTCGAAAATTTTACTACTGCCCTAACATTGGCACCGCATTGTAGTTATAGCTTTTCTATGCAGTCTAATACTATCGACTTCAATTTGTCACCTTTACATATCGTATTTGTAAAGATGTAGCACAAAGGTTGTTTAAATTTTTTGTATATAACCTATCTAACCATGATCACGTAGCAGTTTGTATTCCTCTGTATATCTCCTGCTTCTTAGTGGTTTATTTTTTAAGTCCACTTGGGCTGTCACAATTTGTGCTCTGCTTTCGGGAAGTAATCGTTGGGAGATGTTAACTTCAATTGAAGTGCTTTCTTTTCACGTTACAATTTAAAAATGTTCCTCCGTAATTTTCTTTTACCTAAGAGTATTTGAGCTGCAAGCTTGAGTAGTTTTGGTATAGCTAGAGATATTAACGAGCATTTATTGCTTCGCCAATATACCTTGCATCATTTGAATATTGGGTTTCAGAAATTGACACTTGTAATTCATTTAGGAATGGCAAGTGTTCGCCACTACTCGTTAAGTTTTTAGAGTCGACATTTTTATGCAACAGATCGGACCTTCCACATTCTGTTAACCATTCAAAACACCTACAACAAAACGTTTGTAATTTACTTAAAATTCTTCATGTAACTTAACTTGCCTGGTTAAATCTCCTTTGGGAAACCTGAAAAAACTGATTCTACCATCATATTTAATAAATAAATAAATTCAGGTTATGTATTTGCGGTTATGGGATGGGGGCGCGAATTTTAAACTAATGGCATTTTTTTATTCAAATAATTTTATCGTGTTAGGTAATTTTAAGCAGCAAATACGTTAGAGATAATCTCCTGGATATACAAAATTATGTTTCACTCGTTTTGTTAAACAACTACTCCTAAATTCTAAAAAATTTGAACTTGTGCATTATTAACCTAGGTCAACAATAGAAAACATTATTAACCACTAATAGAGAAATTCAACTTCTCAGTTGGCTAGGAGACGCAATAATTGTCCACTTCACAGCTAGTAGTGGAAAAAAAATATTAAATATCATTAGTTCTTAAAGAAAAAAAAACTTTAAATAAGTAATGTGTGATACATTGTTGAGTTAGTAATAAATACCGGGTGACTCTTTGTTTGCGGCCAAATTAAAAAATAAGGTTTTTGATACGAAATTTAAGTTAAAAATGTGAAGGTTCCGTTTTCTAAAGCTCTAAAAGTGACAATGAAAACAATTTATTAAAGTTTTTCGAAGCCACGTAAACTTACTTCTAAATTTTTTGTAATTTGTGCCACCCTGTATCTTTCAACGTTTTTTTAAGATCCATATGCTGTTCATTCTCATCTTGGACACTTTGTATAGTGGGTACAAAAAACGATTAAAATTTGAATCAATTATTTAATCGGATAGAATTACTGTTAGATATAACAAAACAAGTTATAAATTTTATTATGAAAGAAAACAATTTTCTTTCTACATTATAGGGATTAATACGCTCGAAAAAAAAATATTTTATAGAAAAAAACTCGGGTTTGTTGTTCTCAAATAGAGTAAAATTAATAAAAGCAGCAGCGTTGAAAATCAATACAATTTTTTTTAATAAGGCCATACATTTTTTTTTATTTACGTTCTTTCTTTATGTCAGAACAGTTAAGGCGCTACCATAAAATATTCGTGTTTATGACATTTTTATTAGTATAGTTTACAAATCTATCCTCGTAGATGTGATAATTTTTTTCTTAAATAAATGCTGTATTTGTATTATGGTATTTCTTCTTACGTACTGGTTAACAATGAAAATTATTCACTTAGATCGAAACACGTAATCTTTAAGCTATAGATAATTTAATGCAATCGGATGTATGGTATATGTATGATAAGCCGTTTGTGGATGTAGTTCACAAAACTTATATCCTTTTTATATATAAAACTGCCACGGCTATACAAATAAAAAATATTAGCTGTCGACATTCACTAAAGGAAGAGATTTAGGAGGTCAACGGTTACAAGAAATCTATTTAACAGAAGCATTTGTTTTATTTTATCCATGAAATTCGTGAAATTGTTAATATGTATGTCGTATATACTGTAGTACAAATTTTAACAAAATAGGTATTTTGGAAAATCGATATTTGCCCAATAGACCCTATTTATTTTACTAAACGAACTTACTAAGGTCCGGTCTTATAAACGACTAATAACGCGTATTTTATCAAAAAAAATTTAATGGCACATAATTTTATATACATTAAATGAATTTGTAATTAGTTGAAGATTTTCCTTGATTAACCAATCATTAAACTTATGTTTTGCTTATTTTTCATAATTCTATAGAAACGGCTAACGGTCAATAAATGTAATAGTCGATTAAATTTAATCATTAATTATTATTTTGTACTTTATTTAATGTTTATAAAACCGGGCCTAAAATCCAAAAATTTAATTTTTGCTTCTAAAGTATAAATATACAGAGTGTCTGGTAAAAACGTTCACGATATTTTATGGAAAGCGATGGACATCATTTTGAGCACTTGTTTTGATGTTCATTAATTTCAATGTAAATCACATATGTTGCTTCTTGGTTTTTTGTAAACTAGAGGTTTGTTATAATTGTTTTAAATTTTTGGAAAACATGTTGGTTAAATTTAATTTCTTAAATTGTTCATTAACAATAATTTAGCTACCACATGCATTACAAGTGCTAAAATAGAATTTACAAGAGCTATCTTCACTACAATAAGTATAACCAAGGCAAGTATGATTAAAAAAATGTCTCAATTTAAACAACGAAAATGTAAATGTTTATAACTCAAAAACTAGATAGGTATAAAGAACCCTTATACTTTTTGGGAGACAATTAAATTTTATGTCAAATTAGACCTCAAATACAAGGTGCTCCATTTAAAATAAAAACTTTATATGACTTAATATGATGCCAAAGTTTGAGCACCACTGTTTATTATCTTGTCTAATTTATTAAGATACAGTTTAATCTGCCTTGTAGTTCATTCCTTCTGCTAACGACCTGTTACGGTTTTGAGTAGACAATGTTAATATCTGAAGCAGCGGCAAAATTTAAAATGTACCTTAATACGAAATAGATAAATAAAAAACATAATAACAACGTATTGTTATCTTCACTGTATAATTCAAAAATGTCATTAAAAACACCATGTTCCATTTACAAAACATAACTTTGATATGTACACTCTGTATATTTCACAAAGATTAAAAATGATAAAAATAATAATTTTTAATTAAATATTAATTTATAAATCACACAATGTTTTTATTAAAATAAAAGAGCAGTAAGCGTGCACTAATTTTTAATATAAATGGAAAAAAATTCTCGTTATTAAAAAAAAGAATAATTAATTACTGTTACAAATTTTAAGCAATCTATCATCAATAATACAGTGTATGTATGCTTATTATTAAAATTTGTTTAGTTTTAGTTTATGAATATATTAACAACAAAATTTCTGTTGAAAATCAATAACTTTAAATTAATATTTCGGTGGTAAACATGATTGACTGAATAATCGTATTCAGTAGAATATGGTAGGACAGCATAACGAAATTTGTGTCAAATTAGCAGAAAATGGGGTCGTCAGTGATTTTATAAGTGTACGCAAATTGTGGGACGGAACCACGCTTCATAATGACGTATTGTAATATATTGTAATAAATAAATCATAAAGCACATTTAAAATTAATTAATCCTTACAATTATAGCAATCATAATGTAGAACCAGAATGTGCTTATGTAAATCTAAATAAAAATTAAATCAATATATTCATTTATTTAAATTTTTTAATATAAAAGTATCGCACTTTCTTGGAGATAAATAATACCGTAGTTACTCGCCTCTCAACTTATAGAAATGCATCAATCTCCTCTGCTGTGTGAGATTTAAATTTTTATTGATTGGCACCAAGTTATACAGGGTGCTTCACGGCGAATGGCATATTAGACATTATACAGGGCGTTTCAAAAGTGCTCTATTTAATAAAACTAATGACACTGTTGTGGCACTTCCGATATGACGAAGTTGACCATAACTTGCTTGTTTTAAATATGTTTTTTTATGCAAAATTCGAATTCTACTTTATATTTTAGGGCTACTTCCTATACCAATTACTAACTTTAAAATTAATTTTTTTGAGCTATTTTGATGTTAAGAAAATCTTATGCAAAAACTAATTCAACTTTTAAAATTAGTAACGCCCTCTATGTTAAATTTAAATAAATAATTTTATTTTCAAAACACAACGACATTTAAAAACTCCGAGGTTTAAACACCTCGACACTTAATCATATAGACACATAATCACTGCGACAGATAAACATTCCACAATTTAACCCACATAACATTTCATCACAGTGTAAGAAAATTATGAGAGATTGAGAGATTGAATGGCAAATATACGTAAGATGTATAGAATTTTAAAAATAATAGTTATATTTAAAAATAAAAATTAAGGTAAAGTCAAAGTATAGTTGTTATAAATAAAGTATCAGATTGAGGTTTTAAATTTATATTGATAAAATAAAGATTGCAAAATTGTAATTGATGAATGGTTTATCATTTATTGGCAATTATTAATCCACATTAACACCGTATTTTGATGGCTATTGTAATCTTTTGACCGAAACTGAAAGTTTGCTTTATGATCCTTATCGTGCATAGAAATTAGTATATTGTTTTAGCGACTAGAGTTCAATTAACACATCGAGACACACACAAACATAGTAATAGACAACATCACTTAGAATCAATAGCATAAAAGGTTATCAAATACTAATCGTTCACGAGAGCGAGTTAACAACACGAAGATAAATTCGAGGACAAGCGCCCCCAAATAGGTTAGCTTATTTGACCGTCACGAACACCGAATATTGTTCCAAAGGTACTTAATAACAATTACGACGAGTACCGGACCGTGACCGATTATTTGAATAAGTTCAAAGCGCACATAATTAATTGTACTGAAAGGATCCTTCGAGTTTACATACGGATAAGAGTAGGCGCCAAAAAGGTACGTTGTTAAACTTTCAACCACGATACAAATACATTATAACGCGACAAAATTAATTAATGGCATGCATAAAGAATTAACTTAGCTTGTGTAACTAGGAAGTCGTCCGAATCGGTAAAGATACCAGCTCTCGTATCCAAATCTAGTATTTGAGTATCTACGAAGAAAAGCAAACCAAACGGGACTCCACTAATAACAGTTGCTGGGCTGCACCAATGATGGTAATCGGCTTATCTTAAGTGGTAGCCTTAACTCAACGATGGCCTCAGGGAAGTTGATTAACCATATAAGTATAGTTGACTTTGTAATTAGTTTACTAAGTTTTCCAATAAATTCCAACGGTTGTGTGATATCCACTTTGATAGGTTATAATTTTTGGATTATTAATATTGCCAGTACAACCCTCATCCAATATCCAACGACAAATTACAACGGAATACGTCAAACGAACGACCAAAACGAAAGGAAATACCAAAAAAAAGGTGCCTAGAATTAATAGAACCCGTAAGAACAAATATTTTATTAAAACAAAGAAGGTAAAAAAAGAAAGCTACTTACACTGGAATTGTAACCGAAGATTTATTCCCTAATTAGAATGGGATGATTTTACTTCACTCGCTATTATTAAGTACGTGTCCAATTGTTCAACTTTTAGACAGCATTTTCCAAGTACACCCTTTCACAACGAATATTTAATAGAAAAAGAACGTATCATTTTTCCGAGTCAACGAGGTGTCACTTTTAGAATACACGGATCCCAACACGGAACAGACAACTCTAAACAGGTAAAATCCCCAAACGGCCCAATATAATCAGTTCAAATACGACGGCTTATACTGTAGGGAGAAAATTTCTCAATAAACCAATTATTTAGAAAATAACCCTATCACAAGTATAATATTAATGTCAACAATTTTCAAATGTTTATCTGTCGCAGTGATTATGTATCTCTGTGATTAAGTATCGGCGTGTTTAAAAGTCGCTGTTATTATACATCGGGACGTTTAAATGTCGGTGTGATTAAATGTCGGTGTTATATGTCGTTATGTTTATATGTCCGTATTTAAAAGTCTTATGTTTAACTGTACTATGGCTAAAATGTACATTTTTTGGATTATTTCAGGTTCTTTCAAAAAATGAATGATTTATTATAAATATCAAATACAGTGTGTCATGATTGTTAAATTAGTCAAAACTGCGATGCTTTTAAGATTTTTTTGTAGAATGCGATAGTGGTAGTAAATTTTTTTTTTTTGGCAGTTGAGAACATGATCTACAGTCTACACCTTCATTTAAAAAGTCAGGTTTAATTTATATTTAAATGATTGATTCTTCTTTGAGGAGAGGCTCTAACGACCACCATATCATATCATTTAAAGCGAAACCGGACAGGATTTGCGAGCAAGTGTGTAAGAGAGACAAATATATCGAAAAAGTAATTATAGTCTGTATACTATTGGCACGGAGTAATAAATCATAATTGCTTGAAATAATTCTTTATGTTCTTGTGAAAGCGGTACTTCTACGGTTAAGTAAAAACCAATAAATTCTAACCAAAATACGATCATTGTGCCGCTCTTGCAGCATATCAACCCATCTAGGGTCTGAGAACAATAGTTTAACCTGTGTAAACACGTTGCCATCAGCCCAGGTACTGACGAAACGAGAATCATAGCCGTAGATGTGGGTATTATACCAAGATACAAAAATAATGGTATATAATACGTAAGAAGTAAAATTTGTAATGTGATCTACTATACAAATAAAATAAATAACATATAACCACATAATAATTCATATCAAGGTAGATTTTACTATTATAATATATTTACCTACTAAAAACATGATTTTCCAAACGTATCAGGTACCTACGCCACTGCAATACGGGAGATTCGATAATTCTGACAGGTTTATTACTCCGCGCCAATAGTATACTGAGTATAGCTGTTTTTAAGCACGTGAAAATATATTTCTGCTTCAAAATCGGTTACAATGCTTAAAAATGTATTAGAATTCAGGTTAATTGAGTACTTTTTCAATTTTTGTTTTTATTAAAAAAAATTTTTTTTTCAAAAAAAGGGAACATTTTTTTAAAAAAGTGCCAGCCGTCTATACAGAAGATATGTTTGCTGAGTATAATGCAATTTTTTTTAGATTTTTTTTTTTTAATTTTTAACCCTCGAAACAGAAATTTAAAGGTTTCTTTGACTATGCGATATTCCGCCCAGTCGGCTTAACTCACATTGATGTGTACAAAACAAATGAGTCATACTTTCGAATAATTCAAGAATACGTCGTAAAGGGTTTTTGCCGACAAATTACGGCGAGAAATATATATAAACTCTACTTTATGGAATTTACTTTATTGTGGCGTATTGTCTGAAAACTTACTTATAAAAATTTTGTACAGTTTTCATACATATTTTGGCGATATTAATGAATTTTCACAAAATAAATACGCCAAGTCACATCAAAGAAATTACGGAAAACATAAATTGAAAACTTACTGTCATAAGAATTCTAATCCAATCTTCCAATTATTTTAGTGTTTATTTCATTTTTCACCCAGACTGAAATAAAACCCAAAAATTCTCTATTATTGGACGGCTGCATTAGACGATATCATACGTGATGCTGTCGCTGAGAATTGTTAGACATAAAAATCTCTAGTTTTACTTTCTGCGGCCTAGACTTGTAAATACTCAATTTCAGACCACTAAAAAGATGCGGAAAATTATACATAGAGAATGGAAGCACAAAAAAGAATTTATTTTTCAGGTTCCCGAAACGGCATACTGCGTGTTTTGCGAGGGTCAATAATTTCAAGGCAGTAGGCTTTATCGAAAAAAAAATTAGTTTTGGCAAAACTTTATCCTCCCAAAATTTTTTGTCGGCATTAATTCTTTCCACATATATGTCCATATTACAAAGTCACAATAAGATTCATTTGCGATGTGGAGTTGGCCCTGGACCTGATAATAATAATTATGGTTTCGTCTTAATATGCCGCTTTTATCTAAGCAAAAACCCTTTACGGTTGCAACTGTTTCTTTTATTGTCAATTTCCTTTGCAACACACGGACATTTGACGTCTATAAGACCTCAACTTGACGTTAGACCATCAGGTGATGCGCCCAGGTAACCATACTCCAAGTCTACAAATAAACCACATTCTGAAACCTTCTCCTCGGTTTTGTGTGTATATGCAGCGACAGCATCCTTTTCGTGAGATTTGCCGTAGCGAGTAGCTACAGTTTTAAGATTTTTATTGCCGTACAAAAACGTATCGACTAGTTTGGATAAATACTACTAGCTTGTCGTTTTGCAATGAGACCGAAATTTGATGCAGTCAGCCGGTATTTTCGTGTTTTGGACCACAAGTCATTTTTAGCTTGGCCCCTAGTACGAAGCTCCAAGGCCCTTGCTTCTTCTGCAGTGCCTATTTTTAAAAACCGCCATTTCGTTTGTCAAATCCTCTAATTCCATATGTCTAACTTCTGACATAAAGGCCCAAAATCTTCAGCACCCTTACCACCAACGGTTTTATTCCTTTTGTTGGGTAGCTTAAAAAGACATTGTTTGTGGCAACACGTTTTTCCGTCCATTTTTTTTAGCAAGACGCTTAACAGTACCACACGGACTTTTACCAGCTGCACGCTTCATGCTACTATAGAGCAATGACGGACCTAGTTGGAAATCTAGACCAGCACCTTGAGTTCGATAACCGTATGATCCCCGCTTGCATCTATTAACTTGCTTGCCGCCTACAAATTTGGCAACCAATGACATAAAGTTTTCGTCATAGTTACTACTACTAGTACGACAGCCCAAATCAACGTGAAATGATAGAACAACCTCCGAAATTACTAAGTAGTAGGTACGTAAATACAACTGTATTTATTATTCGAAATAAAAAGATACATTCCTAATTAACATAAATTCGTAAACTAGTTTTTTATGGTACAAGCAAATAAAGATATTTTTTATCGTAACTTTAGTACTATCAGAAGAAAATACAGTATGCTATTTTTGCACAATAGAACATTTTATTCATTAAGCCTATTAGAGGCAGATAAAATAAAATATTATTTATTTCATCCCGAGTTTCATCCACTCTTATAATTAGAGTGTTCTTTCCAAATTTATTCTAGTAATTAGATAGTACATACATACGAGGATGTATTGATATCTAGTTAGCCTAGACCAGTTCCTTGCATAAACAAAATATTGCGTTACCATAGCAACGAACAATAACTTATTAGAAGTGTCTGTGTAAAGTTTGACGTCAAAAAAGTAAACCAGAGTCACGCAATAAATTAAATGAAAAAAGATGTCCACCGAAATTGTGAAAATCGAAAAATTGGAGTATCGAACCATCATCAAGTACCTGTATTTAAAAGGGTTAAGAGGTAAGCAGATTTACGAAGATATGCTTAATACCCTTGGTGATCAATGTCCTTCGTATTCGACCGTCAAAAATTGGAATGTAAGCTTCAAAAGAGGTAAATTTTCCATTGAAGATGATGACCGATCGGGAAAACCAGTTTCTGTATCAGCCCCCGAAAATATCGATGCAGTTCATGACATGATTTTATCACACCGTCGAATTGGGGTAAAACGGATATCTGAAGCACTGAATATTTCATACGAACGCGTTCATCGTATGGTTCACGTCAATTTGAACATGAGAAAAATTGCTGGAAAATGGATCCCCAAATGTTTGAATGTTGACCAAAAGCGTGCAAGGGTAGAAGCATCGCGTTCGATCTGTGCTCGATTTGAAAACGATGTAGACTTCTTAAACCGAATTGTTACTATGGTACATTTCTACGATCCAGAAACAAAGCAACAATTGATGGAATGGCGACACTCTGGATCTCCAAGACCTAAGAAGTTTCGTGTCCAAAAATCTGGTGGAAAAGTTCTTGCTTCAGTTTTTTGGGATTGCTATGGAGTAATCATGATTAATTTTTTGGATAAGGGTAGAACAATAACTGGAGATTACTATTCGACATTACTGACCACTCTACGGGAAAATATTAAAGAAAAAAGACGCGGAAAGCTATCCAAAGGTGTTTTGTTTTTGCAGGACAATGCCCCTGCACACAAATCTCATGTTGCCATGCAAAAATTCGTGATTTAGGGTTTGAATTACTAGAACACCCCCTTATTCACCCGACTTGGCTCCGTCCGACTATCACCTCTTTCCTCAACTGAAAAAAAGTTTAAAATGTCGGACATTTTCTACCAACAAGGAGGTAATAGAAGATGTGGAGGTCTGGTTTGCAGAGCAAGAAGAAACATTTTTTTTAAAAGGTCTAGAGACGTTGCAGGTTCGCTGTAATAAATGTATCCAAAAGAGGAGAATATGTTGAGTAATAAAATATTTTGACATTAAAATTTTGTTTGGTTCTATCGTATATCAGATCATAAAAAATCCTTTACGTCCTTGAAACATAAAGATTTATCAAGTATAACCTGTTACATTTATAATGTAAATAGGATAAAAGCGTAATTTTTTGTTTTTGGTAAATTTTGATTGAAAACGATCCCTAATAATTGTTAAATATAAGATTGTGCTTTTGGACAAACTTATAGGAATAAAACTGAAATAATAATTACCAAATTTTAAGACGTACAACTTATTTAAAATATAAAAGTCATTGTAACCCCCCCCCCCCCCTTTTCCGTCGATCTAGATCCGACACTATTTGAACAATGAACAAATTTTATTCGCTACATACTTACATTTGCACAAATTTTATTTCGTCCTGTTTTTTTCTTTTTGCCCCTAGGCGAAGCTGGCTTTTACTTTTTGTGAACTGAGGTGCGAACGGACCACTGGCCCGGGTGGCCAAGAGAATTAAAAGCAAAAATAAGAGTAAAAGAAGAGGATTCTAAGAATAAGTAAACGAGGAAAAACAATGTAACTACGTGACATTCAGTGAGCTAATATATTTTTTTATAACTGTTATGTCGTTGAGAGAGTAAATCTTGTCCAAGCCTCAAAAATTGGTGCTTTTAGTTTGTCTTATAATTGGACAAATAAACATTATTATTATTATTATTATTTTTATTACATATTTCCAAGTAATTAACCTTCCATTTTCTGTTTTGATCCCGACGTGCTCAGACAATACCTCGCAATAAAGTAAATTCCATAGTGTTTTACGCACATTTTTTACGCATATATTTCTTGCCGTAATTTGTCGCTTTTACTGAAGCAATAACCCTTTTCGACAATAAATCGACGTTTTCTTGAATTATTCGAAAGTATAACTCATTTGTACACATCAATGTGAGACGATAGTTAAGCTGACTGGGCGGCATATCGCATAGTCAAAGAAACATTTAAATTTCTGTTTTGATGGTCAAAATTGAAAAAAAAATACAAAAAAAATTGCACTATACTCAGCAAACATATCTTTTGTGTGAATGGCTGACACTTTTTTAAAAAAAGTTTCCCTTGTTTGAAAAAAAATTTTAATAAAAGCAAAAATTGAAAAAAGTACTCCGTTAGCGTTAATTCTATGGCATTTCTATGTATGTTACACGATTAATATATAATTAAGTAGATAGTTTTCATAATAAGCTTAATAGTGTCAGCGCCATCTAGAGGTTCAGAAATACACTAACTTGCCATCCGGATACGCCTTAAATAAAAGTTACAGAAGGAAATATTTACCTATTAACAAGTTTGATTTATACTTTCGTACTATAATTGTAACATACGTATATGATTGATTCCATTTCAAAAATTATCAGGCTAAAATTAACGTAAAATAATAACCTTTTAGAAAATGGTACAGAAACAAAAAAAATTAACATTATCATCTTAAAAGCAAAAATGCTGCACAGTGCCAATGGAAAATCTTACAAACTAATTAAATTAAACTCAATAAAATTACATAAATAAATTATTTAGGAGTTTAGAACTGGAAGTTAAACCCTCACTTGAAACTTTATAATAGTTTGAACACAGTAATGCATTGTGATTGTCTTTAATTCAATTGTAAGCATTAATTATGAAGTTCAAGACGGGTTGAACATACTTAGTTATTTTACTTTGTATAGTGGAAGTAACCTCACAGTACTCATAGTTAGCGAAGAGCATACATTGTTAAATAATTGGTTGAGGTAAAAATAAATACAAACTTCAGAAAGCGTTTGGAAGAATTATTGAGAATGCTATAAACAAAGTTTAATTTAATTTGACTTAAAATGAAATTTGAATACATCATTTTAATAAATATACAATTGCCAGTACTAAATGTTACATTTATTTATTTATGCTACTATCGTTTCGAGTCGATAATGCGCCAGATATTATTATTTGACTTGAAAAAATTGACAATGACATTAAACTAAAAATAAGGACATTGTAGGCCACCACTCGTTAGTTTGCTTTACTTTTTGGGTACACTATTAAATTAATTCAATTCCACTTCTTTCCCAGCCTAGATTTTTATTTTTATATTTGAACACTTATATTTCATAAATGGAATATGTAAAGCATAGAAGGTTTTCACAAAGAAAGTTGGATTTCACAAAACAATTATTTTAAATGGCTACCCCCATTTTTAAAAACTTTAAGATATCTTTAATTTGAAATGTTAGTCAAACCATTGTTCAACTTTACACAGGTGGAGAGAACTGGGACTTTTGTGTAGTCACATATTCAAATTAGAATAATTGTACTGAATATGTTGTAAGTATCCGTGTTCGTAGTTCAATTCAGTGGCGGCTTGTCCATATGGTCATTTGGTCAATGACCTCCCAAAAATTTTGACAATATATAAAAAAATATTCATTATTACGTGTTTTATTAAAATAGGTAATTTACTCGCAAAAGTCGCAAGTCGCTAGTATAATAACTTAAAATTTATCGGCCGTCGTTCGTAATTCATCCTCTTCAACCTTAGGCTGGCGGTGCGAATTGTCCTCATTGAATTAGATCTACCCGGAAAAAGTCGAAAAACGTGCAGTGCCCGAATAAACGCGAACGTCCGAAGCAATAATCAACTTTGGGTCATAAGCCGCGCCCCGCAGTTTACGTTGACTTCGAATAGGGTGTACAACTACGCTCGATTTTTGATTCGATTTTCGCGTGTTTTAAATCAATTTAAGAATTTATATTGATATTTTTACTGTTGTTGTGTTGTTTTGTAAAAATACTATTTTTGGTTCGCGTGTGCATGCGCTATTACAGAAAATGTCGGTAGTGCAGAAAATTAAACAACTAAAAAGTGCTAACGAACTTCATTTTACAAAATTAGTTGAGTTCAAGGCAAATGGTCGTCCTTTGCCAGAACTAAGTTCACGACAAACTAGCAAAGACAAAAATAAAGATGTTCATCGAAACTTTCGCAAGGTAATGTACGATTTAGCTAACTGGATATGTGGTTGTGAAGTATCAAACCGTTTTGTTTGTTTATTATTTTCTAAAGACTCGTCAGAGATTTAAAACATTTTAAAAGAGAAAATAAAAAAACATGCTTCGTCTGCAGAACACATGAAATGCTCGGTAAATTTTGCAACCGTAGGAAATGTTGATATTCGTACACAGCTAGACAATGCTTATAGAAAATCCCTTAGAGATTTTAATGAAAATGTTTCGAAAAATCGCTATATTTTGAACAAAATTGTAGATTGTATAAAATTTTGCGCTGCATTTGAGTTATTTATATTTTCGATGAACAAAAGTTCATCTTATGAATTCACAAAGTCTGTCTGTCTGTCTGTCTGTCTGTCTGTCTGGATGTCCGTAGCTTTTTTCCTGTTGACATTTTTGAAAATTTCGGATTCCTATAGAACATCAAAATCTAAGACATTTTTGCTTCGATCATTTTTTGTCTATCTCATCGGCAAAGTGGTCAAATCGGCTCCCGAAAAAAATCTTAAAAAAATGTTACAAGTTTTTTCAAATTAATCATTAAAATAAATTTTTAAGCTAAATAAGCAGTTGTTTTGTTCATCCCGGCAATGCAAGCTTGCGCATTCCCAACTGGTTTTAAGTATGCCGCCACTGGTTCAATTATTTAATTTATTGTGTACTTTTTAATGATCGATTACAATTTCTACAAATTTTTGGCTTAGGCCTGAAGAAGCAGCTACATTGGGTAGCAAAAAGGTGCCTTAAATCAATGAATTGACAAGATTTGTACTAACTCGCACACAACTACTAAAGGTTTTGGCTTGGTTTGGTACTTTATCCAAATATCCAAAGTATATAAGTCTAACGAAGAAACAAGCAATGATTAGTACAAACAATAGATCTAAGAAGAATTTCAACTACGTCGTACCTAACTGACTAGTTCACTTATGGCACTTTCGGTTACCTATACATCCAATTTATTATTATTCGGCCATAGACGATGTTTATCGGTAACTGATTCATCGCAGTAACCGTTAAAAAAATATTAATTTATACAACCCAGCGCTAAAACTAGAAGGTGGCCAAAATTATATTAATAGTTAAAATTTTTAAAACCCCCGAAAAAGTAAATTCCTATGGATCAACCAATTTGTGGCAGTTATGTCTAACATATTTAAAAAGCTTACACCACACACCATTTTGCTTACACTAACCCTGAGTCAAAACAAAGAAAAAGGAATATTTGATCATCGGTGTCATTTTACAGGAAGTATGGGACAATCAAAAAATTTCACAAAATAGTACTACAAGTAAACATATACCTTAAAGAGAAACTGTTCAGGCATATTCTTAGATTTGCCCCAAGCATTTGACAAGGTCTGACTCTTCGGGTTTACTAAAGTCCTGAACTAGTATCATCTGGATTCGAGACGACGGCCTTTAGATAATCATCTAAACAACATTAGTTTATCAACAGGCCCCAAAACCCCAATAAAATTTGTCTACTAAATAAACACAATGATTATGGTTTAATTTATCGCCGGTACACTCCGTCATAGCACAGGGAAGGGTTCTCGAACCATTTTTGTACCAGCAGACCTACCTATACCCCTAATTATAACGATCGCAACATTCTTAGACCACACCTGTGTGTTAGTGTCAAAAATCCAGAAAGAGCTTCGGCTGCCGTTCAAAATCATGTAAATAAAATTCAGAGATGGCTAACTACTTGGAAAATAAAAGTCAATAAACAAAAAACTACACATATTGACACTAAGAAGAGATATTTGTCCGCCAACAACCGTAAACAAACATCAAATACATCAAACCACTAAAGCTACATATCTAGGTAAAAGATTAACATAGAATGGTCACATTGAACAAAAAAAAATGCAGATGAACATAAAATTGAAAACAATTTATTGACTTATCTTGGAGAGCAAAGTACTTTCACAAAAATCCATTCTGAAAACAATCTGGAATTATGGCAACCAATGTTGGAATTCTGGAGAGGTTCCTGGCAAAGTTCTTGAGTAGGATAGTCAATTCTCCACGGTTTGTCACCAACAAAATTATTAGAAGACCCCTGCACATATCTACAGTGATAGAAGAAGCACAAAATATAGTCAAAAACATTTAGTACATAATTCCAAACACACTAGGATCAAAATCAATGACACGCGTAGGACAAAGATGGACCATCCATCAAACTTTGCTAAAAAATAGAATAAGTCTGTAGTTAACATGTCATTTCAGAATTTGTTAAAACGACTGCCTACGTGTTACTAACGCAAATAATTGTCAAATTTATTTAATGTTTTCAGACAGATTGTAAACAAACTATTACATCACATTATAAAACATTAATAAATAATTAGAAGTCTATGAAATGAGTAATGCAGTATAGAAAGCGTTGTTCGTCTTACACACATAATTAAATACGCTACAGGTTATTTCTATCAATAACATTATAATTTGTAAATCCGTATAAAGTCATGCCAAACCTGTATACACTACGATTATTTTGCATTTTTATTGTCAGTTTTGATATCATTGCATAATTTGTCAACGCCCAAAGTTGTGGTACTTTTTCACATCAACAAAACTAAGCGTTACGTGTCAAATTAAAATACACTTCTTGTCAAAATTAACGAATAAAATAAGTGGCAAAATTTCAATGTTTAACAACTTTGGAGGATATTAACCCATATTGATTATCTTTTTTTAATTTTTTACATTAAAGTAGGCTTAAATTAATTATCTTTAAACAATTCTATTGACCTAAGGTGTTAATTGATATAGTGCTTTTTTATACGGAAATGTTGCAAAATAGTGCCATCCTTTAGCAATATTTTGTATTTTAATTGCCCTTTAATTTTTAAGGTCCGGTATCTTCCATAGTAAAGGGGAGAAGAGACGAAAGAAGGTGTTGCGAAGCTGGCAAGTTATTTCCAACAAAGCGGAGAGGAGATGTGAGGTATATGTAGATGTAAATTGTGAGGGGTCGAAACCAGCCAAGTGCTGTCTACGAAAGGAAGACGTCATGCCGTTACAAAAGTTATATGTTAATTTGCTTTGAGGAAGAGAAATTAGAAGTTGAAGAAACATAATTAATTCTTTGATATGTAACCACTTCAATGAAATGTTCGTCATCAATTTTGCAAACTTAACAGAAAATTAAAAATACGGACGATGGATGAACCTACTCTTGGATTCGAGGCAAGTCAATAGAATGACGCTTTCGAGTGTGCGTGCATGGGGAGAAGGCAACTGCACAAAATTCTATAAAATAATGAGACATCTCCTCTCCTCTCTGTTGATCCATTTTCACCGAAGCTAAACAGTGCTTTGGTGGAAATCAAGCCTAAGAGCAGCTAAGTTACAAAAGTTTTAGCCATTGTATGTTTTTAAAATGCAAAAATACAGGTTTTCCTACGTCTACGTTCCAAATAATCAAGTATGTCAAATGTGATAGTGTCACTTAGTAGTTAAGTTGTATTGGTTGTCCTATACATTTTGTTTTTATTATGGATCGTAATCGCTTTTTATCAGAAGCTGAATGAGCTGTAGTGGTTGCACTAAACCAAGAAGGCAAAACTCAATTAGCTTAGATTTTGAGTACCACAAGTATTACAAATTGTCAGCAATATTCACAGTCGTCGACGAATCACAAATCCAAACAAGATCATTAAAAAACAAAAACGTCTTCCGAGGTTGGACCGTGTCGAAAAGGTAACCGTAGTTGCCAACGTTTGCCACTTATCGTAAGGGGCTGAATCAGGCAAGAAACTTGAAACAAACAAGAGAAAGTTCAAGGTAGACAACTAAAAGTCAGGTAATCAAACCATATTCTAGACTGAAAGAAGTCTATGTAATTAGGGAAATACCTACGTACTACATAGAAGAGCTGTTAACCACAACGCTGATTAGTTAGAAGTAGGAGAGAGGATGGGGTTAACAATGGGAATCCACAAGTGAAAGTTCAAAACCGCGGTCGCGATTGAAGTTGTTAGGCTCATGTTCAGAAATTGAAGCAAATTATTTTTATTTCGATTTTGTGGTGGTGTTTAAGCAATTTAAGTAATCGATTGTAATCATAAATGTATTGCCACTTTAACAAATTTGACAATTATGGCACACTATGTTCGATTTATGATAGATTAAACATTTTCTGAAAGAACTTAAAATAACTCAAGGACCACACATTTTAGGTATAAGAAATGCTGGTATAGGACTTTCATGTTAACTTATATTTTTCTTATGACCTCGGTACTCTGTTCACGTTCCTAGGAACAGATTCGATTTTCAAATTCGTCTCGCATTAAAACGGCTTGAGATATTTTCATTTCGAAAAAGTTTCAAGTTTACGAAATATGTGTCTTTATTTATCGATTTAGATTTTTTTCGAAGTTAAAAAAAATTGAGCCGTAATTTGACCACAACTCATTTGTTTTTGGAGCAATTTTCAAAATTCAAATAGAATCTTACGCGAATAAAGAAATAAACATTATTGGCCGTTTTTAGTTATAAGCGAAAAACTTTTCCGAAAAAAATTCAATCGAAAACTAAAACGGCCATAATTTCTAAATTATAATTGATAAAGAAAAAGTTTATTTAAGAAAAACGTTTGTTTTGTGGCCCTGTCGCATAATGTGTAATAAAATTTTTCTTTAAAAAAAATTGTTTTCCAGCAATTTTACATTGTCAATACGAAATACTGTAATTTTTACATTTTTATAACTCCGGAACCGTATTACGTAAAAACATGAATAAAAAAACATAAGATTCGTTATTTTGCAAATTGTCGAATGGCTTAGCTGTAAGATTTCAATTTCACCCGAAAAAATCTGTTTATGGCCCACTTGAGGGAACAGTGTTACTTCGTTCGTGAGGCTCCTAGGAGCCTGGGGATAATCTAGTAAACGTATAAAAAAATTAGTTATTACAATTTAACATAGGCGGCGTTATTAATTTTCAAAGATTAGTTTTGGTATAATATTTTCTTAACATCAAAATAACTTAAAAAATATTAATTTTAGAGTTAATAAATGTTTTTGAAAGTTGTCTTAAAATATTAAGTAGAATTTGAATCTTGCATAAAAAACATACCGAGCTATTTAAAATAAGGAAGTTTGCGTCAACTTTTGGTATATCCGAAAGTGCTGCAACCGCATCATTATTTTCATGAAATAGAGCATTTCTGAAACACCAAGTGCGCAAATTTTCAGTTTCAATGTATTTGTAGTTTCACCATTATGTTTAACAGGCACTCTTCAGATTTATTCTGATAAAGCATTCAATTCAAAAACCTTCTTCCTGCTCCATTAACTATAAGACAGCAGTACGCTGTAATAAACAGACGGCCAGAAATTGGGACGTAATTGTAAATTTGTGAAACCTACAAAATAAAGAAAAAGTTCATGCATCCAAGAAGTTGAGCAAGAAACACGTTAATTATCAAGATAACATAATGAATGTGAGATTAGCAGTTTAAGCTATAGATAGTGTTTTAAAAGCATTAAGATTTGTGAAATAGCTTGGAATACCGGAATTTGAAGATGTAGTAGATGGAACAGCAGAATTTTATGAAAAGTTCAATGATATGTTTGATTTAATGCTATTAGATGACGTGGATGCTTCAACAACAATCCGAATGCCAAACAATTTATGACAGTATATAAGAAACGAAGTATCTGTATCAGAAAATAGTATTTTTTTGATTACTGATATACAGGTCTTGCAAATCTCCTCTGACTTTCATAAATCAACATAAAAAAATATGCGATGACAATGTGTGGACAGAGTTTATTTTCAACTTCGATCATGGATTACATTGACACATGGTGAAAACTATTCAGTTATATGTGGAAAATGTAGAATACATTGGCGGATACATAGTTTCCACTACTAAAAAAAATTGAAAAAATTGCATTTAATGCTGCAATTTATTTTTGGAGATACTGATATACGAGGATGTATTGATATCTAGTTAGCCTAGACCAGTTCCTTGCATAAACAAAATATTGCGTTACCATTGCAACGAACAATAACTTATTAGAAGTGTCAATGTAAAGTTTGACGTCAAAAAGTAAACCAGAGTCACGCAATAAATTAAATGAAAAAGATGTCCACCGAAATTGTGAAAATCGAAAAATTGGAGTATCGAGCCATCATCAAGTACCTGTATTTAAAAGGGTTAAGAGGTAAGCAGATTTACGAAGATATGCTTAATACCCTTGGTGATCAATGTCCTTCGTATGCGACCGTCAAAAATTGGAATGCAAGCTTCAAAAGAGGTAAATTTTCCATTGAAGATGATGACCGATCGAAAAGGCCAGTTTCTGTGTCAGTCCCCGAAAATATCGATGCAGTTCATGACATGATTTTATCAGACCGTCGAATTGGGCTAAAACGGATATCTGAAGCACTGAATATTTCATACGAACGCGTTCATCATATGGTTCACGTCAATTTGGACATGAGAAAAATTGCTGCAAAATGGATCCCCAAATGTTTGAATGTTGACCAAAAGCGTGCAAGGGTAGAAGCATCGCGTTCGATCTGTGCTCGATTTGAAAACGATGTAGACTTCTTAAACCGAATTGTTACTATGGATGAGACTTGGGTACATTTCTACGATCCAGAAGCAACAATCGATGGAATGGCGACACTCTGGTTCTCCAAGACCTAAGAAGTTTCGTGTCCAAAATCTGCTGGAAAAGTTCTTGCTTCAGTTTTTTGGGATTGCCATGGAGTAATCATGATTGATTTTTGGATAAGGGTAGAACAATAACTGGAGATTACTATTCGACATTACTGACCACTCTACGGGAAAATATTAAAGAGAAAAGACGCGGAAAGCTATCCAAAGGTGTTTTGTTTTTGCAGGACAACGCCCCTGCACACAAATCTCATGTTGCCATGCAAAAAATTCGTGATTTAGGGTTTGAATTACTAGAACACCCCCTTATTCAACCGATTTGGCTCCGTCCGACTATCACCTCTTTCCTCAACTGAAAAAAAGTTTAAAAGGTCGTACATTTTCTTCCAACAAGGAGGTAATAGAAGCTGTGGAGGTCTGGTTTGCAGAGCAAGAAGAAAATTTTTTTTGAAAGGTCTAGAGACGTTGCAGGTTTGCTGTAATAAATGTATCCAATTAAGAGGAGAATATGTTGAGTAATAAAATATTTTGACATTGAAATTTTGTTTGGTTCTATAGTAGGCTAAGAATTTTTCAATATATCCTCGTAGTTCCTACATTCATCAGATTCACAATTTATCATTTAAAGACGTTATCCAAATTTGAAGAAGTATAAAGAAAACTTCGATAGTACGGTAATAGAAATTTTTTTAACAAAAATGTAAAAGAGTGGTTACTGATGAAAACCTACATGGCTGTTCAGGGTGTACCACGAAGAGTTGATTAAGAGTTATGGAAGACAGAATTTTATTAGAGTTTTAAAATTATACCAGTTATTATACGAAATTATTTATAAGAAGGTTAAGTTCAAATATAATAATTCCATTAATGAATCACTTTCGATTATACCGGAAGTGGAGTCCATCTTGCTTATTTTAAATGGAAACTAGTAAATAAACCAGCCATGATAACCAACTGGCCTACTTAATTTAATTTATTGAAGGTAAAACAATAATTACATAAATACTAAATATTTTTAAAACGGTTCAATTTACGTATAGGGAATCTATATACCAAATGAATTTGAATAAAAAATACTTAAGAAAACATCATAAAGTACAGGGTGTTCTATTTAAAATAAGCAACTTATAAATGACTTTAGTTACGCATGTTGGCTTCTAAGTTTACAACACCCTGTACGGGTTATCGATTAAGTTAACGTCAAGGATTAATTTACAAGACTTGCTTGTTTATTGGTAACAGTTCCAAATCGGTAACTACATTACTAATAGAATCCTTATTTCTTGAGAACTCGGTATTTAGAAAAAATTTAAAAACATGAAAATATTTCAGTAATGGTTAATTTTGGGTGTAACATGTGGTTCCGAATTCTATCGAAAATTGACCGCATAATTCTAAAATAAAATAAAAAATACTAGTTTCCATTTTAAATCAGCAAGATGGATTCCACTTCCGGTATAACAGAAAGTGCCACATTCATGGTGTTATTATATACAAACTTAACGGCCTCGGAATCAGTATTGGTGTAATTTCAAAACTGTAATAAAATTATGTCTTCCATTACTTCTAATCAAAACTATTTGTGTTACACCCTGTGTATAATGTTTTAATAGTCAATTAATAGAAAGTGTTATTGAATTATATTTTACTGTAAGATTATTTCATGCCGGAAAAACGTCCGATAGACAACAACATTCGTTGTAAGTTTATTAGATTAATTAATTTTAAAAATCAATAATTTTAGAAATTATTTGTGTATCTACTTAGTGTGTAAAATAATTGAACCAATAAATATTTTTGTTACTACAAACTTATTCTGCTTCAACTTATATAGGGTGCCCCAAGATTTTTTTAACAAGCTGTAACTCGGGAACTAACGAATAGATTTATTTGAAAATTGGGTAATCTGTTCATTTGATGTATACAGGGTATCTGTGACGTCATCACAGGAGCAGGGACGTCATCGCAATAAAAAAAATTAAATGGGTAAGGGAGATCAAACTTAGCTCAAACGAAAGAGTTTTTTATTTCAAATTCAACGGTGTATCACAGTGAGGGTACTAAAGTGGAAAATTATACCAAATTTTCAATTTAATGTTTATTTGGTGAACCTAAACAATTTTGTCCACTCCAGGCACTATGTGGTTTACTTATTCGCAGATTGTTTACACCTGTCTTAGCAACCTATATCATTTTTGTACATACAGGTAACTATGTTTCTTTTTGTTTTCTTAATTATTTGTAGGTTTCGGAAAAAAACAGCTTACATCAGCTCGTTTTCGCTCGATTTGGAGACCTTGCAGAAGTGATAGGACGCTCCGCGTCCACGTATTTTACACTAAGCCTCCCCATCTCGCAAAGTATCACTTTCATGACTTGTTATATAATATCTATGATATATCAAGGCAATAAAGTTTTCATGACGAATGTGTTTCAGGTGCAGAGGCAATAGCTGAGGCAAATAAAACACGTGAGTCATGAAAAAGAAGTTTAATGCCAAGGTACATATTATATTTATTCCGAAATCACAAATTTGAACAAAATCTGTTTTAATTTTTGCGCATGCACGATTCTAAAATTTACATATGTTTTACATACATATATCTAACGTTAAAAATGTGAACTTGAAAATCGTTCTTTAATGAATGCTTTAGTGTCAATTTTATTCACTTTACTGCCGATTTTTACTCCACATCTTATGAAATAAGATAGGGTGTTATGCGACGGTTTCCAAACTGAAAATTTTAACACCCCTTTTTTTCACTTTTTTCGACAAACTAAAGTTATAATCAAGCAAAAAATTTTACGTCCGACGGCCGGCCGTCCGTCCGTATCTAAACAAGTTATCAAGAAAACCACCCGTCCGATTTTTATGTACATGACCCTTATTTATAATTCTGCAGATCTGATTAGATTTTGAGCAATTTCTATGTAACCAAAAGAGCCGTTAACCTACACAGATTTTCGAATTTTTAAAATATGTACGATAAGTAATTACTGAGATATAACCATCACGAGATAATAATTGTTGTAACAATATCTCCACCAATATCAATTTTACAAAAAAAAGTTGAAGGAAAAAAGTTGTTGAAAATTCTATTGTGTATAGCTTTTATTTGAAGCATTTTTTTCTAAAACGTAATTTTATTTTCGATTATCAGGGCAATGTGGAGTTAGAGGTAAACGCTTGTTTCTTACTTTGGTGATGATTTCGGAAAAAATAAATTATTTGTCAACTTAACGGAAACTACGTTTACACATTTCAAAAATTCATATTCTTATACTTGGGCAGTAATGGGTAAGGATATATGATACTTCTGTTTCGCTTTCATATTCCTGAATTTTCCGCACATAGATAGAGTGGGGAATTAGCAGTCTGCAATAGTATATGAGCTAAAACCTTTGTAACTCTCCTGTTCTTAAACCTAAAATGGTAATTACAAAAACGAAATATTGCTAAAGGTCGGCACTATTTGAAACTTTAATTAAAGGTTACTGAACTCATCAGTTCACATGCAGGGTGTATTAAATTTGCGTGAAAAAACACTATATCAAACAGGGATCAACCCGATTCAGTGGTCCCCGATTCAGCGGTCCCCATTTCAGCAGTATACATTTTAGGAATGCTTCTATGGATATTTTTCGACAAACTTAAGTTCTGTACAGGGTGAGTCCTGAGATACAAGACAGGGGAAATACATACCCAATTAAATTACATGAATATACTTTTTTCTTGGCTACTTTTGGTTAGATTTTCCTCTTTCTTAAAAAATAAGTTCTTTTTGAAATTCGAAAGTTGCATCTCTCTGAAATTTGTATCCCTTTCCCTATATAATAATTAATATATTCCTATTGTAATTTAGTTGAAATTTTTTATCAGGATTGTTTATATTACTGTTAACCGGTGTTGGGTAAGATCCATTTATTTATGATCTAGATAAAGATCAAAGATCCTTGAAATATAAAGATCCGACCGGTGAACCAGATCTGACATTTCCAAAATTGTTTCAAGATTTTTCTAATTATTATTAATATTATCTTTAATTGCTACTGATAAATAGCAGTCTCATTCCCATGATCATTTTTCATGTAATACAAATACAAATACAGTGAAATTATTAAGAAAAATATATAAATATAATTTTTATAGGTTTTTATTGAAAACCTTCATTAATAAATTATTAAACGCACTACAAATTACAAAATTAGTATTACACATTTACACTTGCATTTCAATAAAGGCTTTTGTTAACTAAAATGTTGAGGTAGTTTTATTGCCAACTTTTCCTGCTTAAGTAAATACTTTAATGAATTACTTAATTAGTCATTACCAGTTATTTCGATTGCAGAAAAAATAGTATGTCAATAATAGTTATTTATGTAGCAAGGGTGTAAAGTAGCTGTTTTAGGCCCAGACAAACCTAAAAAATTAAAAATTTTAACAAGGGGACAAATTTTAAAATTTATTATAGAATCTCCAAATAATAGATTTTTAATGATGAAAGTAAATAAATTGTTTTGATATTATACCTAACATAATATAAAAAATTAGGTGGCTTTAATCATTGGAACCGTTTTCAAACACAAATACCTGTTAGATGCTTTTTTACGCTAATTAATTGTTAGTTGGCTCTGCTGGTGGTCGAGAATTCAATTCAAACATGCCGGTCCGCCTAAACTATACAAACAAAATCATTTGGATTCGTTTATTATTTATGGAGAATACAACAAAGTTTTGTCAAGAACATCTGAGACGTTTACTACCCGATACCCTGACCAAATAACCATTAAGCGGTGGTGCTCCATCATGCTGGTAAAATATGTTTCTATTGTCGGCCAAAGGCAAATTGTCCAGATACTCGGTCTCAAAACTTTGTAAAATATCAAGTTATAGCGTTCTCGAAACATATGTTTACATCTAGAATAATCCGAAAGCGTCTAACTTACCATTTAAATTATCTTGATAAAATTGTAAAACAACGACATCGTCATTCCTTATGGCGCAATAAACATTAAATTGCCAATCAAAGGAATGGAACACTAAACTGCATCATCTATTTTAAAAAACGGGAAAACCCCAAAAAACTGCACCAAAAAACTATACGCGGACACGTGTTTCAATAGCTATCATCATCAGCGAACCGATACTAAAAATAAAAATAAGTAAGAACTTGCAAAATCTTTTAGGCAATCCAAAATGTGTGATAATTCGGGAATATATAAAATAAATTGTAAAGACTGTAACCAAGTATATACAGGGTGTTTAAAAAAAGAGTGTAAAATATTTCAGTAGGTAATAGTATGAACCAAAATAAGTAGAAAAGTCTTAATAAACATGGGTCCGCAAAGTAACGGTTGCGGAGATATAGACCACTATTCGTTTTTCAAGCATTTTATTTTATTAGGAATAAACCGACAAAGGAAGCTTTCAAGAAACAAAAAACAAAGTTACAAAGATGTTCAAAATGTCCTCCGTCCATTTCCAAGCAGGCACGACATCTTCGTCTCAACGATATTCGAACTCTTTCGAAAACACCCTCCTTGGTTTGGATTTCTTGACACTTTTGATTAATCCGTAGCACAGCTCTTCCAGGCTATTTACAGGAGTACCATACACTAATGTCTTCAAATATCCCCAAACATAGAAATCCCATTCCTACCCATCTATGTGGAAAAGTTTGGTGTAAATGCTCTCTAACGGAAAAATGAGCTGAAGCACCATCATGCTGGAACCACATTTGTTGCCTCTGATTCAAAGGAATGTATTCCAAAAACTCATACAGTGTGTTCTGCAGAAAGTTGAGGTAAGCAGCGCCTGTTAATCGGTTTGGTAAAACTACAGGACCTAGAAACCTGTCACCTACAATACCCATCCAAATGTTTAATGAAAAACGTGCTTGATGTCCAGATTCTATTAGAGCATGAGGATTTTTATAGGCCCAAATATGCGTATTGTAAAAATTAAACACTCCATTTCTTGTGAACCCGGCCTCATCAGCAAAAATAATGTTTGCAAGTCTTCAGTATCATGGCGTAGAAACCAGCGGCAAAAAAACAAACGTGCTTGATGAACATAAAGTCGTCGCGCTTCGGTGGCGTTCCTATTAGCACGACCATACATAAAATGCATATCTGTTAATTCTGCGTTAGAGTAACCAGCCATAGCGAAAAAAAACTTATGCACTGAGAACAACTGTCAAATGCGTACTGTTTATTTAAATAAACAGTAACCTACGACGTGTTTGCAAAATAACAAAAGGTGCTAAAAAACATAAAACATTCCATATCTCCGCAACCGTTACTTTGCGGACCCATGTTTATTAAGACTTTTCTGCTTATTTTGGTTCATACTATTACCTTCTGAAATATATTACACTCTTTTTAACACCCTGTATAAGACAAGCCAAGATATGTATTAAAACTCGTTTTAAAGAGCACTTAACTCATGTCAAACATCATAAACTACCAAATTTCTTTAACATTTTGCTCTCGAAATGGGTGTACATTCGAATCGCTCCAATAAATTTTGCCTTGTCTGTCTAGATAATATTGTTTAGAAACAATTCGTTCTCTTGTGATCGAACTAAAATGAATTCACAAAAATTTATTCTTCTTTTGGAAAATCGGTTTCTTTCAAATGTTGTACAATAGAGAATGCGTACGGATGAAACTTGTGTTTATGTAAAATTCTCAAAATAGATGATTTTGACAATTCCGATTCTATTACTACTTGTTTTGTTGAAGCTGTTGTATATGCGGCAAAATATCGCAAGACTGAAATTTCAATATTTTCATTGTTAACTACTAGTTTATTTCGCTCCCTATTTGCCCTGGCAGGGCCAAAGTTTGGAAAGTTTTCTATAATTTTTCTTCGTGAAGGTTTTCGTTTTTCTGAGTATCGGGCAGCAAATCTTTAACATATTCTTGACAAAACTCTGAGGCAATCCCCATAAATGATACAAATTTAAAGAATCTTGGTTTGTATAGTTTAGGCGTGCCGGCATGATTGAATTTATTATTATTTACTTATTTATTTGCGTTTGAAAACTATTTATTTTCCAGTAGGTCAACAAATCAAGATTTTTTGGAATAATTAATGTTACACAAACTTACCCTTCTTTTGAACCACGACTCATATAAAAATATAAAAATTAGTATGTTCCATTTGAAAAAATTGACTTTTGACGGTTTTCAAAACTACTATTTTGATGCCAATTTTCAAACACTCTTTATAATTTTTTTGGATAATTTTGCACAAATACTGTTCAATCGGACCCAGCTTAATATAAAAAAATATACAAACCAAGTAAAAAATGTTTTTGAATAGATGATAATTCATTAAATAAGTCAGAAACGATTGATGTGAGGTATGTGATTGTACATAAAATATGCCTAGAATTAGACGTAGAATCTAAAACTGTAGTAATATATAGGGTTTTCCATTTAAAATAAGCAAGTTGATACATACTTCCGGTAAAACCGGAAGTTCTGCTATTATTAAAATATTTTGGTTTAATGACGTACAGTTTTACACAAAAATCGCGGCGGTTCCCGGTGAGCCACCCTCAATATTTTCTTTGCCTCAATTTTTATATTTTTTTAAATACATAAACGTTATAATGAAAGGTAAATATTTCCTCCTATAAATTATCACTAATTGATTGTTCTTCGTTGAGGAGGGGCACCAAAAACAACTAAGGTTATGCCTGAAAAACGTCATAGTGGTTTTTGGTGCCCCTCCTCAACGAAGAACAATCCAATTAGTGCTAAACGTTATACTTTATTTATAAACTAAACAATTACATTAAAATTACATTTACACAAATAAGTAGTACCAAAAAACTGCTGAAAAGAGGACCGCCCAATACGCGGCCGCTCAAACGGGTGACGGCTAAATCGGGTCACCGTTGAAACGAAAACTGCTCAAAAGGGGACCGCCGAAACAGGGGCCGCTCAAACTTGGTCCAATAATACCAGTAGAATTGTTTTAAAAATAATTAATTTAAGCCATCAAATTCGGTTAATTTCCTCGAAAATTGTTGAAGTTTGAAATCATTGAAATTGATTATCATTCGCTAATTTTGACGTTTATTTCAGAACTAAAAGATTAAAAAAAACAATGCGAATTTTAAAACAAATGTTTTGTATTTTACAAATTTAAATCCGCTTTGTCGATTTTTTCTTTATTCGTATACCTATACTGGCACATAATATGTGATTAAATACGAACCAAAGTGAATGACAAAAACTATGAATTAATCCAGATTCTTTGAACATAAATAACTACATTACAAGAATTTTTTGTTACTGAACATGATTTATTAGAGAATTCGAATTATTGAGATTGGCAAATACCTATAAATCAAGTCTTAATAATTTACCCACTGTATATTTCATACACCTAAAAAATCGTTCATTTAAAAAGACCTTTCTGTAAAGCTTAGTTTTATTTTTATCTAATACTTCCCTTCACAGTTTGTTAATTACTAACCGAAATTTACGATCTGACATAAACCGATTTTATTAGATTGGCTTGGAATAATTATGAGAAGCGTAGCAGTAAAAAACTAAAGTATTTAATTTTTTAGAAAATTGCAACATAAAAAATTTTTAATTACAACGTAATAGTTTTAATAATTTTTAAGAAAAACCTTTTATAAAATGTTTCAAGGAATCATGGAAACTAAAGTGAATAAGAAAAAAATTGTTGTGGTCTTAAAAACAACAAGACCTAAGTGAAGTTCTAAAAATAAATAATGATTGTTTGATAAAAATTAAATGATAAAAGTAGTCAATGGAAAACATAAAAATACATTTAGTCATTGAATAACGAAAACGTTAGTCTATTTGTCTATTGGTATCTTTGGATCCTTTAATATCTTCTAAAAGGATCTTGTTACGAACTTCTGAAACTGAGAGGACCTGAATCAGGATCAGCTTTCGGAACATCTTCAGAATATGAAAGCAATTTCTTAATATTGTTTAGGTATCACATTTTTTTTGATATAGAGATTTTTGTCAATAGTTCGTTTGCATTGCCTCAATATTTTAACAAGTACAAATTATTTTCGTAAACAAGTTGCAGGGTATTAGAGAGTCAACATTCATTCAAGGTAAATAAATAATTAATTTCCAATCATTAACAAGTTTGAAATATGCAAATGTAATTATTTATTTAAACACATGCACGTCTTACCTTAGAACGGACTGAGAAACATTCACATCACTAAAGTATTAATAATTTTTTTCGATAATAATTTTGTAAAATCATTAATTAAGATATTTCTTATGTATTGACAAAGTTAATAAAGTTCTGCTTAATATTTTACCGAATCCACATTTTTGAAAACAGTCCAACTCATAAATTATTTTAATGTGTGAAAAGCATGTGATGCTATATTTTCTTTCAGTAATCGAATTTAAATACATTTTCGTATTAACGTTACGCAACCAAATTTCTAATGCAAAAACTTATTTATTTTAAATTTGCACACATTTGAGTTTCGGTTCATGCACACAAATACCTACTAATAAAGTTTATTGAGTGATTTTTTTTTAATTCGAGCTAACGTTCCGCGATTAACTTTATTTATTTGTTTTTTGTATTAATGTAGCATCAGTAAAAATAGCGTTAATAGTAATAATGTAGCTTTAACCTACTTTTCGTGCAGGATTATTCTATCTCAGAGAGACTATACTATCACTATTTGACATATGACTAACCAGAAATTACCCAAGTTGTATAAAGCTGTGGTAAAGCTTCCCATAAGAAACAGTAGTGTTAAAAAGAGCCATTCGAAACCGCACACGCAAATAAAATATATCGTACGGTATCTACGAGAGTTGCAACTGAAACAGATCTCTTCGATTTTAAGCGTTTCGTCAATGCGATCGCGCAGTAGAAACCCCCAGATAACAGATGCAGCAATAATATTCGCGTTTAACCTATGAGATGGATGATTGTGCTCACCAACATTTATTTAATAGATGCGATTTTCCACTACAATTACAATTTCAATTGGACATTGTTGAAAATTTACGATATTAATGACGCGTATTTTTTTAAAGGATGCCAAGTCGTTAACACGCGATCCATAAAACCCATCTTAATTCATTGCAGCCAGGATAACCGATATTTTACAATTTAAATGAAACATGCTTCTTACCATTTGTCCAATTAGAAAATTACAACAAACATTTAATATTTAATATGTTCTATTATATAATATTTCAAATAAATAGGTTAAATTTCTGAAATGTAACACTTGTTTAGTAATTTAATTACATAGTTCTGTTGATCATAGACTTAATGTAAAATACCGTCAATGGAAAAAATAGTATAAGGTACCTGCGGCATTTAAGACCCAGTTAATTTGATCCTACTTTTTTGCAAAATGTGACAGAGGCAAACATCAAAATACCAAAATTGTTTTAATTTGTACTTTGATGAATGATATTTTATGTGTGTGTGTTTATGTAGGACTTACATGTCCTACAAGTGTGTGGAGTTTTTAATCTGCTTTTCAAAAAAAGTTGCAGTTGGGCCTTATTTTCCGAAAGTTCGGTTAATAAGGCCCAGTGAAGAAATTGAGGTTGTATAATGAGGTCCACCTGGAAACAGGCAAAAAAAGATAAGTAGATCTTTTTTTCCCAAAAACAAAGAGTTCGCATCTCAATAAAGTATAGAATGAGTTTTCAGACTAAATGAAGTAACAGCATTAGGAAGAACATAATTTTATTTCTTTGAAACTTAAATTAACTGAACTTAACTTTGGTTTTCCAGACTAGAGAAGAAAATAAAATAATATTCACGTTTTTATAAAAAATACCATACTGAGACAATAGTTAAGAATTTTAAGCTTTAAACTAAATACAAAGCACGCACTTGAATATTTCCTGGTCTTTTTTTGTGAGGCCAACACACATTTCGTGACACCAAGAGCCGCAAATCACACATCGCCTCATGTCAAGTTGCTTTGTTTCGTCACACACAAAGCAATACCAAGACTCTTTTTCCTGGAGGATATTATTCTCTGCGTGCTTACCCACATTCGCTGATGTTGATGGAGTTGGATCCTCTCTTTTTTTTTGGAAGCAGCAGGTTTGGGCTTAGGATTCTTAGTTATTGAAGTAGAAAAGAGATCTTTGGTTACGATCTGAGCCTTGTAATTGAGAGACTTTCTCTTTGAGTTTTCCTTTAAATTTGTGCAATTCTGGGGTGGGAAGCAGCTCTTTAAACATAGTATTGAGATCTTCATCTTTTGTCTGTGTTTGCCCATGAACAGGTGCTTCAGAACGATTTCCAATCTTATCAGAAACTTTTTCATAGGCAGCATTCTTCAGAATATTACTCAATGCACTCAATGGTACATCATCTGCTGAGTCGTTTGAATCGCAATCATGGAGATCAATAGGATGGTCGTTTCCATTATTGCGCCTAATGCCGTCAATCTCTTCGGTCTCCAATGGTTCCATTGCGAAAGGACGTTCGGTTGCTAGCGAAGGTGCGAAAGCTGATTCTGGGATAACAGTACGATCAAGTGGATATATGCCTGTTGCTTGGAAGCCGCTCAAAATATTTTCTGGTGTCATACATTTTGGCCAAACTAGAGAAAATTTTGCCAAAGCGATGTTTGTTCAGTTTACGATCAGGGTGTGCATCCCAATACCTGAGAAGTTCTTGGTCCCAGTGATGTTCGAAAGACCTGTAGACAGCTTCGTCCAACGGTTGAAGTTCATGTGTTGTATTAGAGGGTAAGCAGTATAGTCTTATATTTAGATCTTCTGCAACCGTGACGATGGAAATATCCAAATGGCAAGCAGCACCATCAAAAATAAGCAGGATTTTATTTGGACCCTTGTAGCGATGTAGATGCGTTAGAAATTCAATGAAGAGTTGATTTGTCATGCTTCCTTTGTCAGCCATTCTGACCAAGGTACCTGCTGGTAGGTTATCTGTCCATTCGGGTTTCAAGCGCTTTCCTTTGAATAGGACCATAGGTGGGATACTATTTCCAAGAGCATTGCAGCAGCCAGCGATTGTCACATTTTCAGCATGTTCAGGTGCAACTAAGTGGATACGTCTGGCACCTTTTGTCCAATGACCAGCTGTTGATGGTGAATAGTAAGTCGGCGCCTCTTTTCGTCCATATTGAAAATATTTTGTGGGTTCTTATGTAAATCCATTTCCTCAAAGATTTGGGCCAGCTTATCAAAGTGATCTCCGACTATGAATTTATTCAATTTTTGAGCACGAGCTGGATTCATTAGCTGAGCCTTGCGACGCGCCAAGACGGGATTTCGTTTCAAGAACCCATATAGCCAATCCTTTCCAGCGATTTCCTTTGCAGCATTGAATGGATTTTGGATGTTGTTTTCACGACAGAATTTGAACGCAGAGCGACGTACCAGCATTGGTGTTAGAGGCATTCCTATCTCACACAGACGAATTATTCTTGCAGAAAACTCTTCTTCTTGGTATTTGGTTAATACACTGGATCGCCCAATTTTTTTATCCATAATTCCAGAAGCCAGGTGATTCCTTAGAGTTCTTCTGGGTACATTAAATCGTTGAGCAGCTTCTCTTTGAGACATTTCTCCGGCGTTTATTGCGTTAATTGCAGCTTTCAACTGCTCAGGAGTCCATGAAGCTCGCTTTAATTTTGGTGGCATCGTTGTCGAGAAACTACCCAAAAGATATAATAATACAAAAAGTCCTTTTAGAATGACCTTCGCATGAAAAGATTCTTCCACAAGGCACCCTGTTTTTGTCAACTGACTGCGGCTATAATTTTCCGTAAACGCAATAACGATAATGTGAAAGACACTCATGATTTCTATGATTTCATTTTCAAAACTCCTTTCGGCTAATAAGGCCCACCATCGTCGTGTATTAAGGCCCGGGTTTCAAATTCAATTTTATACCACGCACATGTACACCTAGTGTCGTTCAGGTTCCAACTGACTACACCAACCACGTGCTTATTCTTCGGAATTTCTGCGTTGCCTGATCATGAACCGGCTGCCACCTATCACGCAATGTTGTCAGATTGTACGAGAAATCGCCATATTTTGAGTTATAACTAGTGGGCCTTCTTAGCCGTTGGGCCTTAAATGCCGCAGGTACCTTAGGTATTATTAACTTAGGTATGCGCGTATGTCAGTAGTAAATATATCATTTTTTTAATACTAGATATATACTAAGTGACATAGAAAGAAGAACACCCAGTAATAATGAATATTTTGTAAATTTTGTTTGGGAATATATTTGTTTATATTAAGATAAAAAACGATCAGTTTTCAGCCATATTGCCCTAGCGGTTGTTTTGTTAACCTCATTCAAAAACACTTACGATTAAGTAGCCCTAAAACAATGAATTAAGCATTTGTAAGTACAGTTGTCATTTAAGCGATTTAAATTGCATTTCAAAGAGCTTTTTAATTCAATCACAATGCCTCCAGTGCGAAGACGCCATAATTTTCGGCAATTAAGCGAGTTTGATAGGGGTAGAATTGTAGGATTGCGTGAGGCTGGTTTGTCTATGAGAGATATAGCCGCTAGAACGCGACGGAGTTTAAACACTGTGGCAGTCTGTGTTCGGGCATGGAACCAAGACGGCCGTAGACGAAGAGTGAGAGGTACAGGACGTCGTCGAAGAACCACAGAACGCGAAGATCGCCGTCTTAGACTATTGGCTTCTACACGGTCTATTGCGCACCCAGACTCCAGAGCATCGACGTTATCGTCTAGCGTGGTGTAGAGAACGGGCAAATTGGAACCAAGAATGGAATTCAATTGTATTTAGTTATGAATCCAGATTCTGTTTGGGTATGCATGACGGTCGTGCAAGGGTGAGAAGACGACGCGGTGAATGACAAGATCCCCAATTTTCTGTGAATAGGCATGTGCACCACACAGTTGTAGTTATGGTATGGGGAGCTATTGCTATTGGAAGTAGGTCACCTTTGGTCTTCATTAGCGGTAACATGACTGCTGCGCTACATCCGAGAAGGTCGTAGACCCCATATTGTACCTTATGTTCAGACCATCCCCAACAGCACATTCCAACAAGACAACGCACGACCTCATGTTGCTAGGGTTTCTTTTGGCTCATTTTGAGGCCAATCAAATTGCTTTATTGTCTTGGCCACCAAGATCTCCCGATCTTTCGCCCATCGAGCACGTCTGGGATATTATGGAAAGAAGATTACTCAATTTACCTCACCCTGCACAAACTCTAGCGGCTTTGCAGCATCAGTTACAGATAGCATGAGATGAGATACCTCAAGAAGAAATCGATCACCTCATTAGAAGTATGCCCAGACGTGTTAATGAGTGCACAAGACATCGTGGTGGAGCAACACATTATTAAGTTTTTTTGAAGAAGTTAACAGTTTAATTTTTGTCAAATTGTGATCGTTTACTAATCTAATTCGTATACACTAGTATACCAAAAATTGTTCAAATAAATTCATTATTACTGGGTGTTCTTCTTTCTATGTCACTTAGTATAATTAACTCTTAAATTAATGAAATTATCGCTAAAATACTAATATGTGCTGCTGAACGCAATGACAAACGATTCTGTCGGCCACTAGGATTATTCAAATTATTTAACCACAGTGAAGAATGATGGTCTATTCTCAACCTTTCTAAACTCCAAATTACACTCCAACACTCTCGTTCTGTGTGCTATAACTACGTTCTTGTTTTAGTTAATGAGCGACTGTTGTAACAAATGACACGATCACCATCAGGAATTTTTTGCGAAACTACACCATACGAACTCGCATCACACTGAATGTAAAAAAGCATCGTAAAATCAGGGCAACTCAAGATGGGAGCGCTAACAAGAATAATCACATTCAGGAGCCCAATTTCAATTTTGACTTTTCTGGAATAAATTCGTAAGAGGATGATAACATTTGAAAAATTCGGTATAAATCGACTATACTAACTCGCCATGCTTACGAATCGCCTTACAACTTTAACTTTAATTGATGTAGGAATATTCAAAATGGCTTGGACTTTATCCGAATCAACTCTAAGACCATGTTTATCGATACCGTATCCGGAGTATTTCAGTTCTGATTTACAAAATTGAAACACAAAGTCCAGCACTAATTAGTCTATCAAAAACTTTCGTAGGTACGTATTTCCACATGTGCCTCAAAATTAGGTAAAATGACTATAATATTGTCCAAACAAAAACAAAAAGGTGACACCCCAAGAGTTTATTCGACGACTTTAACGGAGTCTGATAAAAAACAGACTTAGTATCTAACTCAAATATTTCGCACTTTTTAAGCGATCAAGAATTACCGAAACGTAAAGAAGAGAGTACGCGTCTATTTTGCTAACGCTATTCAAGTTACCAAATTCGACAACAAATCTGTATGTACCGTCCTTTTTAAGAACAAACAAAATTGGAACCATCATGAACTTGTTATGTCCATTGGTTTGACTTATATAAAACACAAAATGACAGTTATAATTTGAAGGATAAATATAGGTACTATTACCAATCATTCGTTCTTTATTTATTTGTTGATTAAGACTACATGCTTTTCTTTGGTCACAGTGGCGGCTCGTGGTCAATCATACTGGGAGGTCAAAAATTAATTTAAAAAATAGACATACTTAAAAAAATATAAATAAATCAAATACACCGCAAAATTTTATACAATCTACAATTCTGTTCAAAATATAGCGATTTTTCGAAACATTCTCATTAAAATCTCTAAGGGATTTTCTGTAAGCATTGTCTAGCTGTGTACGAATATCAACATTTCCTACGGTTGCAAAATTTACCGAGCATTTCATGTGTTCTGCAGACGAAACATGTTTTTTTATTTCCTCTTTTAAATGTTTTAAATCTCTGACACCGGATTTGGACTATAGCGAGTCTGACGAGTCTTTAGAAAATAATAAACAAACAAAACAGTAAAATACATTTGATACTTCACAACCACATATCCAGTTAGCTAAATCGTACATTACCTTGCGAAAGTTTCGATGAACATCTTTATTTTTGTCTTTGCTAGTTTGTCGTAAACTTAGTTCTGGCAAAGGACGACCATTTGCCTTGAACTCAACTAATTTTGTAAAATTAAGTTTGTTAGCACTTTTTAGTTGTTTAATTTTCTGCACTACCGACATTTTCTATTATAGCGCATGCACACGCGAATCAAAAATAGTATTTTTACAAAACAACACAACAACAGTAAAACATATCAATATAAATTCTTAAATTGATTTAAAACACGCGAAAATCGAATCAAAAATCGAGCGTAGTTGTACACCCTATACGAAGTCAACGTAAACTGCGGGACCCGGCTCATGACCCAAAGTTGATTATTGTTTCGGACGTTCGCGTTTATTCGGGCGCTGCACGTTTTTCGAGTTTTTCCGGGTAGATCTAATTCAATGAGGACAATTCGCACCGCCAGCCCAAGGTTGAAGAGGATGAATTACGAACGACGGCCGATAAATTTTAAGTTATTGTACTTGCGACTTAATTACCTATTTTAATAAAACACGTAATAATGAATATTTTTTTATATATTGTCAAAATTTTTGGGAGGTCATTGACCAAATGACCATATGGACAAGCCGCCACTGAATTGGTCACAGTATACATACTAACGTTCAGTAGCGATACTTTATGTTTTACTACAAAATGAACATGCGTCAAAATGCACACTTATCAAAATGGCGTATAGCTATCAGCTGATTCGTGTTATTTGTGTTTTGGTAGTATTAATTCAACAATGTTAATTGACATTGACTAATTTTAAGTGTTTGACGTTTTAAGTATTAAGTTTAGGTAAGCATTTATTAATTTATTTATTTGATAACATTACTATTAATTTAATTTCAGAATTATTTTCAGTATACATACTAATACGCCTAAAGAAATTTCGTCGTATACTTATGCAATGCAAGGTTGCTTATTATCAGTTATAATATCACAAGAATATCGAAAATAATCGATTATACTTCCCGAGTCATGAGTAGTGTTTTAATAAATACGTCAGTGAGGAGTGAAGTATAACGATTATTTTTGATGCTCGAGTGGTATTCGATACGATTATATAACGTAATAAAACACAATGTTATTGAAAAATCTATTAATCCGGCAAAACGTAACGGGTACGATTTTATTTTGTGTTTTATTTGACGTTTATAAAAACTTATAAAGAACCTTAAAAGACCACAAGAACGTCTCATGACTCATACCCTGTAGCACTAATAATAACAAAGTTAGCAATAGTGCCGACTTAAGTTTGGAAACTCTGTATACATCGTAACCATGAAAAATTAAAGAATTATATTGAATTATATAACAATAAGTTATACAATCACTAAAATTGCATATAAATCTACCATAAAATTACTTTTATTTCCAAGTGATGAAGAAGGGTAATCCTAGATAACAAATGATTTAAACCTTATCCTCTAATTGTTCTTGTTTTTGAAACAGGTGTAAATACTGGGTTAACAGTTCAGAGGCGTATCATATTGCTAGGTATATACTACACAAATAAAATAAACTTGAAGTTTCGGATCCATGAAGTAATGGATGAGAGTAAAATATTAAAACAAAATTAATGTCGGTGGCCAATACAAATAATTCCGGTTATAAAGGTATAAAAAGAAGTAGTATAACTAACTTTTTTAAAAATTTAAATTTTGTTTATTATAAAGGTAATGCATTTAAAAAAAATTTTTATGTTATAACATTTATATTGTAAGTATTTAACTTTTCACACCTAAAATTTTTAATTTTGTTTCTTTTACAGTTTTTGTTACTTTATCTCTATTCGTGTACTATTTTTAGAGGCTGAAACTAGTTATGCTTCTTTTTATACCTTATAACCGAATTATATGTATTGGCCAACGACATTAATTTCGTTTTAATATTTTATATACACAAATGTTTATTTATATGTTAAGAAATAAAATATGCGGCAACCAACATTACATCGATGCACTTACCACAGTATTTATAAAAATATTTTTTAGTGTACATTTTTCAAAATGACGTCAAGGTCATTGAAAACATAATTCAAACATCAAGTGCCTTTTAGTGCTCTTTGTTTACAAATGACATTGAAACATGCGGTCATTTTGATATTTACGTTAAGTTTGTATCAAAACTGTTCGTACAAAAAACCTGTATTTGTTGTTGATATTATCATCGTTAATTACTTGAGTTAATAAGAGACATACAAAACAACACTCTTGAAATAATACGTTAGCTAATAATGTATACGTTGTATTCAATATACGGACTACCAGATATAGGAAAATTAACATGGAAAAATCATCAAAACATCAACTATTGCTTTGACTGCATCTAAAACTGAAACAATAGGCGGTTGAATCTACAATTGACATTGAAAACTTACTCATCACAATTTTTTTGGAAAAAAATTACATACAGAGTGGCCCATTAGTGCGAGGAAGGTGGATATCTCGGAAAATATTGGAGTTAGAAAAAAACTTTCGCAATGAAAGTTGTGCAAATTAATAAGCTGCACATTTTAAAATTATTTTCGTTTATACAGGGTGTTCCATAAAAGTGCGACATATCAAAGTTATGTTAAATAGAACCACCCATTTTTTATTACAAATTTGGATTCCTTGGCAAATTCTAATGTGATTTTATGCATTATACATAATTTTTTTGAAAAAATTAATTAACTCAGTTATCCTGGAATTTCCAACTGCGACTTTGCAGCTTTAACATGAATTACATGTGATAACTACAACTGGTTGTTCACCTTTCCAATCTCGCTTGATTTTGAGTAATCAGTTATTAAATTGAACTAAATTCATGGATAACTTGATGTTTGCAAATGGCACCACCTAATTTTTGTGCCGTTGAACGTGGAATTTCATTTTTTCAAAATTTATTTATTTTAAGATAATCCCGTACTCATTCTAAAATTTTGGAAAGTACCGGTAATATACTGATAGGCCGCAGGTCTGTTAAACACTTAGAGACGTAATCATTGCAATGGTAACTCAAGTGCACATTTCCAGACATTAGGAAATATTGAATGTTTAAGGCACACATTTATTAGATGTGTTATGAACGGTAACAAAAAAGGAATAGACAGTTTAAGTATGAATATCTTTAGACCGTCAACACCAACAACGTTTGTTTTTATATATTCTATTATTTTAAGAATTTCACTCTCATTTGTATTTTTGAAGTTGAAAGTACGTACTTCTGAACGTAAAAGATGAGTTTTATAAAACGAAACTAAAGGTCTATTTTTGTTGGCGATGTTAGACACTGACTGTAAAAAGTATTTATTAATTTTGTTACAATCGTGAATTTTGACAGGAAGCTGACTTTTTCCCTTTTTTCCAAGTAACCACGAGTTTCTTAACCAAAAGGTTTTAGAATCAGATTTAAATTTCAAACTGTAATAAGATTTTTCTTTCGCGTTTAATTGCATAATTGACTTCATTTCGTAATTGCTTATAAAAATTATAAGACTCCGAAGTTTTCATAGTTTTATATCTATTTAATGCACGGTTCTGGACTTTTATCATTTCTTTGAGCCAAAGTGTTGGTAATTTAGTGAATTTTGATGTCACAATAGGTGCATGCAAATTTAGTAGGGCAGTTATGTTCTCTTTAAAAAACGATACTTTATCATCAACATTTTCTTGTATATTACGCCACGTACATCAGAATTAAACTGATTATAATCTAAGTACTTTAGGTTGCGATAAGTTCGTAATATTGAATAAGATTTCATGCTTGGTAAATCTATAAGGCAACTAATTAAGTGGTGGTCAGTCGTTTCATGGATAGTTTTGACATCAGTATTCATAATTAAATTTTTGTCATAGGTAAGTATTAAATCTAAAAGGCAGATGAGTTATTAGTGACACAAAAAAAAAAAAAAAAAAAAAAAAAAAAAAAAAAAAAAAAAAAAAAAAAAAAAAAAAAAAAAAAAAAAAAAAAAAAAAAAAAAAAAAAAAAAAAAAAAAAAAAAAAAAAAAAAAAAAAAAAAAAAAAAAAAAAAAAAAAAAAAAAAAAAAAAAAAAAAAAAAAAAAAAAAAAAAAAAAAAAAAAAAAAAAAAAAAAAAAAAAAAAAAAAAAAAAAAAAAAAAAAAAAAAAAAAAAAAAAAAAAAAAAAAAAAAAAAAAAAAAAAAAAAAAAAAAAAAAAAAAAAAAAAAAAAAAAAAAAAAAAAAAAAAAAAAAAAAAAAAAAAAAAAAAAAAAAAAAAAAAAAAAAAAAAAAAAAAAAAAAAAAAAAAATACACTCATGAAATTTAAAACTTGGACACCACAATTTCTGTAAACAAAAGTTTGCACATTGTGAAGCGGGCTTAAGGGTATCATTTACAATTCTAACAGCAGGTAGTCTCAGCAGGGGTTATCTTATAGAAGGACTGTAGAATGAATCATTACACTAAGCACGTTTTAGAAAATAGGTAATTTACGTTGCTTACTTAATTTTTTCTTTAAAGAATATATTTGAAGGTATCGCTAATTAAACACCATAGCTCGATTAATTATCGAATCAAAATTTTGTTTAGGAAATGTTTACAAAATAAAATTAGAAATAATTTTGATTTAAAAACGTCTACAAGCAATAACTTTTAAATTAAATCAAAAACTAAACATGGTTATTTGGGTTGACTGATTATTACTTATTTTTAAATAAATCTAACCTACTAATTATTGTAAGTTATTAAAAAAATCATTAAACTCTCTATTCATAATATTTAGTCCTTACAAAATGTATATTTTATGACGTTTCATTTTTTTCTGTAGTTAATATAAAAGTGAAAATAAAAACTAAGGCAATTCTTATTGTCAACGTATATATTTAGTTTTTTGACAAGAATTTATTACATAATTATAATTAAGATACCAAGTTATAGTTTAAAATTAAATGAAAACTTTTTTTTAAATAAAGGTATTACTATATAAATAAATATAAGAAATCAATAATGGGTGTGACCTCCATTATTATTGATACATTCTTGGAGGCGTCTGCTCATTGACGCTATCAAGGTATCAATATAATTAATATTAATCGTTTCCCATGCGGTATCAATGGCTGCAATTAGTGCATTACGGTTTACTGGTATAAAATTTGGCCCTTGTTGTCTTCGGATAACAGCAAGTATTCGAGCCCAAACATTTTCGATAATGTTAAAATCTGGGCTTTTGCTGGCCAGGGTAACAGCTCCAAGTTATTTTCGTATCCAATTGCGCACAACCCGCGAAGTATGAATAGGGCGTTGTCCTTTAACAACAAAAATACATTATGAAAATGTTAATTCAACAGATCCCGAACTATTTTTGGAGAAAGTATAGTGAAATAAGAATACTTACTTGTTGGAAAATATAATCTTCGTCTGGATAAAACACTTCGACTGAAGGTTTCATAATAGTTTCCAAAATATCTAAATACGCAGCAGAATCAAGACGTCCATCGATAGCCCAACAAACTCCTGGACCCCGCGCGCTAACCCAACCCCACACATTCACAGAAAAATAACCACTTCGTTTTTTAGGACATATGTGATTATTTTCGTAACGAGTTCCTTCCATTCTAAAAACTTTTAGTGGTCCATCGTTGCGGCTATTGAACGTTTTTTCGTCGCTAAAAATCACTGATTCCAAAATTCCAAAGGTTCGTTCACATATCGCCTTGCAAATTCCAGACGACGTCTCATATTTTCGTCACTGAGAACTTCTTTCGCAGCAGCATTATACTTTTTATTCCCATCTCCTTTAATCTTTTTGTGCAGTTATACGGCATCCGGGAAAATGTGTATCTGCTATAGCCCTGGAGTATGTAGCAAATGGTTGTTCTGTTACGTAATGAAACAACTCGAGATCTTGAGCACGTGTAGATACTTTAGGTCTACCACTTCCGATGGCTCTTTCCAAAGTGTGTTCAAGATTCCATTTTACTCGGTAATGCCCTACGGTGCTTTTTGGTATATCTAACATACGTGAAATTTCACGCACGCTACGGCCCGCCGCTAATTCCGAAACAATCCGCGCTTTCAAATCAGCACCGAGATGAGGTGGCATTTTCACAACACTTGAAATTTTAAACTAAAATGGAATTTACATTTCTTACTTTATTTATTGGTTCACACTACCCCTTCTCAAACAGTAGGTAATTGTTTATTTATTACATACTTCTAATGACCAATGTAACAACCCTTAGAGCAATATGACTCAAAGGAAGTAAATTAAACAAGCAAGGATATTCTATTGTTATTGAAACTTATTCATAAAGTAAAAGCCATTTCCTTATAATGCTAATGGACAGGATTTTCTTTTAAGTATTAAGATTACAATAGAGGACTTATAAACTTTCGAAAATATCTAATTATAAATATTTACACTGCAATTGCGCTTTTTCCTTAATAATTTCTTAGCAATAACATACACGTTCTTGGTTTTAAGTTGTCATAAATTTGATATGATATAAATTTGTGTTTCTAATATTACATCACAAACTAATCTTTATTCGCCAAAAATTGTTGCTTAAGTTGTAAAGCTTCGTACACACCTGAACAACAAACCGAGCAACAAACATAACAACGAACCGAAAGTCAAACAGAACGACAAACGATCTTTTATGATTTCCACAATCCGAACAACAAACGGAACGTTTGTGCTGTTCCCATAATTATTTTCAGTAGTTTTCAGTTCATATATATTTATTATTGAGAAGAGAAAATTGCGGAAAACAAGAAGATAGTGCCAACCAAATTTTTACGCACAAAGAAGAGTAAAAATTATAATTTACTTCGCTTTTTTTTTTATTTTGGAAATTTCCTGCCCAAATGATGCTAATAGGGACATCATTTTTTCTTGCATTCTTAAACACTGATTAATTTAAAACATTTTTCTTCTGTCAACTCCATAATATTACCTAAAACACAACAAACCCACAAAAGGGAGGACAAAAATAAATAATTTAATTCTCCCGCATAAGTTTGTTCGCCGTTTTGTTTAGATTCGTCCAAACCTGCAAACGCATTCGCGCGCATTTTCTTTGATGTCGGAGAAAAACCGACAAGTTGCGGGAACGCCGCAAACCGTTCGTGGAACAATCAGGACTTGCGAATCTGTTCTAAAATTCGTACGTAGCACCGTCCAAATTAATGTTCCGATTGCCGTTCGGTTCGTTGTTCTGTTTGTTCCTCGGTTTGTTGTTCAGGTGTGTACGAAGCTTTACAATAAGCATATTAATATGAACTATATCTTATGAAAGGAGAGTTATGTAACTATAATTAACGACTTAACGTTACGTTAGTAGATTCCATTTACTATTTACACATATTTTCTTGGAACATTCGATAATTAACTATCGGGATATGATGACCCTATACTTCGCAGGTTGTGCGCAACTGGATACAAGCAAATAACTTGGAGCTGTTACCCTGGCCAGCAAAAGCCCAGATTTTAACATTATCGAAAATGTTTGGGCTCGAATACTTGCTGTTATCCGAAGACAACAAGGGCCAAATTTTATACCAGTAAACCGTAATGCACTAATTGCAGCCATTGATACCGCATGGGAAACGATTAATATTAATTATATTGATACCTTGATAGCGTCAATGAGCAGACGCCTCCAAGAATGTATCAATAATAATGGAGGTCACACCCATTATTGATTTCTTATATTTATTTATATAGTAATACCTTTATTTAAAAAAAAGTTTTCATTTAATTTTAAACTATAACTTGGTATCTTAATTATAATTATGTAATAAATTCTTGTCAAAAACTAAATATATACGTTGACAATAAGAATTGCCTTAGTTTTTATTTTCACTTTTTATATTAACTACAGAAAAAATGAAACGTCATAAAATATACATTTTGTAAGGACTAAATATTATGAATAGAGAGTTTAATGATTTTTTTTAATAACTTACAATAATTAGTAGGTTAGATTTATTTAAAAATAAGTAATAATCAGTCAACCCAAATAACCATGTTTAGTTTTTTGATTTAATTTAAAAGTTATTGCTTGTAGACGTTTTTTAAATCAAAATTATTTCTAATTTTATTTTGTAAACATTTCCTAAACAAAATTTTGATTCGATAATTAATCGAGCTATGGTGTTTAATTAGCGATACCTTCAAATATATTCTTTAAAGAAAAAATTAAGTAAGCAACGTAAATTACCTATTTTCTAAAACGTGCTTAGTGTAATGATTCATTCTACAGTCCTTCTATAAGATAACCCCTGCTGAGACTACCTGCTGTTAGAATTGTAAATGATACCCTTAAGCCTGCTTCACAATGTGCAAACTTTTGTTTACAGAAATTGTGGTGTCCAAGTTTTAAATTTCATGAGTGTACAAATTAAAAAAATATAAATATAATTCATTTCATTCGAGTTAAACCCCCAATTTACATAACACAAAAAATAAAATAAAAATAAAAAATTTAATATGATAAAAAAAAAAAAAAAAAAAAAAAAAAAAAAAAAAAATAAAAATAATAAATGTATGTGTATTGTAAAAATAATAAAAAATAAAGAATTTAATGTTATAATTTTATTTTTTAAAAAAAAACAAACTTTTAAAAAAAAAAAACGCCTCTCCCCTTGTAGAAAAACCCCCCAACAACCTTTCCCAAGTTTCTCTAAAAAATTTTTTATTTTTTATTTTTCGAAGTTAATATTTCCTTATTTTTTAAACAGTCCTTTAAAAAAAAAACAAAGAACTTTATTTTAAAACCTTTTTGTAAATAATTTTAGCTCGGTTAGCCTTTTGGTTAGAAACCCGATGGACCCATCGCGATTACCTCATCTGGGATCATAATGCCATTGCCGCAAACACTTTTCTAAGTTAACACCCGAGGGTTTTTTATTTTTGGGAAGGCTCTAAGTTTTATATTTATAATCCTTGAAGTTGTTCCAGTATATCAAATCTACATATAATTTCTGCATTTTCAGAACTCGGGGCCCGATTTTGTTCCATAATTATACAAGTATCATTTTCCAATGCACGAATCTTCTCTTGAATGTTGGTTATAATTTTCATTTGATTTTGAATTTCAAAACTTAGCGCTTTTTTTGGCACCACTTTGTTATTATCATTATCTTCCAAACTTTTTTGAAAATTTATTGCATTAACAGATTGTTGTAATCCCCGACACACTTTACACTGCCACTTTTTCTGTTCGTCAGTATTTAATTCGTGTAGCTTTTCCGATCGTTTCCCGTCACATTCTAAATGAAACCAATTATTACGCTTATTACACACCAAGTTTGGTCAATTTTTTATTTCAAACTTGCATATTTTACACATTTCCCACTTGCCTTCTTTTTCAGGACAATTTTCTCGGACTATAATGCACATCTTTGAATCTAATTAAATTTGCACAGATTTTAAAGAAACAGACATTAATTAGAGAATTAATTGAAATGTGTGTTTTAACGATATCTCGTATATGAGGAACACGTAAAATGTGTTCCTATGAATGCCAACAGGTTAATCGCAATATCGTTATCAGAGTGAAAACTTCAAACGAATACAATCGTCCTGTATAATACAAGCCAAGTATTCTTGTCAGTAACATACACGCGCCCATTGAAGTTATCACACTGAAAACGATATTACGATTTTACGATCAATTACTTGTACAGTGACCTGTTCTTTGTTAATTAGAAAATTATTATTAAATACCTACTCTGTTAACAGTTTAATGCTCGCGTTTGATTTATTTGATTGTAAAAACAGCATTTAAATATGAATGATTACCGTTAAATAATAAACATATTACCCATGTTTTGTAAGCATAGAATTGAGATTGAATTTTAAAAATATTTATTTATTTGTTTTTTATTTGTATTAAAGCGTGTTTTTCAATAATTAATATAATTGTGCTTGAAATTTGTCTTAATTTTTTTGCAGTACTCATAATAGTATATTATTAAATTAGTTGTATAAGCAGTCTATTGTTCAACGAGAGGAATTATGGAACGAGTTGAACAATAGACCCCTATATAACGAATTTAATACAATATTTTTTCCAATTGCTTTATTATTCTAGTAAATGTAAAAAATTTCTTTGCTGAATATAGTAACTTATATAGAGTGCGCTGCTAAAATATTATTCAACGCTTTTGCGTGTAATAAAAATTTTTATTACACTCAATTGGAAAAACAATATTTAATAAATTGAATAACAAAGAATTTACCTACAAAACAGTGTTTTGCATTGTATGGGCGTCAAACTTTTACTGTTTATACAAAATATATCTTGGGACGAGGATTTATTTTTTCACGGGGCGTACAATAAGAATTCTTAAAGTGAAGGTCAGATAATTTTTTAGAAGTTAACACGAAAGTATTGTATTGGTATATTTTCAAAATGGCAAAAAATCAATTAATTATAATTTTATGGGAAAGTATCTTTTTGTAAACCTAATCAAGTATAAATAAACCATAAATTGAATTAAGAAAACTGACTTTCTGTTACGTTTCCGAAATTTCGACAGAAATAAAACAGTAATAAATCTGATGACACCCTAATGCAGATTAAATTAATTTTATAATAAAATGTAGGATAAACGTTTAGTTTCCGAGTTGAAACAAGCACATTAATAAATGCGCTAAAATTACAAATAAGACACATAATTTCGCTAAGTGTTGTTAACAAAATCGATAACTTTGACAACTGCATTAAGGAACAATGAGAAAAATTAAGCTAACGCAATCAACTCAACGCAACATTTACGAGTACAAACAACTTTTCTCAAATATAAAACAATATAAGAAGAAAGTTCAAAAAAGTAATTTATTTGAAGTAGCAAAAAATTAAGATGTTTTTCTTTCTTAAACTCCAAAGAAGCGTGTAGAATTTTAACTTTTTATGAAGTATTACGTATTATTGAAAGTAATGATTAAATATCAATTATAATGTATTTTATACACTGCAGGGACTAAATATAAACTGAAGTCCCTCTCTTCGTAGATTAAAGTACACTTTTAAATTTCAAGGGAATTATAGGAGTTGTACAATCCCAAGAGATTTAAGGTAAAATAAAATGCTGTTTCTATAATAACATACAGAGTAAACCATCGGATCTGTATATACTTAACGTATTTAATTTGACGTTTTATAAAATTATTAGATTAAAAGCGGTCTACAGACAACTTGACCTCAGGCAGACCCCACGGTGTGTTATAGAAGGAGAACACCAGGAGAATTAAATCAATTATTTTTGACAAAATATTTTTTAAAAAAATGTTGTCTTACATATTTGAAACCGTCTTGGTCAGCCCGTCAATTTAAGGTATCACTCGATAGGTGGTCGTATTTAAAAACAAGCAACTGTAAAATTAAATTTACAATTTTCTTTAACTGTGATATTTTAGTAACAATTACATTTTTTTATAGTTCTTAATCTTCTTCGAGCAGCAACCGGGGTGCATAAAACACTAAATAGTGCGTTAGTTAATTCCTCGGGCAACAATTCGTCATCAGGATTAACAAAGCCTCGTTACATAATGTACTATTATCCTATACCTACTGTGACTGCAGCACTAACTGCATATGAACTAATTGCGTTAAGAAGCATCTAAAAACACTAGTGTTCTTGGTTACTAGTATAATCACCGTTTTATATGAATTTATAAGCTTCTAACTTTCTTTCTTTCTACTTTTATTAAAAGGATACGATCAAATAAAACGTGTTTCGCTACTTGTAACTGGACATACTTTTTACACTACTCGATAATTTTATAGAACTCGTTACCCTCGTTCGTAACGTCCTGTAACGTAAAATGTCTTAACCTTACTTGTTTCGTTGATTACTATTCAATTCATTTGGACTCATTCAAGTTATTGTCATTATTAAAGTAGTATATTATAACCTAGTTATTGGTGAACGAGAAGAATTTTGCAACGACGAGCGAAGCGAGAAGTATCATAATGGAACTTGTACAACAGTACAAAGTATTTAGTATTCTGTTTTTCCAATTGCAATATCAATTTAATTAATGTAAAAATTTTTCTCGCTAATTTCAGTAAATTTATACAGTGTGCTTCATAGTAAGTGTCCTATTAGATGTTGTAGTGAAACTTCAAATGAATTGAAACTGAAAATTTGCATATAGGGCGTTTCAAAGGTACTCTACTTAATAAAAAAAATAATAATGACACTCTTGTAGCACTTACGATACGCCAGAAGTTGAAGCCAACTTCCTTACTTTAAATAGCATGTCATGCTTTTTATGCAAGATTCGAATTCTACTCAATGTTTTAGGACAATACCATTCACTAACTCTAAAATTAATATTTTTTAGCTATTTCAAAGAGAGGTGTAGATATACAAATGTTTCAAATTGTACAGAGTCAAAAAAGAAAGTAAAACTCTAACAACTTCAATTTTCATTCAGTCCCTTCTTTTAAATAAAACATACTGTATATTATAACACGAATGGCATTAGTTTATTATACATCATTTCGGAAAATGATTAATTTATTAGAAATATCGAATATAATTGTGCCATGATTGCCAAATTAGTCAAATTGCAATACTTTTAAGATCACAATTGATTCAGTTAATTCTTAAAAACACCACAAAATCGAAATTAAAGAACTTCCATCAATATTAATAACGTAAAGAAGAAAATATTTTTTGTAGTAAAATGAAAAATCAACAAACTATTTCAAGAGCTAATAAACGCGAGACAACTTAGCCCCGGAATCGCTTAGCTCCAGAATCGCTTAGACCCGAAATCGTTTAGCTTCAGAATTACTTAGCCCCGATATACTTTAGCCCATATTAGTCCCGATATGGTTTAGCCCCGATACTTATTAGCTCCAATACCTAAACCTCTTAAAATCTGATTTTTTATTACGATTACTAATTAATTATCAAAGACAAATGCAAGTTTAACTCATTGGAAATAGATTACTATTTTTATTTATACAAGATATTTTTTAAAAATATATATTTACATTTAAAATTAAAATTTTATATAAATATACAGCGTGTCTCTGAAAGGTATTTACAAACAAATCTCTCGGTACAATATACAGAGACAGTTAAAGTATGAAGACACCCGAATTTCTGTCGTTAAAATTTATTTTTTACGAAAATGATTAATACTAAAGAAGGAACGACCTGCAGGGTCTCCTTGTTGTGCGCCAACGGTCGAGGACAAAACGGTATTTTCCCAGAAGAGATTATTCGGTTGTGAATAACATTGCCATAAAAAATTTAAAATCTGGGGGATATTTTTACGGATTTCACTGAGCATTATGTCTCGTTCTACGCTGTTGAATGCGTTTTGGAAGTCGATTTTCTATAAAACTTTGTCCATGTTCTCTGGGTTAGTGATGAACTTCACAGCCTAGTTTGGTGCCAACACCAAGTTGATGAGGAGGTAAAGAGGCACTTTTTTCTCTCACGCGGAAACAGGCAATCTTCGAAATTAGTCTTCGAATAGTGCAACCAACTGCAATCGGACGAATTCCTCCGTCTTTTTCTTTATGGCGTAAGAGAAGCGCCAAAAAAATAAGGCCACATTTGTTGGTCGAGGTCTCCTCTGAGCAAAAAGTTACATAGTTTTGTCAAAGAACGTAGAGTTTTTGTCCAGCTTCTCCAACGGAAAAGGAAGTAATGTCCTTGAGATGCTGAGGACGAAGCCCATCAAATCCTCCGCTTGATCCACATGAAAATTACTAGATAGCTCTTGACACAACATCTGGTTCTACTTGTAAAGGAAGGGTGTCGTCTTGTGGAGCAGTAGGGAGGTTAAGGATCTTGAAGGTTGAGGTGCTTCAGTGCCAGTAAATGTGTTGTTTCAGTTGTGTTGTCTGCCAAGCTGTCGTTTGAACTGATGATTCTAACGGCTCCTCTGTAGTCCATATCATTTAATTTACTTTCTACTCTCTTTGACAATGAAGTAGATTTCTACTTTTTGTTTTGTGGGAGAGGAAGAGCCTCGGAGTTGTGAAGCGTAGAGCAGTTCTCTTTCACAACTTGTACTAAGGAGCGACCTTTCGATCTTTTCAGGTACTTTCAGCACTCTATATGAAAAAGTCAGAAGGGTTTCCCAATGTTCCACGCTATTTGTCCGGATGGGCTATTAAATTTCTAGCTCCTTTAGGAATCCTTTTAAGTAATGGCACCTCAGTTTAAACTGTTGAAGGGTAGTAAGAAAATTCTTGTTTGTGTCCTGCGATTGTTGTAACAAGAAAGTATCGATACTTATGTTCTTATGTAATCGAAAACAGTGAATTTTTATCCCGTTTGGAAATTGGAATGACTTTTTGAAGTCTTCTTGGCAAAATGGATATTTGACTTTGACTGCAATGAATTTCCCGTATCCTGTTGTGAGTTAGTATCTGTGGGTAGTTGTGGTTTGAGAAGACAGTCCGCACAGAGCCAGTCAAGATTGAGTTTTCCTATTCTTTTCGCAGATTTCATTGATAATCCTACTCATTTAGCGTGAAACCATTCGGAACATAAATCAGATTCAACCATCGGGAGTCCATCATCTGGTTGGCGACATGTGCAATAAATTTCTGCCGAAGCAAGGCTTAACTAATGCGTGAGCGGCGCAGGTGCATTTGCTGCAGCGTTGTATTCTTCCTCGTTTTGATTGTCGTTTCATTTGTTATCACCGTGACATGGACTAGACTCTCTGTTATTGGAGGTGATATGGTGTCTTCTTGAAAGCCTAGTGCTTCTCTTTTTTGACGAACTCGAGTGATATTGGGTAAATAGATAAACTCAATTTCTGGAAATCAAAATTTAAATGTGACGTTGACATTTTTTTATTTTTTAGTTTAAATGTTAATTTTTTCTGGATTTAACAAGTAACAATTCCGGAATCACGTTATCTGCTACCTCTTTAATACCGGGAGAAGTATTAGAAGTTCTTCATCATCAGTTTCCATGTTCACTGATTTTAGAAGCTTTGTAATTTAAATTTTTAAATGACGTTTAGAAATACTAGTAAAGAAGAACATTTTATTGTTAATTCTTGTAAGCTACCCTAGAGGTCATGAACAGTTTATGTTCGTAAATTTAAATTTTTAATTAATTTGTTATTATTTTGAAGGTATTAATTTATTTGTTTGTTTTCTCTCAACTTATTAGTACTATTAATTTAAGGTTTTATTGTATTTTTAAAAATTAAAATAAAATATGTAATTAAAAAGTAAATCTTAGTGCAAAAAATTTGTATACTCCACAGGTGTAAAGTACTTTTAAGCCCTCACATGATTGTTAAAGTGTTACTTACACTCTTGGTACATAAATAACTATTATGTATACAATATACATTGTCAAACGGACTGATAAAGTGCCCCTAATGGGTCGTCATGTAACCTACCAAGCAACATCATTTACCTCCGATCACATCAAAACATGTTTAATAAACTTCATAATTAGGTTTTAAAAAAATATTACAATGTATTACTTAAAAAATTTTCAAAATTATTGATTGTTATAGTTTGTAAAAATTTTACACGATAATAATTACAATCACCAATTACGTCAAGGATGATTACACGTTTAGGTTTTAGTGTTTTTTCTAAACCTTGAAGCAAATACTTTGCCAAGACGAACCAATCCACAATTGCACACGGTTTCGTCACACACTATACAGGTTTATACTGATCTTCTGGGGCACCATACATAACACTTACATCACAATACAATAATGAAAATGTACCATACGAATAAATAAATAAATAAACACGTTTTTAACACAAGTAGGAGATAGTGAACTAATGAGGGTTATCTTTTATTAATAAGAAGGATAACAGTTATTTATTAAAGACAAGTACTTGTTCCGAAAAAATATTAAAATTTGCTGATAATTTAATTGTCAATGTCTGTACATCGAAAATTTTTATAAAAATATTTTATAGAGACTTTTGCATTGGAAAACGTAGTGCCTATTGCCATTTAAAATTACTAGAATATATGATTAGGCAATATTTATTGATTAAACAATTTGTGAAGATACACGCTCTACCGTCAATTTAACCTTGTACACACTGATGTGTACACACTTAGTCCTTAACTCAGAAATCACAGTAACTTCGAAATGCAAACTCCGATTCAACTACCACGCGATATCAACGACAGACATGAAACAACTAAGCAACTCGGGTTAAGTCGACGCAGCTATCTACATGTCGTGACAATTTTTTAATCAACGCTATATCTTTTTAGAGGTTCAAAATAATAAATATTCTAATAATGTATACCAGTCGTGTGTAAAAATAAGTTAAAAATTACTCATCAATATAAAATAAAAAAATTATTTAATTTTAATATCCGAATATTTGGCCTTTGACACTTTACCGTCAGAACTTTTTTAAATTATTTTAACATTAAACCACAACTGAGTTTACATTTACCTCAAATAGGTTATTTAATATATTTAATTGGTAATCTATTCTTCAGCATAAAAGTAAACAAATTTAAACAATTAAACTACATGCGTTACTTACCTGAACTACAAGAATAATCAACTAGCGGGTAGTCATCATCACTTTCCTCGTCTTCTTCATCCTCTTCGTCTTCATCTTCCTCGTCTAACTCGTCATCCATTGCTTCTTCTTCCTCCATTTCAGATCGTCTGGAGATCTGTATATTAATAAAAACTTATATAAGTATTTGGATAAATAACCAACACTTACATGTAACTCTCTTTAGATGTAGTAGCACGAGTAGATACTTCTTCAACACTTTCTTCAATGTCAATACCATTTTGAATTTAATTTTTGGTCTTCACGTTCTAATATTATTTCATTTTTCTCTACAATTTCTTTCTTCTCTTCTAGTTTTTCATCTTCCAATGGCTTTCCAGGTGGATCCTTTTCTTTTTCTAATATTTTTTCACTTTTCTCTACAATTTCTCTTTTTCTCTTCTAGTTTTTCATCTTCCAATGGCTTTCAGGTGGATCCTTTTCTTCGACGTGTGGTTGAATTTTGGCTTTTTTTATTCTAAAAATAGAATTTTTTTATTTACACTAAGTAAAAAATAACAAAATCTGATTCATAAAAAAATAATTACAATAAATTTTTAAAATAGTATTTTATTACACAAAATATTAATCAATATTTGAATAAGAAAAACTCTTTTGATCATATTCATCAAAGGATGAAATAGTGCAAGTAAAATTAGTATTTCTTTCATCTTTTTGTGGAAGATTTTTCAAAGGAAAATATCATATTGTCCCCTTTGTGTAAAATATGTGCTACATGAAAGTAAAAACATTTGAAACTTTTTAAATTATTGTTACACACAAAATAATCAAGAAACTTAAAAAATGTACCCATTTAACTAATTCTTACGTTCTTTGTATTTAAATTTAAATCGTCTGTTGAAATATAGCAAAAAAAAATCTCATAGTATATTTTCAAAATATAACATTGAAAGATTTTAAACTATTTATAAACTCCGTTGTCCAGTTTAGGTTTATGCGACTCAAAGGAAAAGTATAAACGTCAATAAAAGAATTTCCTTTTACGTTTTATAATTGTGTTTTTCATTCGCAGTAGGGATCTCGTTCTAGAACGACTGAAAGTAATTTAATTTTATTGTGAAATCAGAACAATAACTTTTGTGTTTTAAAATTCAAAATGGTAAATTAATATTTACATCTTGGTGTAGGATACTCATGTAAATTTAAATATTTCTAATGATACCTATAATTATGTAAAAGTAGGAATATGAGAGTCTGAGAAATATACCTATAGTATGTTCCAGGATCGGCTCTAAAATAGGAAAACATTTCTAATTTATGTTTTCTCAAAAATTTCACTCTTGATAATTTGCCTTGTATTGAAACCCCCAAAACACAAATTACTTCTTATTTAACTCTACCAGTTTTCCAGATATTTTTTTCTTCCAAATTTGAACTTTAACTTTTTGTAATTTTTAAAAGTAACTCTATAGGCGATTAATTGAAAAATACAACTGGGCTTTTTATGTGTGGAGTCGTTTAAAACAAATTGTATACACTAGACAATGATGAAGAGCAATTAAAAATAGGACGCGGTCCAGGCTTTATGAGTCTTAGAAATAAGACGCAGTTTCAATAAATCTAGAGATCGCATTGAAATCTGCGCGGAAAAAGGAGGAGGATTATTTGAACAGTAAATTAATGGTTTAGCTATTTCATTTTACTATTAGTAGTATTTGATAAATTTATTAAATAAAACTCGATATTATGATATTATCTCAAAAACTGTTTGAGTTAAATAAAAAGTAGTTTGTGTTTTGTAGATTTGAAAACAAGTAAGATAAATCACCAAAAGTGAAATTTTCTGTCTTAAAGTCGATCTGAGAACATACTGTAAATACAGTGAGGACTTAAAATCCACCCTATAAGTTTGAAATATTATTTTACGTAAACTTACCTAATTAATAACATTGATATAACTGACATATTCGCCAAGTGACAACGAATTTTGTTTTGTTAAAAGTTACAACTAACTGGTGTTCAAATAAAAAACTGGGCTGTGTAGGTCATGTATTTTTTTTAACAACGTAGCCAGCTGATACGAACTGTGACTTAGAATTTGAACTGTGTAGCGTATGCGTCTTTTATAACTTTTATGTGTTCTTTACGTTTTAAATTTTGTAAATTCGTCGTGCTTTCAACCAAATCAATTCTCACTGACTGACCTGCAATTTCCATTTCGACCAGGAAAGTTTTCTTGAATTGCAAAAAAATTATCAATTGTTTTAGATGTTGTTGGTATTTTATCTGTAGTAAAGAAGGAAGTGATTGGTCTAATAAACGCACGAAAGAAGTGATAGAGAATGTTAAATCGATCATGAGTGAAGAACTTAAGCACTCTTTATTAGGACCTGCCATGCAGTTCTAAGAAGCGATTTAAATTTGTATCCATATCGGGTAACGCGCTGTTCATGAACTGAGGGAAAATGATTTTTCTAAGTGATTTTTGAATACGATAGAAAATAATTCAATAGCAAAGTTTTTTTTACGAATAAAGCATAGTTTCACCTTGATGAATATGTAAATTCACAAAATTCGAGACATTGGAGCATCGACGACCTGATACTGCAAAAAGCCAGTATTCAAAGAAAATTGGACTGCGGTGTGTTATTACCAAGCGTAGAATTATCGAGCCATATTTTTTACGGTAAGTAAAAAGTAACTGTCTGTCACAATTGATGAATCTAATAAATTAATTTGTACTATCAGTGATGTTAAATACAGAAAGAAATTTTGACACGTTCGGCATTGGTTTCAACAAGATGGGGCTTCACCTAATAACACAACGGCCGATCTTAATTTCTTGGTCCAATTTTATGCTAATCGAATAATAGGTTGTAATACAAAAATATTTTTGGATGTAAACATACCTATACATTTCGTATTTGTTTTTGTCTACAGTGAGCTTAGTTCAAGGTGGTGCAAAATGAACGCATGTATTTTGAAATGCTGTGAGTAAGTTCATTTAATCACACAAAAATTTTATGAACAACAAAACAATCAATGAAATAACCTAATTTGAGAATTTGTCATTAAGAATTCCAAAGCACTTAACTATTTTTTAAAAATAACATCGGAAAGAAGGCGTCCTTCTGCGTTAATACAATTACAAGACTCTCTTCAAAGTTCTCCATAACGGTTGTCTAAGTGTCCCAACAAAGTATCGTTGTGATCAGGTATCGAACTATTTTGCTCGACGTTAAACTCTTTACGAAATCTTCTGTAATCGCGTAACACATTATAGAGGTAATTTTATTTGTTAGATTCAATCCAAAATGCGAATTGATGTTATTTTTGTTAGAAAATTGAATAGGAGAGGTTTTGATAACAATAACCGAATGATAACCAAATTCAAAATTTGTGAAAAGTTGAGTAAAGTGCCGTAATATCGGGTAGTTGCCTAATATCGGATAGTTCTGTTTTAAAGAAATCTGTCATATGATTACGAAGAAACCTGTCTACAGTTTAGCGTGGGGCTTAACCCAAGCCACCGAATAATATTTTAGTGTATCTGATAAAACATAGATGGCTCTAGAGTCACTTATACCGAACTGTCACATTCCGAGTTTTTTACACGTGCTAGTTGAAAACGTAATTTTTAGACATTCAGGTAAGTTTTTAAATTTGTCTCTGTAGTTTAAGTTAGTCTATAATATGTCTACTTCAATTCAGTGCATGCGAACAATGGATTATTATAGTTTTCTTTGTTCCATGACTTTGACCTTCAACAGGAGACAATTTGCCTAATATCGGATGGTCACGTTGTCTTAATATCAGATATCCGATATTAGGACAAAATATTTCTTATCTGTCTATATAATCTCTACGTAGCTAAGGCCTTATTAATAACTAAATTTTTATGTTTTCGTCGACAAAAGAAAGATTTATGCTATAATCCTTGTGCTACACCTGCTCATTTAATTTTCTATCTTACACTTTTTCTTAATTTTAGAAATAAAATGTCATTGAAACCCAAACAAAACGAAAGACGTGGGATAGTAAATCCATGCTTGCAGCTGTTACTGCGGTTAAAAATAAAGAAATGGGATACTTGCTAGCTTCAAGAACTTTTAAAGTACCCAAGAGCACGTTGGAAGACTACGTAAAAAACAAAATAAAGTCACCTGAAGAGCTTATTCAAACCAATCTAGGACGTCCACCAGTGTTGCCTAAAGAAATTGAAGCGGATTTGGTTGATTATTGTCTAGAAATGGATAAAAGATTTTACGGATTGCGAGCTTCTGATATTCGAAGATTAGCCTTTCAATTAGCCATTCGGAACAATTTAAAACATAGGTTTTCAAAGAATCAGGAAAGAGCAGGTTACAAATGGTTGCGTTCGTTTTTAAAAGGCACCCTGAACTAACGTTTAGGAGACCACAGGGTTTATCAACTGCCCGAATCAAGGGATTCACAGAAGAAAATGTAAATCTCTTTTTAAAATTTTGGAACCTGCGATGGAGAAGGTAAAATTCAATCCCTGTCGAATATACAACATAGATGAAACAGGTATAACGTCTGTACAATCCAAGCATACCAGGATAATCACTTTAAAAGGTAAAAAGCAAGTAGGGCAATTACCTCTGCAGAAAGAGGATCACTAGTGACGGTGGTTACCTGTATGAATGCGGCTGGTGGTTATGTGCCTCCAATGGTCATATTTCCCCGAAAAACATGAAGGCAGAATTACTCAATGACGCTCCACCAGGGACAATTGCTGCCTGCCATGTGTCTGGCTGGATTCAGAGCCACATTTTTACCAATTGGTTACAACATTTTATTAGCCACGCTAAACCAAGTGAAGCTGATCCTGTTTTATTAATCTTGGACGGTCACTACTCCCATACGCGAAACCTTGACACGATAAACTTGGCGCGACAGAACCATGTGGTTATTGTATGTCTCCCGCCGCATTCTACTCACAAAATGCAGCCGCTGGACCTTGCATTCATGGGTCCTCTTAAAACCTATTACTCACAGGAGATTGAAAATTGGCTGAGAAACAACCCTGGAAGAGTGGTCACCAGCTATCAAGTTTGCGAATTGCTTGGAAGAGCGTATGTAAGATGTGCTACAGCTGAAATCGCTATAAATGGTTTTCGAAAGAGCGGTATCTTTCCATTTAATAAGCACATTTTCGAGACCACGACTTTGCTATTCACCATCAAGCGGAAGGTGACCGAATTCCAGCTACAAATCTACCCGATGCTGAAGAACAAAAGCAAGTGACTCCTCCAAGGCATGTTACTCCTCCAAGGCATGTTACTCCTCCAAGGCATGTGACTCCTACAAACATTTCCAATTCCAGAGATCCAAGAGTGCGGCCCCAAGATATTAGGCCTTTGCCGACCACTTCATTTTACAAGTCTAGTGATAAAGAAGGAAAGTCCAGAAAAGGATCTGCTGCCGTGATTACAAGTACCCCATATAAAGATGCCTTAGAAAGAAGTTTGTCAGAACAGAAGAGAAAGAAAAGTACTTCAAAGGGAATTCCGAAATTGAAAACAGACAAATGTAATCCTTCTAAAAAAAACAAATCAAAAGAAAGGAAAATCTATTGCTAAAAGACAATGACAACGAAGGTTAGAAAGACTAGTGTTAATAATGACGAATCTTTTAGTTCATCTGAAGAAGATGAAGTACTAATTTTAGATGATGATTCTGACATGGACTGTGACATTGGGGAAGAGGAAGCAGAATGTATGTTTTGTTCTGGACTCTTCTCTGAAGATACCTCGGGTGAACAATGGATTCAGTGCTCAAAATGTTTCAGGTGGGCTCATGCCGACTGTGCCAATATAGACAAAGAAGACACATACATTTGTGATTTCTGCCTCGATGGCTAGTTTTATACCGTTATCCTAATATCGGATACCCTATCCGGTATTAGGAACATTATTTTTGGCAACGTAAATTGACCATTTTTCGAAAAACTTAAATTTTATTTTTTAACATGTGGCAATGATTTATTTTGGTTTAATATATGATTCTCTATAGCCTATTATTTGTTTTGATTTAAAAACTTTGTAGATTTATTGATGTATTAAAATTAATATTAGGGTTAAAAAAAAGTATCCGATATTAGGGCACTTTACTCTACTGTGCCACATAATCGACAATCAAAACCTTTCTCTTAAAGAAAATGTATTCTATCTATGTCTACTACAAAAGCACATTATTTGAGAAATAATTATATAAATAAAATATAAATATAGAAATTTACAATCGTGTTAAAAGTAGAATGTAAAATAAAATAGGACAATAACTATTAATTTGTTGACAACGATGCTAAGCAACCAAACAACACAAATACTTTAGAATTTAAAAAAGTGAAATTGCATCGTTTTGTTGCAGTACCTGTTCCAAATTGCAAATGTATACGTATAAAGTGAAGATATGATACAAAAAGGTTAGGATTGAAAATTTGGATGAAAAACTGCATAACACGACGTATAATATAAATGACAAGAGAAAAATAAATTTTGGAACACCGTATTAATCTTTAATTAATTAGTTTTCTCAACCAAGTTGAGCCTTCTGTAGGAGTATAAGGATGAGGAAATCAGACAACCATCAAAAGTTCTGCTGTTTTGCCAACGTTTCGACCGGTTTACTCCGACTTCATCAAGGCATCTATTATTAAAAAGAAAACGTAATTACAAAAATACATAAGTACATTAATTAGTAACAAGTTCTTGTTACAGATTTGAAACAGTGGTAATACATAAGAAAACGCTTACCTAGCAAATAGTTTGATAGTAACTTGACTAATTCATAGATCCAATTGCACAATATATAACTTAATTAAAAACCTACAATTAACACGTCAATTATTAAAAGAGGATAATAAATAGATAATATAAAAGACACAGTATTATTCAGACGAACGAACGTTAAATGTTAAAATTGAATACCTAAAATGTGTGGTTCTTGAGTTATTGAGGTATCTTTGGATACCTTCGTCGTGAAGTTCTTGTTGTAGGATCATTTTATATGGATGAAATCTCAAAGATTTTAAAGTTCTAATAATCGTGCTTTGTGAGACATTCAGTGTAGCTGTTGCAGTAAGATAGATAATGACGTAATATAGTTATATCCCTAGGGATATAATTATATACCATAACATAGTTATACGAAAGCGATTCATTACTATCTCACTAGAAATATAGTTATAAAACGGTCCAAGTTCAGTGATATACTTATATTACTAGATTAAGTTTAGTGAAATAGCTTTCGGTGTGTGCGGGCGGGGCGCCACCTCCCCCGCGGCGGAGAAGGGGTTCGTTGTGTTTACGCGTTCAGGTATAGTTACTTGTGCCAGCTATGGATAAAGATGAAGAAATTAATGCAAGGCGACGTTTTGAAAAGGTACTTCGTCTATTTTACAATTCAAAATGCAAAAAACCAGAGTGGACGCGGCAGAGAATAAGTGAAGTAATAAATTACATAGAAGAGTATGAAGCAGCGCCTCGGCTTAACGTAAAGAGAAATCCTAACCATCATTTTTATGCAAACCATTATGACGTTATGCAGGTAGGAGGAGAAAAGTATTTAGCTTTGAAACGAAAATCAACTACTGATCCTATTATAAAAATTTTGCCCTCCGAAGAATATTACAATGCTTTGTCAGAAATTCATAAAAACACAGGACATGGTGGTCGTGACAAAATGTTACATACTTTGAAATCTCAATATTTTATACCTACGCCGGTGGTTATCAGTTTCGTTAAACAGTGTGTAACGTGCCAAAATAAGAAGGCGTTTCCAAAGAGAGGTATTGTAGTCCGACCTATAATTTCGAAGTCATTTAACAATCGAGGGCAAGTAGATTTAATAGTCCTACAATCTTCTTCAGACAGAGAATATAAATGGATACTTCATTACCAAGACCACACAACAAAGTTTTCGTTTCTTCGACTTTTAACCTCCAAGCGCGCCGCAGAGGTCGCATTGGAATTATTTTTTAGGATATTGGATGCACTGAGATACTTTAGAGTGATAACGGCCGAGAATTCACAGCGTCAATTATAAAAGAATTGGTTCAAATGTGGCCAAGTAAAATAATTAACGGAAGACCTAGACATCCAGCGAGTCAAGGATCTGTGGAGCGAGCGAACCAAGACGTGGAGATCATGTTACAGGCTTGGCTACAAGATAATAATTCTACTAATTGGTCGATTGGAATACGCTTTGTACAGTACCAAAATAACTGCTCTTTTCATCGAACTATAAAAAGAACACCATATAAAGCTCTTTTGGGTAGATCCTCAAATTGGTTTGTCATTACAAGTGCCTGCTGTTTTGCTTAATAAACTAAGAACTGAAGAAGATCTTGAGAAGATATTAAATCAACAACAATCTTGTTCATCGGCAACACCTGCACATAATGACGAATTACCTGTTGACTATGTTAACTTGCAGCAACCATCCTGTTCATCGGCGTCACAACCGTCATCACCGTCACCAGCAGAACAAATTTTACTTTTATGTGTAGTTTGCGGCAAAGAATGTACAGGAGCACATTCATGCTATTCGTGTGAACGAAATGTTCACCTAATTTGTGGAATAACGTCATGTCATGAAGGTTACGAATCGCAGCTATTATGCTATTTATGCAACAGCGAAAAAAACATTCAACACCAAAGAGACAAAGCTGCCGAAAACTTAAGAAAAGCCGCACAAAAAATGAAAACCCACTCATCACAGAAATTTCCTGACATTGACGTGGGATATTCAGTTCTTATAGAGATACCAAAGATAGATCGTGGACCATTGGATCAAAAAAATGTATTAGGAAAAGTTTTAGAAAAGCGAAATGAAAGTCATCAAACTGGAACATCAGTTGGTATCCTGAAAGATTGGTTACCCAGAAATGCAATACAGCTTTCAAACATTACTTTGAATGATCCTATACCAAATGAAAACTATGCCAAAAATTGTCGCGCTTTGGTGGCCAAGGTTATTTAAAATATTCCTGTAAAAAATGAATATACAGTGTTCTACTAAAAGATGTACCTGTAAGAAGCATTCAGTGCTATGTAATTCTAGATGTCATGATTCCTCTTCTTGTCTGAACAAAAATTAAAAAATATTTTTAAAGAAACCAAGATCTCAACTTAATTGATAAGAAATAAAGATATCTCAAAACTGTTGATTAGCTTTAAAACATTTTTAATGTTTGATTAGTTTTAATTGTATTGCAGGATACATTAAGTTGATTTTTTTAATAAAGATAAAACCAATATAATATTGTTTTATTTATTCATTTATGGTACATTTCTATTTCACTAAGCTTAATTAAATAATATATTTATAACACTGAACTTAATCTAGTAATATAGGTATATCACTAAACTTAGACCGTTTTATAACTATATTCCTAGTGAGATAGCAATGAATCGCTTTCGTATAAGTATGTTACGGTATATAATTATATCCCTTGGGATATAACTATATTACGGCATTATCTATCTTACTGCGACATAGCCACTACTGCTCTTGTACTTGTATGTGGATTTGCAGTTACCTCATCAACAAAGGCATGTTCGTAATGGGACAGAAGAATTCTTGCTGCGGCTCGATAGCACTGGTGACATTCTCACTATACCCGATTCAAATTTCACAAAATTTTTGGCGGATTCAATTTTCAAGTACTTGATATAATAATTTAATTTAAACAAAAATCGGGTTTTATCGGTTTCGAAATAAATAAAAGATGGTATAATTGATTTTTAAAAATTAAAAAAACATGTGCAATGTATTTTCTTGCCTGTCAACAGATTGTTAATAACTTTAAAAATAAAAATTTTATACAACATTGAATTCGAAAAAATTAAAAAATTAATATCGTCCGAATACTATGAAATTTTGCAGGAATGGTCTCCATAATTAAATGTCAAACTTAAAGTTTATATGTATTTTGTAGACTAAAAATTTAGCAATGTCTAAATTAATATCTAAATAAGCAATCTTAAATAATAGGAATTATAAAGCCAAACACGATGTAGTTGAAAATTTGCACTACTACTTGCTTATTACGTAGATATTAATTTACTCATGTTTAAAATATTCATTTTTAGCTTCCAAAAAACTTCACTTGTTCACTTCACTGTCGAATAGATTTGCGACTTCAATGTCCTATCAAATTTTTATTTTTGAAGTTATTAAAAATCTGTTCTACAGTTATGGTTAGGATACTTTAATACACGTTTTTAAAATTTTATCAAAATTGGTTGAATATTTTTATCTCGACAAGAACTTTGCACATTTTTTTTAAATCTTCAAAAATCCATCTTTTTATTAATTTTGAAACCCCAAAACCAAAATTTCGTTTACATCCAATTATTGCATCAAGTATTTAAAAATTGAATCCGCCATTTTAAATTTTGATAGATCCAAAATTTTGTAAAATTTGAATCGGGCATAGTGAAAAACATACTATAAGACACTTTTGATAACATTTCAATAGTTTTAGAAACGTGAAAACGTCCATTTTTAAATTTTGACTTTGAGGTGCCATTTTCGCGTAACTATTTGCCTAACATAAAAGTTTTACTAAAAAAAGTTGTTTATTTTAATGTCCTCTGTAAACCCTTTAAGCCTGGAACACACATAATGTGACACCGGACCTGTATAATAGTTCAGACCTGATTATATTATGGGAAATAATTAATCAAGTCAAAATGAACGTTAACCTACATAGATTTTCGAAATCTTATTTACAAAAATATTAATTTTAAACATTTTTTTAACAACCTATCCATACTTTCCATACGTTCTTTGACGTTTGTTAGTATCGGGGCGATGGCGATGTCGAGTTCTGCGGAAACGCTTGTTTATAAGATATGGGTAAAAATAACATTATCAGTTTTCAATTTTGACGACGTCTGAAGATACTAATGCGAGTTGCATTGGTGCTACCAAGCAATAGTCAAAAATGAAATATACAGCGCGCTTTACGATGAGTGGCCTATTAGACGTTATGGTGAAACTACAAATAAATTGAAACTGAAAATTTGCTCGCGTGGTGTTTCAGAGGTGATCTATTTAATGAAAATAATGACAAAGTACAGCACTTCCGGATATACCAGAAGTTGACGAAATCTTTCTTATTTTAAATATCATGCTATGTTTTTTATGCAAGATTCGAATTCTGTTTAATATTTTAAGAGAACTTTCAATAGCATTTATTAACTATAAAATTTATATTTTTTTAAGTTATTTTGATGTTAAAATATTATGCAAAAACTAATCAACTTAAAAAATTAATAATGCCCCTATGTTAAATTCTAATAAATAATTTTTTATACGTTTATGAGGAGTTGGAACTTATGTGTAAATAAACTACAAATGTTTCAAATTGTACAAAGTGTTCAAAACAGGAGGTCACACCTAGAAAACTTCAATGTTCATTTAGTTGCTTATTTTAAATAGAACGTACTGTATATTATAATATGAGCGGCTTTCTTTTGGGATTATCTTTGGTTCTATATCAGCATTATCTATATCTAAAATGTGTGGTTCTTGAGTTATTTTAAGTTCTTTCTCCAAAGATAAAAATTAAACAGAGTGAATCTGGACTTCTAGCTGGCTACAACCAAAGGCCGCGTAGTCTAATCCACCTATCTTCAAACATTTGGTTTAGTATGTTTGATACCTCCCCTGTAGAGTTGCCAGGCGCCCCGTCATGCAGATACCAAGAATTTGTAAATTCTAGCAGAGATAATTGTGCATTTTATACTTCCATAAAATTCTCTCTATACAGGGTGGTGCTTTTTAAAACGGGTCATAGGTTAATGGTTTTGGTATCAAAATGAAGCTAAAATTAGTCCGTATAGCTGTTGCTATTAGGAGTCAGCTGAATTTCACGTTGCTTTCAGAATTTGTCAATAAAAATAAAAAGTAAGTTTTAAATCCATATGACCCATTTTCAAAAGCACCAACCTGTAGAAGATAAGACGTACTACCTAAGCATGACTTAGGCGGTGTAAATGGAAGCTTGTGGATGTTATTTGGTTATCTTCATTAGCAGTAATTGAACTAAAACTTGTCTTAATTGCTTTAAAAGTGCCAAACCTTAAGCCTCAATTGTTCTGAATTTCTTTTCATTCATACCGTGGTACAGAGGATTTAATTCATTGAATATTCAACATGTTCTACTAACAATTTTGTTGCATTCTCCGTGGATATCAAATAAATTTAAATAATGTTCATTGGGTAATTATTTATTTATTTTCCATGGCACGCTATATTTGATATTTATGATAAATTAAACATTTTTTGAAAAAACTTAAAATAACTCAAGAACCACACTATTTAGGTATGGGGAATGCTGGTATAGGACGAAAGATAATCAAAAAGGAAGCCGCTCATCATATTATAATATAAAGTATGTACGTTCTATTTAAAATAAGCGACTAAATGAACATTGAAGTTGTCTAAGTGTAACCTCCTGTTTTGAACACCCTGTAGAATTTGAAACATTTGTGGTTTATTTACACATAAGTTCAAACTCTCATAAACGTATAAAAAAATTATTTATTAGAATTTAACATAGGGGACGTTAATAATTTTCAAAAAGTTGAATTAGTGTTTGTATAATATTTTCTTAACATCAAAATAACTTAAAACATTAATTTTAGAGTTAATAAATGTTATTGAAAGTTGTCTTAAAATATTAAGTAGAATTCGAATCTTGCATAAAAAATATAACATGCTGTTTAAAATAAGGAAGATTTCGTCAACTTCTGGTATATCCGGAAGTGCTGTACTTTGTCATTATTTTCATTAAATAGAGCACCTCTGAAACACCACGCGAGCAAATTTTCAGTTTCAATTTATTTGTAGTTTCACCATAACGTCTAATAGGCCACTCATCGTAAAGCGCGCTGGCAACTCTACAGGGGAGGTATCAAACATACTAAACCCAAATGTTTGAAGATAGGTGGATTAGACTACGCGGCCTTTGGTTTGTAGCCAGCTAGAAGTCCAGATCTCACTCTGTTTAATTTTTATCTTTGGAGAAGAACTTAAAATAACTCAAGAACCACACATTTTAGATATAGATAATGCTGATATAGAACCAAAGATAATCCCAAAAGAAAGCCGCTCATATTATAATATACAGTAGGTTCTATTTAAAATAAGCAACTAAATGAACATTGAAGTTTTCTAGGTGTGACCTCCTGTTTTGAACACTTTGTACAATTTGAAACATTTGTAGTTTATTTACACATAAGTTCCAACTCTCATAAACGTATAAAAAATTATTTATTAGAATTTAACATAGGGGCATTATTAATTTTTAAGTTGGATTAGTTTTCATAATATTTTAACATCAAAATAACTTAAAAAATATAAATTTTATAGTTAATAAATGCTATTGAAAGTTCTCTTAAAATATTAAACAGAATTCGAATCTTGCATAAAAAACATAGCATGATATTTAAATAAAGAAAGATTTCGTCAACTTCTGGTATATCCGGAAGTGCTGTACTTTGTCATTATTTTCATTAAATAGAGCACCTCTGAAACACCACGCGAGCAAATTTTCAGTTTCAATTTATTTGTAGTTTCACCATAACGTCTAATAGGCCACTCATCGTAAAGCGCGCTGTATATTTCATTTTTGACTATTGCTGGTAGCACCAATGCAACTCGCATTAGTATCTTCAGACGTCGTCAAAATTGAAAACTGATAATGTTATTTTTTTACTCCATATCTTATAAACAAGCGTTTCCCGCAGAACTCGACATCGCCATCGCCCCGATACTAACAAACGTCAAAGAACGTATGGAAAGTATGGATAGGTTGTTAAAAAATGTTTAAAATTAATATTTTTGTAAATAAGATTTCGAAAATCTATGTAGGTTAACGTTCATTTTGACTTGATTAATTATTTCCCATAATATAATCCTCATTGTTTCTTTGCATCTACATGAACTGGTTCGAGGTCCAAGCACTAAAAAACGAGATTTAAACCAAAATTATGGCTCAGATTTGTAGACGATACGTTCAAAATTTGGAACCATAGCGACTGTCAGCTAGACCTTTTTCTACACCACCTGAACAACATCAAGCCATCCATCAAATTCACCATGGAGAAAGAAAGGGAATACTCACTACAATTCTTAGACGTCCTTGCAAAAATAAACAATGAGGATATTGTGACATCAGTTTACAGAAAACCAACTCATACCGACCAATCTGAATTACGACTCTATTCACAGTGGAACAACAAAGAAAGGGATTATTAAATCTTTAGTCGACAAAGCTCACAGACTATGTAATACAGAGGTAGGACTACAAGATGAAATCAAGAACATCAGAAGAGACCGTAAACAAAATGGTTACCTGAAACGAGTAGTAGAAACTGTTCTACAACTCTCTAAGAACCAACCAGCCATGACCGAAGAGAAACCCAAAACACTAATCAGCATTCCATATGTCAAAGGATTATCTAGGAAAATAAAACGGATAAGAAGAAATTATGACATTAACACGGTATTCAGATCATCAAGAACTATTGGTAGCATGATCTCCAAAACTAGACCGGACAACAATCGTTGCTCCAAGAATTGCATCTACGAAGTCCCATGTGAATGCGGCCAATCATACGTAGGGGAAACTAAAAGACCCTTAGATATCAGGTTGAAGGAACATAAAACCCATACGCAGAGAGGAGAGACTTTGAAATCCGGCATTGCCCAACACTCCTGGGAAAAACATCACAAAATGATATGGTCAGAGGCAAGAATTATACACCGAGAAGAGCACTGGTACAAGAGAAAATTTAAAGAAGCAGCGTTTATCGAAAACAACAAGAATGTCTTTAGTCAACCCAGCGTGGAGAATAACAATGCGTGGAAACCCTTAATTGGACGCCTTACTAATCTTAGTCTACGGTAACGTCCCCCTTCATTAACTTTGTACGCTTTATCGCTTCACTAACTTTGTATTAGTATATAAGTTACAGTAGTCTTTAAGTTTGTTCGTATTCACCTGAAGACGATTGCAGATTCAATAGCAATCGAAACGTTGTATTTATTCTATTAAAATAAAATATAGACAATGGAAGTTCAGAATAGTGTTATTATTTCAACCTATAACTTATTATATATAAATTTATTTTTATTATTATATAAATTTAAAGCACCATATTGTAAAGAATCAAAAAACAAGCAATTCTTCAAAAAGAGACAATAACAGTAGATGTTAACTTTACTTAAAGATTTTATTGATAACCTCAAAGGTAAATAAATTTGATTACTTTGAACTGTCCGCCAAAAAAAAACTCCACCTAGTCAAAAAATTTGAAAAATTTTGTAACGTAAATACGTAAAAAATTAAAAGGGCGTATAATTAAATAATGAAAAGTAATATTGGGTGAAAGTATAGTTCTCGTGAGTACAATAAATGTACAAAGACTTTTGTGCGATAGTTTCGTTGTTTTTACGCTTTTGGTGATAAAATGAGTAAGTTGTAAATGTTACAGATTTTTAAACCTCATAGAACGGCAGTAGGATTTTTTAAAGAAAAAATCGTTAATTAACAAATGAAATTAATGGACTTTTTAAAACTTTTTCGATGCGCATTTTTTGGGACTGAAAAGTACGTTAAAAGACGAGTATTTTCCATTTTTTTAAATTTCAAAATCTTTTTTAGATCCCGAGATATCAATTTTTGATTAAGGTGCCATAACTAATGTTTAATTCAACAAATATTTTTTACGTATTTTACGTTACAAAAATTTTTTAAATTTTTTTGGCTAGGTAGATAAAATAGCTGAGATCCTAACGAACAACTTTCGTTTTAACTTTTTTTTATCCGACCTAACCTTAAAAAGATAGAAGCCAAAACCGAAGATTTTGATCTTAATTAACAAATTGCAAAATGTTCCCATACAGTGTCGATGTCAACTTTTTGATATGTTATTCCTGACGGCGTAAACTTAATTTACGTTAAAAACAATCGCCAAAAACACGAGTCCCACTCATTTTTCTCTTTTGATTGGACTAATTGTAAAGATCTTAAAATTATATGACCATTCTAAAAAACTATTGGAAATATTTTCATGTTAATTTTAATTTTATATGTATAGATAATAATAAATAAGTTTCTATGATATACAACACTTTCAAAAATTGTAACTCAAAAATAGATTAAACCTTGAGAAAGCTCTCACAAGGAGGGCGAAACATTAGCAATTCAACACCGTTTGAGTGGTTTCTTTTTACCTCCTAATAGACCATACATCAATATTAATATTTGATTATCTTTTAAAACTTAACCTATGTATTTATAAGAGAAAATTTCTAAAGTATATATTTCCTCACCTTGATCGAGTTAGAAGATTATACAGTAAATTTTAGTTCCCAAATTTTGATAATTAGGTAAATGTTTAATTACATTAATGATTAAATCCATTAACTTAGACCAGGCCCGGTCGGCCATCAATTGTAAAAATTCGTGTATTTTCTATGTTCATACGTACAACAGAATGTGTTTAATAAACAGGATAGAATCGTTAAGATTTATTTCTCTGTTGTTTGTGTGTGTATTTCAAGCTTTTAGCTGTTGTTGTTATGTTTTCTTTGTATAGTACGTGATGAGAACTGCTTCACGGGTACAACTGAATACAAGAATACTTTGTATCTAGAATCATATTACTGATAAAGCCTTTCACAGCAATAAATAACGAAAGTATTAAAATTTCAACCTACAATTCGTAATCGGCTTAACACAAATACGTGAGAAGATGGTTAGAATTTGTGAATTCAGATAAAGTACACTGTATAGTAAGAATTATTTGTTCACATAATTTTACTCAACTCACTTAGCCCTAAAAGTCATTATTAAAGCACATAACATTTTTAACGTCGCATAAAGTGTGCGCAGTTAATTAGGTCAATGTGTTTTAAAACAACGCTGGTACATGCAAGGTAAAATACTCTAACATGTTTGCTATGTTCGAGTAGATCTCGTTGTGAAATTCAAGCAAAATAAAAGTAATTTATAGGTTTTTTACAAATTTAGATTGTACCTATCTGAAATAATTTTACAAATAAACTTTTAAATGGCTCCTTGAACAAATTAGGTCAAACATGCTTTTTCGTAACTTGTCACATTTAATTTTAAGTGTGAATGTTCTTAGACGAGTAAATAAAACAATTTCAGACTAACTTGTCACAAAATACAATATTAGAAATTTTATTGCATGCCGCATAGAATGTCAGTAATAATTTTGAAAATAAAAAATTATTTGCGACAGCATTGTTCTAATTTTAACTACATTTCTTCATACTTACCAATAAAAGTAGTGATTGTACGGTAATAAGAATTGGTTCATTTGAATTCTGCAATGCTTTTATTACCGCATCTTTATTGGCGTCTTGTAAATCGACCTCTCCAATTCTCAATACTCGATCACCAACCTGCAACATAAACAAAATTTTATGATCGTTTCATACATCAAGATATCGAACTACAATTTCAATTTTGCTCTGGTTAATTAAAATTTGATTTGAAATGCAATAACCAAGGTTATAGAGTTGATAGAAATATTTGGGAAGATACGCAACACGTATGAATAAAATGAACAAAACATTTTGTCCAAGATGTAAACCTCGATTTAAAGTTGTGACTGTCGTTGATATCGTGTCATAGTTAAATAGGCGGTTGATGTTTCGAAGATTTCTGTAACAATTACTAAGTGTGTATATGTCAATTGTATAAATAATAAAAAATAATAAATAAATCAACGGTAGAGCCATCTAGATGTCGGGACATTTATCTTTTAATCAACGTTATACATAAGTGCAGTTTCATAAGCATTTTTACAATAATACTAGTAAATTATAATTCAAATCCGTAACGAATTGATACTAGACCGTGCACCATGGAGCTGTGTTTCAAGCGAGTATGTTATGTGGGACACCACTGCATTTTCCATTCTTCAGCAATCAAAAACCTTATAATCTCACGATGTAGTGTAAACTGGCAGCTATAGAGCCTAAGATTTTTGACATTTTTTATACATTCGTGAGATGGGAATTCTTTCTCTATTTTTTTTTAGTTTCTGTTTGTCAAAGTAAACACAACGTGGCTTTCTTTTTGGAAAACGGTTGTAAATAAACTCTTAGTTTTAGTTTATGGTGACGTTTTGAATCAAATTTCAATACCACCTTCGTGTTTTTTATTGAGGAGGGGCAGAAACTTGTTAAAAGCATTTTGAAAGTAGTACTTAGAAAATTAAATGCACTTTTTAAGACAATATGAATTTAGATTTTTTAAGTAGGATCATTTCCTAGTTTTTGAAAGATACGCGAAAAAGTATATCTTTTATTGATTGTATTATCAGGTAACAAACTTAGATCATTTACAAGACTAATACTAAACTAGTTAATAACCTTTACGATAATTGCTGAAAATGACGCATGTATTAATTTGTCTTAATAGTAATTAATTAATTAACACTAATTTGGTGATAGTGATATGTAATGTGATAGTGACGTTAAAAAGTATTTTTTTCGCTTATTTTCAAAAACTCGAAATGATCCAACTTAAAAATTTTTAACGCAGGTTTAACTTTAAACCAGTTTTTAACCAAAACGACTTTTAACGACACATGTAAAATTGAATGGAGAATAGATCTGCCTAGTCAAAAATGACATACAATGCGACAAATAAAAGTTATGGGTAATTAAATTCAGGAACAACTGTATGTGGCGCCCTCTAACATTAAACAAAAAACTATGGTTAATATTTGAGTTTCTCGTCATCAATATACTCTGTAGGTATCCTAAATTTCGTCCAATTGCCATGTTACGGGACGCCCTCTATCTCAGAAAACAAGCCGTTGCAGACCCATGTTTATATGAACTTTTTATCTTAAATTATCAAAATTCACCCTTTAAAGTTTGTACAAGTACTTAATTAACACCCTGTATAAACGTGTTGCTAAATCCAAGTCAATGCAACGCCTTAAATATGATTCATTTCTTAATACCACATGTATGTAATGCAATTACATGATTGCCTTTATTGCCTCATTCGGCAATATTACATGAACTAGACGCGTATAAAAACTTTATTCGAAATTTGAGTTTTGTATCTATTTCTGCATCGGATCATCCATCCTGATCCAATGCAGAAATTAAGAAAATGATAGTCGGTGTTGCCACCTCATGGACAGTTGTCATGTACTCAGATTCATCAAAATAAATAATTTGTAGAAATCTGCATTATATAAGATGCCGGCTGTAAACTTTTCAACATTGCGAAAAAGCACTGGCCACGATTTTTTGGGCCGGCAAGTGATGAAATTTGTTGAAACTAAAATTTTCAAATATTACTATGTGCCAAAACATTTTCGGTCGGTAATGTCATTTGGTAGCTGTCAACACGGTGCCATTTTGGCATATCTCTATTAAAATACTTGTTTTTTTTCAATCAACACGAGCAACCAATCAGCTCTTGCAACTACATTCAGTCAATTAGGGTATATACCGTGTGACGACTTTCAAAGCGGAACATAGAGAAATAACATGTGAAATCACATATTTGCTGTTTTATATCATCTGTAATCACAATCCAACGCCTTACTTGTAAGGCAATTTGAAAAAACTGCTAGTGTAATAGTAGGAAATAGAAGCGAATCGCAGGTATGACAATCACTCGATTTGTCACGTCATGGCTGTTCATATTTTAAAAATTTTGAGAATATTCAAATGATTTTTTTAATAATAAAAACCTATTAACTAGCTGTTAATCAACTGGCTTAGAAAATAATTCTATTTCGATAGACACCATTATTGTCCTTGTAGATGAAACTAGTGAGAGACAAACTGCAAATATGTGATTTGACATGTTATTTCCCTATGTTCCGCTTTGAACGTTGTCACACAGTATACCGTTGCTGGTAACGGAATGATTTTCTCCAGATGTTTCAGATATGATAAATTTTCTCTAGTGAATTATGAGTACGAAATGTCAAGTATTGATAGTGGTCGTGGAAAAAATTGTTTGTTGTATACTTCTTTCATTACTACCGCTTATTCTGAATTTCTCAATAGTATGATAACATCCCTTGCGTTGGAGGTTCACATTATTTAAAAAAATCAGAATAATTAATGATGTACTTACCTGATATGCGATGTTTTCTTTTGCATTGGCAAGTGCAATACTTTTTATAAACACACCGACTGTCGATAGCGTAGACCCACTAGGTGTAGTAATCGTAATCTAAAATACAAATTCACAAGGTATTAATAAAATAAAGCAATTATTCCAATATTAATATTACTAAGGAACAAAACTGTATTTTTAACCAGTAGTTTCCAAAGTGAGAAGTAGTAGAAAATATAAAAATAATAACATAAATAGAAATAAAATATTAATAAAATTGCAAAATATAGGTGTGTTAAACTTTAAACAAAAGTACTTTTTTAGTAATGACTTTGGAATTTCTTAATTTATTATCTAAAATGTAAAAAAGTGACTGATAAAAAATATGACTGAAAATATCTTTTAGCCGCCTTGAATGAGACGCTTATGGTCGTGTTAGAAAAATCTAACGTGCATTAGAAATATTGCCTTGTAAAGTTAACTAACTTTACCAAGTTTCATATATTTTTAAAGCAGCGTTCTGAAGATATGTATCAAAAATGACCTGAAGTCATCATCATCAAAGAGCTGCTCAAAAAGTATATGTTTGTATAAATTTTCAACCTGTTTATACATATTCAGTTTCTCCTTAAAATATAACATATTCATTAACACCCTGTATAAGTGAGATATGGCAGCAAAGCTGCCATATTTGTGATCACACTTATAACACGTAGCGAAAATTGAATCGTGATATGAAAAATTCCAACAGATAGTCGTTAATTATGCAGTAACATTATTTACGCATTGCATCACTTCGTTGCAATTTTATTCTCGTTAGAAATCATCAGAGACAGTATACGTAATGCGCATCCATAATTGAATGAACGCAGTGCGATTTATCAGAAGTTAATTGTATAGTTTTAGCGTACTATGCAATTATTTAGTTTTGTTTAGATGAACAATTTATCTGTTATAAATTTGATGTTACAAATGTTTCATACAATAAGAGTATTCCTGCGTCCATTTAGTTCAAAATTCATTGGTCAAGAGATCGTCTAAAAACAAATTCAGTATCTATTTTCCTTCATGGAAATAATCACACAACTGTTGATGGAAATTGAATAAAGTCTGTCAAACTTTACATGATGATTTATTTATTGCTAACTACTGCATGCCACGACAGTAATTACAACAGGTTTGATTCGTCATACAACGTTGGTAGCTGTTGTATTGGTTAATTGACTGAATAAAAATGGTTCTCTAGTGATTTTGGTAATCACTATACGGGGTGATTCAGTTTGTTGTTTGCGGGCTTTTAATTTCTTTATTTTAAGGAAAAAGTACTATATAAATATACATACAGAGTGGAACAAAAGTCTGGAAACGCTCAATTATCTCACAAATGGGTAGTACGAATTGTACAACATGTACAACATTTTGGATAAGTATAGTTTGGGATACGAAGATTCCAGATTTGATATCTGCAATGTTGCCAGATTTAATTACTTGAGTTCTATTTTGCACGGACAGTTTTATTTAATTTAAGACCTTCCTGACTTTATCAAATATTGAGTGTTACATTATGGTTGAACTCGTATTGAAGGGACATTCCAATAATGATACAATATACGGGGTGATCTATTTAAAAAACCAAAGTTAGGAATAATATCAGAAAAACGGTAAATCTGGCAACATTGCAGATGTCAAATCTGGAATCTTCGTATCGCAAAATATACTTATCCAAAATGTTGTACAATTCGTACTACCCATTTGTGAGATAATTGAGCGTTTCCAGACTTTTGTTCCACTCTGTATATTTGTAAATGGCGTGTTAAACCACATTAGAAGAGCGTAAGTCAAAATTATATTGGCGTGTGCCAAAGTTACGATAGTCAACTATTTTTTTTTTAAATTATACAGTCCATTATAGATTTTTGAGAAACATGATATAAAATAATTAAATAGTCCTCTTAATCCGATTTTACTATTAGGATCAGTTAGCCATAAAAACAATTGAAATTTGATATTTAGAATTGTGTCAAATAACAATTAGAGCTATTTGCGTCGACAATTTATTTTCTAATTGAATTTTGGTAATTTACACGAAAACGGTTTATTCCAAAAAAGAAAAATTGGATATAATTTTGATCTAGGTCGAGTGCCCAAGAAATAGTAAACACTTTATTTAAATACCGTTTATCCAAATAGGTGGATAGGATAATTTTTTCCTTTAGACATATTTAAAATATGTTCTATTACTTAAATATGATGCAATTAATGAAAGGGAAGCTGGAGAAAAACCAAAGTCTGATAATTTATCAATTCATATTTGATGTTGATTACATCAACCTGACCCCGCTTATCAAGGATCTCCGCTATGAGCTGTGAAATTCAAGTAAGATTAATGTGTGCTGGTCTAAGAGTAATAAAACTATGTTGAGCTGTATGTTCTAAGTATGCGACAAATCCCTAATCCGAACAATGATCCGTTGTTGATGAGCTCGAAACTAGTCAACGGATTATAGGTACTGATGTCATCAAATAAAATCAAACATTGAAAACATTCAGTTTAGGTACACTAGAAATTATTACCAACCGAATATAAATTATTGGTACAAACTTTTGTCAGACAATGCATAGTAAGTAAATTCATAATTTCATTTTTAGCACGAATTATCTATGTTTTACAACAATATGCTGATAGTATAACCATCGTGTTGTTGCTAAAACCCTGAAATTTATTTAAAAATTGGTAGTCCATTTAACATATTTGGCACCAACCTCACCATATTTCATCAAGATCAAGTTTTTCGTAATTTTTTACACAATCATTTAAAATGTGATAAGCTATGGATTCAACAAAAACTTGTGGCTGTAGAAAATTGTCTAGACAAAAAAATTGGTGAATATAGAGAGAGGGTCAAAAAAAGTTTCCAAATTTAACCCCTTTAGATTTCTTGTACTGGACTTACGTAAAAAAAAATGGGGTATATCTGAAACAACTTGTATCAACATGGAATCACACCGGAAATCTTAGAACGCGTTCAAGTTTCATATTATTTGTGTTTACAAAATAATAAACAGGAAAATATCTGAAACTGGAGAAATTGACACATCTTCTAATTAATCTACAGTGTGTCCAAGATAAGGATGAACAGCATGGGGATCTCGGAAACCGTGAGAGATACAGAATTGATTAAATTTGGAAAAAGTTGCCCACTCGAGGAGTCAACATTTTGCTGTTAAGAAACTCGCTGAGTTCGGCTTACTTTCGGAGATATTCGGAAAAAAACGAAATCGTGCCATTTCGTTTTCATTACATTCTGAAGTTTTTCGAAAAGTTACCAAAAAACGGAATGCACTTTGTCATTGCCACTCTTTCTGCTCTACAAGATGGCGTCACAAATTTTCACTACAACGTCTCATTTCAAAGAAACCATCATCAACTTTATTTTTTTTATGGCATTGAAAAAAGTACAGTCTGTATAAGAAAGCATTGTTCATTACAAATTCAACGATGTACTACACAATATGGTTATTCCTGATTTTATTGAGAAAAAATAACTTTTTATTAAATTTCGAATCTTTTTGGTCTAGTGTGCGGTGAATGAAACCATGGCAACGAAAAAATAAAGTCGAATTAACAATCGACTTTATTTCTTTCATTGTTAATTCCGACAGAATTTATTTGAATGACAAAGTAGTATCAGTTTAGCAAAGTTTTTCAGTGTAGGTCATATTTTACAATGGAGCAAGTAATGTTTTCAAATGAAGAGAAATTTGATATGCTGTCCTGCTACATTACATGCCGGAGAAATTCTATAGAAGCCGAATACTTGCATTTGATCAAGTACCCGGAACGGAGACAACCAGGAAAGTCCATATTTAGGCGTTTGGTGTCTAATCTAAAAGAATACAGTTCATTCAAGCAACCCGTACTGTCCCACCAAAAACATTCGAGCGCAGCAACATTTTCTGTTTGCCGCAATTATTTCAACGCAAACTACACCAAAAAGATTTGAAATTTACATGTTCCTTGTAAAATATGACCTACACTGAAAGACGTTGCTAAACTTATAATACTATGTCATCATTATTACAATGTTTTTTTTTCAGTTTTCTTTAGAGATTTTTTGTGTGTGTTTTTAGGGGTTTTGGTGCAAATATAAAATATGGAAGGTGATCAGTACCTTACAGTACTCTATGGTCAACAAGAAAAACATGTTATTCGTGAGAATCATCACTTTGGTTTCCGGAATTAAACGTCAAAACGTACGTCAATTTTCGTTAGAGTTTCTTTTTTCCTTTGTGTGTTTTTTAGGGGTTTTTGGTACAAATATATAATATGGAAGGTGATCAGTACTTTACAGTACTCCATGGTCAACAAGAAAAACATGTTGTTCCTGAGAATCACCACTTTGGTTTCCGAACCTGGTCATCAAGACCCTCCGGGATAATTAAGAAAAAATGTACAACACAATTTCACAAAACACAATCACATTACACACTTAATTAATATTATTACATGTGAATACTAGGGTAGGTAAGGGTTGGCATGTTTAGGTTTTAGTGATTTTCCTAAACCTTGAAGTAAATGCTTTGCCAAGACGATCCAATCCACAATTGCACACGGTTTCGTCCCCACACTGTACAGGTTTATACTAATCTTCTGGGGCACCATACATAACACTTATATTACAATACAATATTTAAAATGTACCATACGATTAAATAAATCGAATCGATTCTGTCAGAACTAACAATAGACTTCATTTTTTCGCTGCCATGGTTTCATTCAGCGCACACTAGACCAAAAATAATAGAAATTTAATAAAACGTTATTTTTCTCAATAAAATCACGAATAACCATATTGTGTAGTACATCCTTGAATTCGTAATGATTAATGAAAAATGCTTTCTTATACAGAGTGAATTTTTTTTGAGAGCCATAAGAAAAAAATAAAGTTGGTGATGGTTTCTTCGAAACGAAACGTTGTAGTAAAAATTCGTAAACGCCATCTTGTAGAGCAGAATGAGTGGCAGTGATAAAGTGCATTCAGTTTTTTGGTAACTTTTCAAATAACTTCAGAATATAATGAAAACGAAATATCGAATATCTCAGGAAGTAAGCCGAACTCAAAATGTTGACCCCTCAAGTGGGCAACTTTTTCCAAATTTAACCGACTCTGTATCTCTCACGGTTTCCGAGATCTCCAAGCTGTTCATCTTGGACACACATAATTGGTTAGATATGTGTATTATTTAAAATAATTGAGTTACGTAAAAATTTTTAAACTTTCATGTTATACAGGGTGATCTGCGTAGAGCGTGCATTCAAAGTTTTTTAACTTGCAAATAAATCAAAAACTTGAAATTCGGTATGCGGCTATAATTGAACATTTTTGTTCTACCTAAAATATTTTCAGACCTTCAACTATACAGGGTGTGCCAAAAGTTGCTAATAACTTTCATATTTTAAATACAAACCTATAATTCTTTTAATATGGGTCGATTGTCTATATAATTTTGAGTATACAGGGTGTACATAGTTTCGCTTATATTGCACTTCCGGTTGTGCCAGAAGTCGACACCAACTTCTTTATGTTAAATGGAATGATATGTTTTTATAATATTTTTGTATTTAGCTCCTAATTTAAAACAACTTTTATTAAGGTTTGTAATATCTACTTCCTATAGTTTTTGAAATATCGTTAAATTAAAAAAAAAATATTGGTTTGTAGAATATTTTTTAAAAATTCATATTTTTGAACATTATTAAGATAAAAATTATATTTGGTTTTGATGTTCATTTTCTCTCAAAAAGATGAAGTCTTCGTAGCACTTCTCGTGTAGTAGCTCTTCAAATATCACTTCTATTAATTCTTCTAACTGCCGAATTTATTCGACCTACCAGTTCTTCACAATTACTTACGGAAGTTGCGTAAACAATATCTTTTAATTTACCCCAAAATTAAAAATCGCAAGGAGTCAGATCTAGTACTCTTGGAGGCCAACGTAAAAGACCGACCCATCCACCTTACCAAACATATTGGTTAGTTCTTGAGTTACAGCATGTGTACTATGAGCCGGAGCTCCGTCCATTTGGTACCAACAAATCAAATATGTTTGAAGAGGAAGATCTGTTTTATTATTTTACAATATTACAATATTACATGTTATCAATAATGCTTGGTTTTTTCCATAGTTAGCTAGATATTACCAAATTAAATATAAATTTTATAAAAATAAGTAATAACTTGTAAACCGTATAAGATAAGTATAGGTAATTCCTATATCAATCGATCACAAAAAAATTTCTGAATTATCCTGTTAAATAATATTTAGTATGTTCTATTTAAAAAAATCGACTTGTTACCATTTGAAGTTGGCTTACTTTGAGAATCAATGATGGACGTCCTGAATACACTGAACATATTTTGATTACAGTAATGAATAAAACTAAGCTTCTGTTATAAGGAAACCAAATATAATTTTTTTATCTTAACAAAGTTCAAAAATATAAATTTTAAAAAAATATTCTACAAACCAATATTTTTATTTAAATTTAACGATATTTGAAAAACTATAGGAAGTAGATATTACAAACCTTTTAAATTAGGAGCGAAATACAAAAATATCATAAAAAACATATCATTCTATTTAACATAAAGAAGTTGATGTCGACTTCCGGCACAACCGGAAGTGCAATATAAGCGAAACTATTTTAAAATTAAAGATCAGTATAAATAATATATTATCACAAAGTTTCAATTTAAATACGATTAGTTCTTCATAAACGTCTAATAGGCCACTTTGTTTGGGACAATTTTTGACCGTTTTTAACATGTCATTTTTTTTCCAAAAAATGGTCTTTATAGTGGTAAACGAAAAAAATTCTATTTCGCAAATCTGTTGACATTATAAAATTAAATTTATGAAGCAGTTGACTGGAAGTCTAGGCTTGCTGCTGATGTCGTACTGGTGATTCCATTTTGCACCATGTAGGCACAGGCAATTTTGAAATATCACAATCAAAAACGATCAAAAAATAAATTTTTTCAAATGGCACCTTCTGTTTTTTAACTATTACAAAGCACATTTTTTAAAAAAAACGACATATATCAAAACGATCAAGGATAAGATAACTTAATTTAGGTTATATAAACTCAGTATTAAATGGCCAATCGACCCGTGTAAAATGAATTATAGGTTTGTATTTAAAATAAAAAAGTTGATAGCAACTTTTGGCACACCCTGTATAGCTGAAAGTCTGAAAATATTTTAGGTAGGACAAAAATAATTGATTATGGCCCTGTACCAAATTTCAAGTTAATTAAAAAACTTTTAATGTATTCATATTGTCTAGAAACAACATTGTAAATACTTCATAAAACATATAAAGAAAGCTCTATAACGTGAAACTAATTATGTTAAAAAACTTACATGTTTCGCCCAAAAATTTAAGGTTTCTTGATGCAGCGGAAGAAAAATTTGTTTAAACAAAACTTGGGTAAAATTAAATTTAAAAATCCTTTTTCACCAAATGCTATTAAACCAACCTTTTATATAATCAATGCATTAAATGTATATTTTTAATGGTATTATAGGGGTAGTAAAGTGGCACATTTAAAATTGTTACTATATGAGACAGAGCCTATATTATTCGACGAATTGGTGGATATCAGATGAAACTCTTAATGTACAAATTATTTTCAACTACTGCAATTTGCGAAAAAATATATGTTTAATTTGGAGTAAAGCTCCTCGGTTACACCTCGGATTTGAAAATCATCAGTTTGGTTGTCTAGTTAAGCAAATAATATTATTTGAATAAATGTATTCTCAAAAAACTAAAAATGCTCTTATATCATTTGTATCTTAACCAATTATTCTCAAAATCTTCATAGTTCCACAAAACCTAATATACTAACACTGGACTATATTTCATCGTCAACCGGCATTAAAGTGACACTTTATCGTATCGATTTGAGGCAGTAAGGTAGTAGTATTTTATTGTAGTGTAAAATTAAGCAGTTTATTTTCCATAAATTTTAACAACAAACCCATGACGGTATGAACGTATTAAATGTGTATTAAATTAAATGATTGCCGCTATCAATTGTTGTCGAAGTAAGAAAAATTAATGTTAAACGTTATTTTGTTAATTATTTATACAGGTTGCCTTGGTACAAATTACTTTTCGAACGTGCTAAGTTAGCACAAGCGACAGTAGATGTCGCAACACCTTGTTGATCTTAATTATTTATAGAAAATTTAAGAAGACGAGACATTTATACAATTGCCTATAAAATTTTGTTGCATCACATCAGTACAGTTCTTTTTTGAACGAGCCCGTTATTCAACTCACTCATATTCGATAAACGCACTTTACTGACTTGGTACACAAATAACGGTGCCGTTAAATTGAAATTTATCGTTTAAACTATTGGGAATAATCAGCGAAGTGGCTTATCTCTGGTGGAAATAACTGTAATTGAGTATCTCGTGTAATTTTAACCTTTAATTTCGTATAATATTCAATGGGCTGTCAAAGCGTTTTTTTTTGTTTTTCCCACTGTCAAAAGTGACATATGCTCTCGAAATAGATTAATAAAAATGTCATTTTGAAGCACCATCTAGTGGGCCTGATTATTTCCAATATCTGTCGAATATACAGGGTGGCCCATTAGTTCGAGGAAGGTGGATATCGCGAAAAATATTGGGGTTAGAAAAAAACTGTCACAATAAAAGTAGTGCAAATCAATGAGCTGCACATTTTAAAATTATTTTCGTTTATACAGGGTGTTCCATAAAAGTGCAACATACCAAAGTTATGTTTTTTTTAAATAGAACCACCCATATTTTATTACAAATTTGGATTCATTGAGAAATTCTAATGTGACTCTACGCATTATACATAGTGTCTAAAATGGAGGGTTTTCGCATTATTTCACTTTTTCCGGCAAAATTGACTTTTCGAAAAAATTAAATAACACAGTTATCCTGGATTTTATATATCTGCGATTTCGTAGCTTTAATATGCATTAAATGTGCTAACTAAAGCTAGTTGTTCACCTTTCTAACCTTGTTTTGAGTAATGAATTATTTAAATTGAACTCCCTAAATTCATGGATAACTTGATTTTTTTCAAATAACACCACCTACTCTTTTATGTACCGTTGAACGTGGAATTTCATAAGCATTCTAATGATAAGGTTGTAGGCATATAACTTTTACGGATTTTTGAGTAAGAGTTAGATACCTACACCGCGGTGCGGGAAATGGAACTTCCCGTGCATCGAGAATAACCGGGAAATCAGTAATCTTAAGGTATGAGTACAAAAATTTTATTTCTACTTCTATATTTAAAACACAAACTATCGTATAATTTGGCACGATGCTAAGTGATCTTTTAAATAATTGATAAGATATGGCTTTGTGAATTTTAGTTACGATACGAACTTGACAACAATGGATTTTAGTAATGTTAATGTTAATCTAGTATAGTTACCTCAGTATTTTATATTGTTGTCGTGCTTGTTAAGCTGAAGTAAAGTAATTTTCAAATTTTAGTTTTTTTGTGTTGGTCGTAGAAAAAGTATATCTCGCGTTTAAAATTCTGTTTATAAAACTTGTTATATAATATATTATTTTTCTATGGATGTTGCTGAAAAATGGGTTTTTAATTCGTCAAATTATTTTTAAAAAGTATGAAAAAATATAAGATACAGGGTATCAATTCGATTAAATTAAATGTTTGTTGATAAACTCCAACGATAAATACGAATTTAGACAGAAGAAACTTTAGGAACGTTTAGGTGACACAATTTAGCTTACATTTTTCTTGAACATTTTTTCTTCGAAATAAATATTTCATTACTTTTTATTGAATTTGTGCGAACGTTCAATAAATCGATCTCGGGGTAGTTTTCTGAATTATATAGATATAACTTTTCTACCTACACAATTTATTTCTTTTTATTTGGCGACATTTTTATTGTTTATTTTCTAATTCCATAACAAAATTAATTGAAACTAATTACAGTGTGCACACTGTGCAAGGAATTTTTTGTTTATAATTGACAAATAAATAATAAAGTATCACTTACGTACCTTTCCAACAATTAAACTAATTCCGAGAAGATTATTTGGGTTTCGATATAATTCTAATGTTTTTGTCGAACTCCATTGTGTTTCGATCATTTTTGCTTTGTTATTTCACTTAATGAATAAATGCAAAACTTTTGAAATATCTAGGTTTGATTGTAAAGATCGGGTCAGAAGACTTTCAACTAACTGTAGATGAACGAGTCGTTTGTCGTAGTTGTATGGCTGTAATCCAATAAACCATTTATCACACAAAAACGTATGCTACAATACCACTTAGAAATGCACGATGTAATAAATTTTATAAATGATTCTACTTTCATGTTAAATAAATTTGCTGGCGTATTCCATTATTATCAATTGTGAACAAATCTTAAATTTTGTTGCACGGGTTTGTTCGCAAATCTTTATATTAATAAAGAAGATTTTTGGTTCAAAAATCCAATAGGTAATATTTATTCCAAACCAATGTTTGGATTATAATTAGTTTAGTCAAAGAAATGAGAAACTTAACACGTTTTGATTATTATTTAACCTGTATATATGTACATATACATAATTAACGCCCTTTTTATTACTATTAGCAAAAATACATCATCTCCCCGGAATGTATAAGGCCCAGATGATTCTATATTTGCATATGAACTTCCCGAAGTTGGCGATAGGTGACGATACGTGTTACATTTTAGTTTCCTGTTATTTTCACACCTAACACTTAATTTAAAATTATAGATTAATTCAAACAAACTGAATAGTATATCCTAGTAATATTTATACAAATGAAATATTAAAAACTTAAAAAATGTATTTTAAATTATTGCGTTGTTCCGTCGTGTGGTAACATTATTTCCGGTATTACAACGCGCAGCCATCTTTGATGAAATATAAACAATGACGAAACCCGAAAGCCGCCGCATAATGCCATCTATCGCTGACTGAAGGAAACACTAACACGTATAGAGAATCTACTACTTGTATCTATGGGACGTTCTACATTCCGTGGAAGATGATGTATGTCTGCTATTAGCAATGCTATTAGCTTATGTTGGTATGAATCACAATGTCTGAATAATTTTTAATTTAAGAATTACCCAATTTTAATTGTAAAAATATAACGCTAGTATTGTTCGACGATCGCACTGTAGAATACTTTTGCCATCCACAATAAGATTTCTTTTATAAATCACTGTGCGCTTTAATTAGATTCAATGTATTTGAATTTAAAAAAAACAAATTAATAAAGTTAATAAGTAAAATTGATTAAACTTGAGTCTCTCAATTATTTTTACATTTGAGTTCTTTTAAGAGTCTAAAATAACGCACCTTTGTAGCAAAACTGAAAAGTCCAAAGTGATTTTTTAATATGAAAATAAAATACAAAAAAAAATTATTTTATTATGAAAAATATAAAAAAACTTGGAGTGTTTTGTACAACTTGAACTCAGAACACCCGATAAGGGTTATCGATTAAGTTAACGTCAAGGACTAATCCGCAAAAGACCTGTACCGTTATTGGTTACAGTTTCAACTCAGTAATTTTATTAATAATGGAAATGTAATTTTTGAGAACTCGGTATTTAGATAAGATTTTATGAAATTATTTCAATTATGATACACAAATTACGTCTAAAATGAAATAAAAAATACTGGGTTTGATTCCCGGTGCAAACATTAAATTTTTCGACCGTACTGTCTTGCAAGGTAATGTCAAACCAGCGTGAGTATACTTGTCTAGTAAACTTAAGCCGTTCGGAATCGGCGTTAAACTGAAGGTCTCATGTATACAGGGTGTAAATGAGTAAGTGCGAAAAAATGGAAATGGTAATTCTTCGTCGAAAAATATTATAGGACTTTCATACAAAAAAAAATTATATGAGCAACCCCTGCTTAGTTACAGTCCCTAAAGATTGACCAAAAAAACGGTTTTAAGTTTTTTTCTTGAAAACAAAAAAGTTACAAAATTTAAAATAAGTCAACATTTTTTGCTATCGATAAAGCATTAAATAAATATTTTTGTAGTATTTTCGTATAGTTCCAAGACGGAGAAAAAGCAACCCCTAAAATTAGTTTTTTCTGAACTTTTTTCATGTTTTATATTTAATAATTTAAAAATTCATTTCAGATAGATTAATTCTTTTTAAATAAATAAGGTTTCTTGTATTTTTTTTGCAGGTCAGAAATTTCAACCTACCCTAATAATGTAATGTATTTGATAATGCATTTTTTTCAAAATGGTTGATCCTACAAAAAACACAACAGGCGTTAATTGTTTAGAAAAAATCAAGGTATCTGAAATGAATTTTTAAATAATGATATATCAAACAGGAAAAGGGTTCAGAAAAAAAGCAAATTTTAGGGGTGGCTTTTTCTCCTTCTTGGAACTATAGGAGAATACGAGAAAAATATTCGTTTAATGCTTTTTTGTACTCATAGCCTAAGATTACTGATTTCCCGGATATTCTCGATGCACGGGAAGTTCAATATCCCGCACCGCGGTGTTTTTTAGTTTCTGAGGGAATAGGGAAATTTTTGTTAGGTTGATTAGAGAGTTAAAGCACGACTCAAAGCGTAAACATAAACGTAGTGAAAGACAATTGCGCGTGCGCATTTTCAACGAGTGATGAGATACAGGTTACGTTTTACGTATCGATCCGCTTATTTACGTATTCACGCATTGAACCGAACTTGTCTACATTTGGGCGATTATACGCGAGCAATTCTACCCAAGCATCAAAATTAAGGATATTTTACATGATTTATTTATTATACACAAAATAATAATCTGGGTAGTGTTAAAAATATTTTCAGGTTATAGTAAAGGTTATAGATATTTTGTCAGTTTTGTTTTGACAGATCGATGCCTTTTGGGGATACGTGTATTATGGCTAAAACTCAATTTTTTGGCGTTTACAATGCGTGTACGCATCAATCACTGTTGCGTTTACGTGGAACGAGATACATTTAGGTAGCGGTCTAGCTTTAACTTTCTATTTTCTATTAGTTGACAACGCAAAGCAAATTGTCAAGCAATCGGCGGGACAGTGCTACCAACTCAAATTTCTTGTAAACACATAAAACTAAGCAGCTGTGAATTTATTTATTTATGAATTATTACTACAGTTACTCGTTACAAAAAATAATATACCTAACTTTTTCGAGTTTGCACTAATGCAATTTTGGTAGCCAGAAATGTTCACTCATTTTAAATTTTGTAACAATTTTTGTTTTTCTGAGAAAAATTAAAAGCTGTTTTTTTGCTCCATCTCTAAGGGGCTGTAACTAAGCAGGTGTTGCTCATATACATTAAAAATCACATTATTTTTGCATAAAGAATCACAACTTACATTTTTTCGTACTTATTTATTTACATCCTGTATGTGTCTACTACTGTCACGCACAACACAATAATGCGAAGGATGCGCAACTTCCGGTAACGAAACTGCGACTTGAAGAAGAAGTTTTTATTTAAAATAAGCAAAATGAACTCAACTTCCTAAATGACCGGAAGTGCCTAATTCATGGTATTATTATTTTGAACTTAACGTTCTTAGAAACCACTACTGCTGTAATTTCAAAAATCTAATAAAATTCTGTCTTCCATAACTTGTACAAAACTATTCGTGTTACATCCTGTATGTGAAAGGTTAAGTCCAAGTTGTAGAAAACACTTCCAAGTTTTTTATATATTTATTTGCTTATTAATAACTGAGGTAAATAATCACATAAATTCGAAACACCAACATATTCGAGTACGAAGTAATTCATTTATTATCTTACCTTTTCATTCGTTTTTTTATGAAATCTTAGGCACACTATTACAACACAACACTACCCAATCTGTCGTCATTGTATTTTTGAGGGTTACGACTTATTGCACTTACATCAAACGCCTGCTATGATACGTCCTATTATAAATAACCGTTTAAAAATATTATTAGTACTTTGTGGGTTAGAGCATATTAAAATTAGATGTAAGAGACCTCTACCATCCCAGAAACGCAATAAACCAAATTTCGTAAATATTGTGGGTTACGACGTGTTAGATGCAGCGTAGATGTTGCACAATATAGTTATAGGAGCAAAATTACCTTTTGTATAAGAATCAATTGAATATGAAGAAGAAGTTTTTAATGATAATGAATCCATAACTTTCTCCCATTTAAAATAATTGGTCAAAAGGAATGCCAAAATTAATAGCCCAGAAAATCGTAGTATAAATGTCTATTCGAACTACTCAAACCGAACTCAATTTACATTTGAGTATAGAATATGCCAAAAATATTGTTTTCAGTCCTCCGTCAATAATCACCCATTTTAAATCACTCAAAAGCGGCCAAAAATACCCCTTTTCGCACGTATTTTGATATATGCCAAAATGTCTAGTCTAGAAAATGATATTTTGCGAGTATGAGTGACATTGCCTAGCCGAGGCGAAGCAACACGAACACTCGCAAGACATTTTCTGGACGTGTAATCCACAAAATTTTTTATGCCGACAAACTTCAAAATATTTACAAAATTATTCTTAATTTAGTTCAACCATTTATTGCTGGGGATTTATTTTTTTTTGGTTGGTACCCACTTGCCATTGCATAACTACTTAATTTTCTAATTTAAAATCAAAGTGACATTTTCGGTGTAATTTTACCAAATGTCACTTTTGTAAGGTCTGGGCCGGGAATTTGATGTTCCCGGCCGATTTTGAATCCTATAAAACTGTCAATAATGACCGGAGGCATGAAAATAACTATGAAGGACGAAAATTATAAAGGCGTCAACTCAACGTTCAGTTGAGCATTTTTCAAAATTTAAGTCTTAAGCTTCCTCCACTAGTTTTTTTGGATCAGAAAACAGGATGAAAACAGTTACCTCGGTATTTCAAGACTCTCTAATCAACGTATTTCTAGAGATATTTCTAGTTTTTTGTTTTCAAGCTACAATTGCGCTCCCTAGCGGTCAATCTACGACTTGAAAATAATTTCCTAGCAATTAATTCCGCATGGTCACTTTTATTAAAATAGTTATTTGTGAACTAGCGAAAACATAAAAATAATAAAATAAAAATTTTTAAAAACTACTTTTTTTTACACTAGGTACTGCAAAAAATAATTTACTTTTTGCACTAATAAATTGCTTTTTGCGCGCACTAGTGTAAAAATAGTTTTTTTTTATTTTATTTTTTTGATCGTTGAAAAAATTAGTGCAACATGTGCAAAAAGCATATATGTTGCACTCAAAATTCTTTAATTCATGAGTACAAACCCTGAAACTATTAATTTTAAGAGTTTTTAAGAAAAAATAGATAATAGTTAGCACTTATCCATAGAATACAAGTTTCCTGGTCTAATATTTTATGGATGTTCTGTATAATAATGCATAATATAACCTAATGGAAGAAATTCTTTGTAAAACGAGAGAACATCTAAGAAAATAATAACATGAATTTAGTAACAAAAATATAATACAGATTTACCAATATTTAAAAAAAAAACTAAAGGAACAGATTAGTTGACTTAAATTGTCAAAAGGTAACATTACGTCGAAAGACAAAAGATACTTAACCCTCGATAATCCATAATAATCCTCATTTTAAGGTTTGTAGAAGATTAAAAAACTTAGCTTGATACATACTTTTAACTTGAGTAAACAAATACTATTTTATAATAAACAATTTAATTCACGATTCGCCTTTTCCTGCTTTGTTCTAACCTCTTGAGAGCTTGAAGTCTATTTTGTTCCATGATATTTTGTTTTTCTTTTGCTTCCAATTTCGCAAGAGCTTGTAACCTTTTCTGTTCTATTTCTTCGGGAGAACACTTAATTGGAGATTCCTCTAAAAAAATATATAAATTATTTTTAATCGAAAACATTAAAGTACTACCTTTTCGAAAGGTATCCGCTATTTTGGTTTCATTTTCTAATTTCAAGTCTTCATCCTTAATTGCAGCTAACATACAATCAAAAGAATCATTTTCCATTTTATCATCACTATTTATCACAAACTTCAATTTGACTTTACTTTTGTTATTGGTGATCTTATCAACATTATTTTCAACTTGTTGGTTACATATAATTAATTCTTCTTCCAAAGAATCATTTAGGTAGTCCTGAAGGTCTTTAGTTTTAGTTAAGATTTTATTTTCAGTTGGTTTGGTTAGATCAGTTAATGTTTTTAGTTCTTGCTCCAATTTATTAAATGCTGATATTTGATCATTTGATGGATGGCGCTTAACTAATAATTTTGGAGACTGTTGAACTTTAATTTTTTGCGTGCATTTACGTGGTTTCGACTTTGGAGAATACCAATCCCACACAACATCTATACTATCGACGTCTTCTTGTTGCGAGTGAGAGTATATGGGACTATACGATAACATTGATGAAGGAGTTGTTTTGATACGTTCTTGGTAAGTGTTGTTGACACTTCCTACAAAAAGAAAAGAAAACTAATAAAACAAAGTTGCTTAATGCAAACCATTTGTGTGCGTAATCATTAACACGAGTCGACACTAGGTGTCGCAAAACTTATAGTTTTAATAAAACAAAGTGATCTTTTGACATTACCATAATTACAAAATTGCCGCTGTGACCTAATTAAAAATTATTCTGAAATCATTCAACACTAAGCAAATTTTGTTCTTACACCAGGACTTCTTTTTAAGTGGAGATAAAAAAAACTACAAAACGGCTCTAGTCTAGATTTTTACTCTCTCAATGAGAACTTCATTAAGAGGTACAACATTTTATAACGATTTTGTACTTATGTGTTCACTATAATAAGAAAAGTACATACAAGAAAGCATTGAGGAACATAAGAAACAAAAGAGAACACTCAGCTACCATCTTAGAATCGAGTTTCTCGACAAGAAAGAAATTTAGTACATATAACCATTTTTGCTAAAATGTCTCGACAAGATGACTTTTATTCAAATTCGGTTTTTATCAATTAAATTTAATACGTTCAGTCATAATTCTATACAACCTCTATGAATTAATTAAATTCTAACTTCGTAATCGTACATACCTGATCCTTCATTATTTTTTGATTTCACCTTCTTTTTATCCGACACACCACTCATATTAACTATTTGCAGATAATAAAACTTACAAAGTTTACAAATTTAAAATTTGAGGTTTACAACAACAAGAACAAAAATAGGATGACTTGGATGTGTCTAATATTACGCTTGTAATGAATATGTGTCTAATATTCCGTCGTTGATTGAAGTTTGTACAGACACAAGATGTGCACGCGATGAATGAAGTTGCCCGCTTTTTATGACTTTATTAACCGACCACAGACCGTATTCATAAATGGATCCGAGAGGTATAGGGGAGTTACAAATTTTTTAATCCGACATTCAGTTCATTGTTGACGTATACAGTCAGTCACAGATGGAGTAGTGCGTACCCGCCTGTTTCTAATTGTTGTAATTTTATCGCAATGATAATAAATGCTTGAATGAATGTAGTCAAAACTACGTGTGTGCATATAAAAACAGCTTCAGTAGAAAAAATCAGTTTCCAGTGCAGGATTGCAAAAGAACATAAGAGTGAAAAAAAAACTGTATGGTACATTTTAAATATTGTATTGTGATGTAAGTGTTATGTATGGTGCCCCAGAAGATCAGTATAAACCTGTTATAGTGTTATGACAATTAAAGTCACCGATATACAGCCTGTGGCCGTGTAGTACGCAGACCTTTGATATTACCTTTAAAAAATATATTTATTCAAAATCAGTTTTGACCATTTTTTTAGGTTCCTTAGTGGCTACAGTTAAAAATATTTTTAATTATACAGGGTGTCCCACTTTCATGGACCACTTGTCTCCTTTCACATTTTAAATAGAGACACACATTTTTTTAATTTTTATTCTAATCTACGTGAAAAGCTATGTATACGAGTTTTACACTTTTGAGGTATCGATTTTTAAACACTTTCTTGGGTCAATATCTACTTCAGGTATTTCAGATTATCATTTAAAATATCAAACTCAAATTTTATCTACTCTTGAGGTGGTAACGACCTTAACTGTCCAGGGTTAAACTTCACATTAGTTATACAGAGTATCAGAAAAAAACGTCAAACTCTGTAATCGAAATGATGAATAACTTCATAAAATCAAATAGAACAACCTGTATATTTTTCCCAGATCGATGTAGAATTAAATTCTCTATAACTTTGAATATCCGTCTACCAAAACCCAACCGTTACCCGTAAAACTCGTTTTTTTAATCAAAAATACATGTTTCATCAATATCAAATACAAGAAGAATTTCTAGTAAAACGTGCCAGCATTCAAAATCTGTTTTTGTCAGATATTGATATGGTGTTGTACGCGATAAGGATGGAAGTTGTGTTTTCGTAATACCTAATTTACAGGCTCTTCGAACCTCCAACGTTATCTGCTCTTTGTCGTACTCCAATGGTAGGATTCTCAACTGCTGATAAGATAATGATAAGATAATGATCGGTCAAGAGCGATTGCGGACTAATGGTTCACAGAACATAGTAGGCGTGTTGGAATGTGCACCGTTTATCGCCGCATAAGACGTTTTGGACTGTTCTCATATCGTCCTCAGCTGGTGTTACCCCTTACTAATGAGCATGGTCGTAACCAACTAGCATGGTGCAGAAAGCGGCTGCAGTAGAATCCGGAGTGAAATATAATGGTGTTTAGTGACAAATTCAGGTTCTGTTTGGGTATAAATGATGGTTGGCACAAGTTAATGAGAGACATAGTCCTCAATTTTTTGCAGGGATGCATGTGCATCGTACCGTTGGTGTGGGAGATCATTGTTCATGGAAGTAGGTCATCTTTGCTTTTCATCAGAGGTAACATGACATGAAGCGGTACATCTAAGAGGTTTTGGAAGCACATCTTCTACCCTACCTCAGCACTCTCAACAATCCACTTTTTCAACAAGACAATGCGCGACCACATGTAGCAAGAATTACGTTGAACTTCTTTCCACAAAACGGAATTAATTTGTTGCCTTGGGCCACTTCGTTTCCCGGATCTTTCCCCTATAGAACATGTCTGGGACATAATGAGTCCACGATTGCTCCAGTTGTCGCATCATCTACAGACTCTAACGGCTTTCTGTAATGAAATACAAGTAGCTAGGGATGAGATGCCTTAAGGAATAAATCGACCATTTCATTAGATGTATGCCCAGAAGAGTTACTAAGTGCGTAACCCACCGTAGAGGCGCAACACATTACTGATGTTTCTTTAGTTATACTTGTCTGATTTTCTTCACATTTTAATGTAATGTAATGTTTGCATCATTACTAGGTGTTCTTATTTCTATGTCACCTACTATACAGGGTGTCCTTAAAACGTCTTTCCAAAACTCTATCGCGTATTTTTAAGATCAAAATAAGACAAGTTAACAAAACTTACCTTAGTGACAATTTCCTTCGTTTTGGCGAATTACGATCCTGAAGTTGCAATTATGAAATCGTTTTTTATATAAATTTTGAACCGCTTAAGTGATTTTCCTAAAATTTGAAACGTTTTCACAGTTTTATAAGTCAGAAAATATCACATTAAAATTCTGACGAAAATAAATTTATTGGCGGAGAAATTAGGTTTTGTAATAATTAAATATTTGAAATATCTACGCAAATGGATAAAAAACGTTTATTTATCAAATGTGGATTGAGTGACTTATGAGCCGCAAAAAAGGTACTCTACATAAGATGTGGTAAATCGCACCGTTTTCGCAAAAATTGCATTATATTAATTAATAGTATTATTGTTGAAACATTTTTTCTTTTTCAAAAATATGAAACGGGTCAAATGAATTTAACAGTTTTTTTTAGTAATAATAATAATTCGCCTACTTTTGCGCTATATTTACGTTTGCCTGTATATTTCCTCTATCGCCCTATTTTGTCTTCATTTATTCTGTTTTCTCTCATTATTTCCCACAATATTGTTCCTTCTAGTCTATCAAATGCTACTCTTATTGTATATCCCGTGTTTAATACACTTGTTACTCATTCCCCGCGTTCATATATTGGGCTTTTATGGCTTCTTTCTATTTTACGGAAATTCTTTACCATTTTATATTTTTTCGAAAGCTTTTCTGATCCTCTCTCTCATCTTCTGTCTTGTATTTTTCTATTGTATTTTATCAGAGCGTTACAAATTACCTAAATATGATCAAAGCTTTCCAAAAAATTGTAGAAGACGAACAAAAGTATGGCAAATAATATTGTCAAAATTAGCGCGAATACCCCAGACATATACAGGAAGTTCATCACATACCTAGAAGAAGCTAAAATAATTTACCACACATATCAATCGATCCCAGTACAAGAAATAAAGGAAGAAATAAAAACACTAGGACATAAAGTTCTGTTAAAAAACACCAACACATGTTTTAATGAATGCACAGAAGCAACAAGTGACGTAACACTATCACAATTTCTCACCGAATTCAAAGCTATGTTCACACAACTCACTCAACAAAACAGCATGATACTGAACATGCTATCAACCGTTATATCTAAACTAATCACGTAATGTCCAAGTACTTAAGCATTGCTCTATAGCTTTAATTACTTAACAGCACAAGACTGCTCTTTAGTACATTTGAAAACTATATCTTTTTGATTCTCTTCGAGAAGTAAAAAATTGTCTAGGAATCATTGAGAAAGTATACTTTTTCTTTAACAAACCTAAAGAGAATCAATACTACAAAATCATGTTAAAATCTTGATACCAAGATCGCACAGTGATTGATTAAAACAATTACGTCTAACGAGATGGGTATAAAGATACGATGCAACAATGGTAGGTAATGGTCCAGCTCCTGTAGTCTATACTTTTTTGGTTGCAGAAAATCTCTTCACGGAAAGACAAAGATTCAATTTCAGGAACATGCATTCTCATCAGTGCACTAGGTCAATCTAATTTCATAATTTCTTTTTTGTGCTTGGAAAAGCTTGTAGGATTTGCTCTTCCGCTCAACAATATTCTCCAAAGTAAAGATTGATTTTGTACTTTCAATGAATAATGTTAAACATATAATTTTCTCTGTAGAAAGGATAAGAGAAAATGATCATGATGGGTTCGGCACAATTTTGAACAATGCGAAGCAAAAAGCAAACTTGTTTGTGTGTTACCTACTGAAAACTAGTTGAATACTACCAAATAGCAATATTTCTGCCATGGACAGATTCTTTTCTATCTAATCTGAACTATCATTTTTTCAAGCATACAAAAATGTATTAGAAGATTTCTATAATTTGGTGTCTTTTTATCGGCAAGATATAGGAGAATTAAGTAAAAATGACGTAGAAGCTCTGAGCTAGGCCTATGGTATGAAAGATTTGTTAAATGTGACAAGTCATTAAGTCACTCCCGTTCTATACCTAAGATAGCAATTGATGCCTTAAATATGTCCAATATGAATGCTTAACCAAATATTTTTAAACTTTTAAACCATTTCTCAGAGTATTCGCTGACACTTGAAGATGAAGTGAAATACTGTACCATAAGAATAATTTTAGTTTAAGAGTAAGCTAACTTGAGTTTCTGTGGGTGGAGAACCGGCTTAAACTAGAGATAATGGGATGGGAGCTGAAACTGGTGTTGTTTGTGGCGGTGGTGTGGAAACTGGTGATTGTGGGAGATTCAATCCAACCGTCGAAGTTGTAGTAAATGTAGACTGACGATAATAATTGTCAAACGGTGAGCTTTGAGGAAAGTGTCCATGTTGTAGTGGGTAATTGTAATATCCTTGATCAGTTTAAAATATAATTTGCTAAATCTCTTGTTGGATTATGTTTTTATGACTACTATAACTTGTCATTTTCTGCGAAATTAATTCGAAAGATAACTTCTACTTAAGGTTTAGAATAGAAGTAGACGGTGGTTTGTTCCATACTGTTTTTAATATGCCGAATGCTTCTTTTAGCATCTGAAGTTTTGGATCCACTTTTGTCTTTTTGGGCGGCGGCGCTATTTCCCTCACTGCGTTATCTATTGTTACATGCTGTTTACCATTATGCTCCTAAAAAATAGCATTTGTTTTATTTCATATACCTTATTTAAATTTTACTAAAAAATAGTTATTTTTGTATCAAGAGAATAACAATTTTGGACGATAAAACGAGCTATTTAACTCGAATTTCCCACGAAATACAAATATTTTTACCTACAAAGTCAATTGAATTAAAGAAAGACGTAATAAGAAAATCATCAGTTATTATTAAAAACTTTTTTTCAGATGCCCAAAACCAAAGAAAAATGGTTAAACGTAAGCAATGATTTTATAAAATTATGGAATTTTCATACAGTGTCCATTCAACATTGGAACCGAATTTTATAATTATAAATCGCAGTTTAGTATTGTATTACTTGCTGTAATAGACGCCAATTACAACTCTTGGTGCTCAAGAGCGAATTTCGGATGGCGGCGTGTTTTGAGCAAGCGCTCTTAATACAATCGCATGGAAAGACAACATTTTAATTTTCCGGAAACTGAGGTTTTGTCTGAAACACGAACCAAAAGGATTCCATATCTCTTTGTAGCTGATGGGGCATTTGCGTTATCAGAAAATATAATAAAACCATATCCAGGAATTCATTCAAAGGGGCCCAAAGAAAGAATTTTTAATTATCGCGAATCAAGAGAGAGAGTAGAGAACCGTTTTGGATTTTGGCTTCTGTATTCTGAGTACTTAGAAAGTCGATGCTACTACAACCAGAAAAAACTGAAATCACTACAATGGTCACGATTTATTTACATAAATTTTTAAGCCGTAGCGCTTCAGCACAATTACGCCTGGAGTTATAGATACTAAAAACGAAACTATCGGAAAGGTAACTTATGGAAGTTGGCAAAATGATCAACCTATGACATCGTGTTGACCACTGCAAGTGATAGCCCGCAGAAGCGCAAGAGAAGTTCAAAATATCTGCGATGAATTAGCAAACTATTTCATGAACGAGTGGCAGTTGCCATGGCAAAATCGCTTTGCCTAATTTAAATAATAAAATATAAATGAAAATAAAGGACTTACTTCATGAGTTGTAATTATAGTTGTAGAGCTAACTCTTTACGAGGTTTGTTGTGATCTTTCAAAAAAGTGAAAGATTCAAAGGTAAACCATCTACTTTGGTAAATATCATCTCTGTCTGGAAACGAACATTATTTTTATTAATATTAAAGATGTTAGGTATCAAATCTGACATCTTAAGTTAATTGTATCATATACAGCGTTCGCATCAAAAAGTTCTCTACAAATGAAAAAAAGTGTATTGTTGATTTCTGAAAAATATATTTTTTACGAAAAACTCCCTTTGAAACTCAAAGTTTACGTACACAAATTTAAATATATGTCATTGAATTTCAAATTACAAAAGAAATTTTTGCGTTTTTTTATTAATTTTTTTAATTGTTTACCAAAAAGTTATTTTTTTTAAATTTGAGTTTATTTCAAAACTACTTAAACGTTAAAAACGTTACTTGACCCAAAAGTTTTTCCATTTTTAAAAACACTACCTTTTTGGTCGATAAGCTTTTATTTATCTTTGATTGTTCTCGTCTGAACGACGCCAATAAGATCACCATCTTCTGCTTACAATGTGCGGCAGTTGCGCCCAAGCGTCTTCTTTTAAATGTTTTTTTATAGTAATTGTTATCTAGAGGGTTCCACAGTAGAGGTTAGTTTCTATAAAAATCTATTAGCAGCAAACACTTTTCTTCGTTCCACTCCATTTAAACAAATTAAGGGTTCGGTTAAAGGTACACACTTAACAAACTTACAAGAACAGCGTCCACACGTGTACTGCGATCCCCTTTGTTCGCAACAAAAACTGACAAGTTGTGGATCGCTGTGAACGGCTCGCAGTATGCTCGCCCATGGCGCTACCAAGGCGTCCATACGAAAAAATTTTGTTACTGTAACATGTGCTGTAACTGTTATGTTACAAGTTCACCGCCAGATTATCCATTAGGTAGCATAGGTAACTGCCTAGTGGGGCCGACGCCTTGGAGGGCGTGGGCGATGAAACAAAACAACCATATTGTATCAAAAAATAAAGTAATAAAAAATATGTCAATTATTCTACTTTTTGAATCTTAATTATTTAATTCCTGATATTATGATTTTGCCGTTATTCAAAGAAAGTGTGAAAATTGAAAATCGATGTTTTATCATTGATAATAAACTTATACTTTAGTATAAAACTAACTGAACTATGCTTAGGCTCCACGTGTTCCAGTCCCAGCCCGCCGATGTTGAAAAAATAGATTCGCCGCCGTCCGTTTTTATTGCATCCCAATATAATTGCTGATGTTCTAGTAAAGTGTCCAACAGAGGGTCGATATTTTATGGTTTGGTAAAAAAAATTCCGGGTACTTCATAACAAGGCGTGAAGGTAGACGTCATTTTTAGTAATAATTAGCTATATCTTCTAAAATACATATACAATACACATTGGACATGCTATGTATTTTTAAACCTCTCAACGAGATCTTTTCAAACCGTAAAAGAATATCGTGTATCGTAAGTTATATTTCGCATAAGAATTATAACTGGCCCAGTCGGTAGGATAATATTAACACGGTTCCAAAGTGCACACCCAAATTGTTTTCGTAAACAAGTGCGGAAAACCGGTGAATTTTTTTTTTTTAGTTGATACGAATTAACGAAAACGCTACCAAAAGCCATCCGAGTGACCAAACAACGTGCATCTCAGCATCGGTAGCAACACCCGACGAAGACGACCAACGAGGGTAGAACATCCATCCCCGGAGCAGCCTAGTGATGAACACAAGGTGCATCGCGTACCGATCGAAGACAGCTCCGAAAACAACAAAATAAGGTAGGAACTAAACTACCACATTGTTAATTTTTAACGCACAAGATACCTCCTTAAAATATCATTTTATATTTTTCCATAATTTGGAATTTGCGCTTGCAAAATTAGTTATGTTATAAGAAACAAAAAACAAACTGGAAGATTTAGTTAATTCGCTAAACTCCTTAACATTGGAAACCATAATGGCAAACCCACTAACGACGAAGCCACAAATAGCACACTCTATAAACTACCAATTATTTAAAATAGAATTACACAATTCCCATTTTGGAAGACGCTTTTTGCATGGCGTGCGATAACATCAATACGCTATACCAAAATGTTATTCAAGTACAAACCGTAATTCGAGCAGCAATTTTTTCAAAATTTAAAGGCAAGGCATCTGAAATTTCATCACCGAGAGATCATTTAACTACATGGGCGGATATAAAAATAGCAATTATTAATCACTTTTCAGATAGTAGAGACCTCGAACAATTAACTGTAGAATTTAACAACATTTCAATTAATAAAGGAGAAAATTTAATAGACTACGGTTATAGAATTAGAACTTATTTAGGAAAATTAATCGCAAAAATTAATTTATCAAACATAACGCATAAAACAATTACGCAGGAAATTATAGTCACGAATGCTTTGTACAAATTTTTAGTTACAATACCGTATCAAATAGCAATGCAAATTAGAACTAAAAAACCTACTACGTTAGAACAAGCAATAACTTAAGCACAAGACGAAATAAACTTTGCGGAAACAACCGGACGAAATTTCAATCAAACCACAATATTACCATCAATAAAATCATTTTTAAAACCACTTTTCAACCCTTTTTCTAAAAGCACCCCAAATTTTAATCGTCAACCACAAATTCGGCAATCAAGTTTTAGAAATTTTGGAAACTCCAATTCTCTTTCACAACCTAAATTTAACAACCCTATTCAATTTAAATCCAAATGTCAGAAATTGGTAAATATCAACTACTATAAATTTTTATCAACAAATTAATCCAGAATCAGTTATTTACAACGACGAAACGGATCAATATTATGCACCAATCGAACCCGAATTATTTTCACAATCAAATTTATAACAACCGGAAATTTTCGACGAAGAAAATAACCGAAATAACGACACCGAATCAAACCTAAATTTTTTCGAAGCTACGCCAATGACCGAATCAAAATGACACCTTGTTTACCCTATATAAAATTGAATAACCCACCTTTAAAAGTACTTATCGAAACAGGCAACAAATTGACTTAAATAATTTCAGAATTTTATTCAAATTGTACTAAACCCACAAATTTACAAATTAACACACGGCTAATGATACTAGCACCATGAAAACTTTTACGGGCGTACCCTGTTTTGAAGAATTTAAAGCATTTGGCAGAATGAAATTTATTGTTTTAAATTTTCACGAGTATTTTGATGCGCTAATCGGAATACGCGACTTAAAAAATTTAAATTTAACATTGACCTACAAAACAATTTACTAACACGTAGCGACGGTAACAATTTCCCTTTATATTATAATAAACCATCAAATATTAAATTAAAACCACGATCGAAACAAATTCACACCTTGAGTTACTGCAAATCAAATCGAGACATTTTTATACCGGAAAAAAATTAAACGAAATTATATTAAATGAAGGACTATACGAAATTCATAACGGCAACGTAAACATCATATTAGAAAATCCCACAAACGAAGAACAAGAAATTGAAATTGATCAATTAAACGAAGAATCAATTAATCCAGAAGAAGTGACGCCATTTACTTTTCCCGAGCAATCATCTTTAAAAAAACCTAAATCATTTAATTAGAATTGACCACATGAATATCGAAGAAAGACGAATGATAATAAAATTGTGTAGAAAATACATGAACATATTCAAAATATCCGACGAAGATTTAACATTTACCAACACGATAAAACACCGCATAACGACCAAAGACAAAGATCCAATATTTTTGAGATCGTATCGAACACCGTTTACCAATAAAGACAAGAAAAAAGAAGACGCATCAGGAGTAGAAAAGACAAGAATGGTAATCGATTATAGAAGATTAAATGCCAAAACAATTGACGACAGATACCCTTTACCCAACATCGAAGACATATTAGACAAATTAGGAAGAGCTCAATATTTTAGCGTACTGGACTTAACAGCAGGATACCACCAAATTGAAATGGAAACAACATCGAAACAAAAGACAGCTTTTAACACGGATTTTAGACATTTTGAGTTCAAGAGAATGCTGTGGGGACGGCAAATGAAAATTCCGGTTTTTTCCCGTACATCCAATTCGTTTATTTTGTCATAAACAACACATCCAAAAATCGAATACAAACACAAAACGAGGTTGCACAATCGCAAAATACAATTATTTAACGTTTTTGGTAAAAATGATGATCATTTTTTAAACTTCACATGCATCATCTGTCAAAACGTTCTTTTTCTTTTTTCGATGCCTATTTTTTAAAATGTAATATTACATTTGCATGGCGCAATATTTAAAAATGCCATTTGGACTGAAGAATGCCCCAGCAACGTACTAAATATAAATGAACAACGTTTTAAATGAACTTATAAACACTCATTGTCTAGTTTATTTGGATGACATAATAATTTTTTCACCTAACTTAGAAGATCATAGAAAATCCCTTGAAAAAGTATTTCATAAACTACAGAAACACAATTTAAAATTACTTCTACATAAATGCGAATTTTGCAAAAAGGAAACCGAACTTTTAGGACGTGTTATTACGAGCGAATGAATTAAACCGAACCCGAAGAAAATTATCGGTATACAAAATTACCCAATACCACGAAACCAAAAAGAAATTAGAGGATTTTTAAGATTAATTGGTTATTATCGGAAATGTATTAAAGACTTTTCAAAAATCACACAACCTTTAACAAAACAATTGAAGAAAAATGCGGAAATAAAGATTGACGAAGAATCCATAGAAACCATAAATAAATGCAAAACACTTCCACATTTAAGATATTCGGACATGAACAAAATTTTTACATTAACGACAGACGCATCTAATGAAACCATATGAGCTGTATTATCCCGTAGCTTATGGATCGCGAACAGTTAACAACTCGAAGAAAAATTATAGTACAACGGAAAAAGAGATTTTAGCAATCGTTTGGACCACCAAACATTTTAGGCCGTATCTTTATGGAAACAAATTTACAATTGAAACAGATCATAGACCACTCACCTCGCTATTTTCATTTAAAGAAGCAAATTCAAAATGACCAACTACAAAATCAAATACAAAAAAGCCGACGCTTTATCAAGACCACCAAAAGAAATTTACAAAAATGACATCGATTTTGACACAATGTTGGCAAATGCCGATAGACCAACAGAAGAGGACTTAGCAGATTTAGACGAAATTTTAAATAATTTGACAGCAGAGTAGGAAGAAGATCATGATAGCAATACACACATCAAAAGGAGAAGTTGAAATTGAAATTCCATATAAAGAATCACCATTAAAGTTTCAAAAAATCAAATCATTTTTGATACACACAGAAGTTTAACAGAAGCAATTATTAAACACATACAATTATTTGACAACACAAAAAAACGAATTTATTGTAATTTTCCTTTTGGATACGAAGACAAAGAAATTTTAAAAACATTAAAACAAATTATTCAACCCAACACCAATATTTGTATTTATTACAAAAATCGCAACATGGAGAGAGATATTTTAAAAATAATTCAAGCAAATTTTAACAATACCATCAAAATCAATTTGACAAACAAATTATTAGAAGATATTGAAGACCAAAACGAACAGACAAAATTTATGGAATATTATCACACCGGAAAAACAAAACACAGAGGAATTAACTAAACTTATAACTCATTAAAAGCCTTATATCACTGGCCAAAAATGGAAAACGACGTAACTACTTGTATTAATAACTGCGAAATTCAATCAATTTTTATGAAATGCGAAAACGAAACAAACGATCACCTTTTAACTTATATGGCTATTGGAATTGGACTTATAGACGATGACGAAAGAAATCAAATTTATCAAAAAATTCAACTTTTAATACAAAATCAAGATGCGATTACCAATAATGTGAATTATAAAATTAGTAGTAAGCTTTTTCATAAAACTGCAAAACAGTTTTAATTATTATTATAAGTTGGTGAACAACCGCCTTCGGAGTAACACTGTAAACGTTCTCATTAAATAAAGAAAATTTTTTTAAAACGTAATTTTTTTATACGAAATATAACTTACGTTTATGTTGCCACGACTTTTGGAACACCTGTATAACCAAAAATATTTTAAAAATGTGCACTCAGTAACTATAATAAATTTACAAATTTTGAAAGTTATGTTTTTTTCCAACAATGTTATCCTCAAGTTTGCGCCACCATGTATATTGTTTTTGACGTTGGTTTATTAGTTAGCACAAATTAAAATTTTATTTGGCCGAGAAAAGTCATAATACGCCACTGTACAGCTAGCTAGTGAATACCCGCCTTTAGATACTTTTGTATTTAGTCTACGATTAAATTTAACGAGTTAGTACTTAAGTTGGGCATTCTGTTTGCTTACTTTTCAAATTGTGTAATGGCGGACTTTGGTTACATTTTTTTTTTGAGTGAATTTATTTATTTATAATTTTCTTGGCAATATTTTAATTCAAGTGGTTTTCGGAGTGTGAAGTATCAAATGTTTGGAAAGTTTTGATGTCTACATGTCGATTTTGAATCCATTGGTTCGATGTATCTATTTGGTATCTATTCATTGATGCATAAAATATTATTTAGTTTTAGGTAAACCCACAGACATCTTAAGATGTCTGTGGGTAAACCTCAGAAAAGAATTAAAAAAGGCATGGCCTGACTCTTCTCAGATGTATGCAACCATAGGTACTACTCAACATTTACAACTAAAAATGCGGGTGAGTTGTCCAACAATTAATCTGAATGCTATTCGTTTTTATAAAATTTTAAAGAATATTGTTTTGTACACTCACAGTACGACTCGGCAAGAGTGCTAGGTTTGCCTAAATTTAAAAATTCTTTCCCGATTGAATGAATGGAACAGTTTTTCTACATAAAAATTAATAGTATTGTGCTGAGATCCAACTTTGTTCTATATCTGACTGGTTATGTGCAATTTTCTTATTATTTTTATCATAATTCGTAGGTTTTATAGTTTTTCAATTAGTGTAAGAATTCGGTCTTTCAAGACTGGAGTAATTCTTAAAACAAAAATGTCTTCCATGATTGAAATTTGTCAAAGTGGTAACCGTACTTGCCAACCTTTAACTTTCGTTTGTTTGTTCTAAGTTTCTCGCTCTGATGAAGCCCCTTATGATAAGTGGCGAAATGTTAGTAACTACATTTACCATTTTGACACGGTCCAATCCGGAAGACGTTTTTGTTTTAACCTTTAAAAAGCTTAGTATTTCGTTAAAATGTTAATTACTGCTAAAATTTGAATGTGGGCTCTATTAAGATAAAGTTTTACTTTGAATTTTACTGAACCTCAACCTGATGAAGATCTCAACAAGTTTCACGGGATATTTACTATTTTGTATGTACTTTAAGTACTTTGTGGACTTCTTGGATTGAAATATAATTCCACTCTTTAATTATAATTATATTGGGTTTTTTTTAATGTTGATTATTTCTCTTTCAGGAGAAAAAGAAAATCTAATTTTTATTATTAAGGTTTGGGATTTTTAAATTAATTATCATTTCTTTATCAGAGGTAACGAAATAAAAATTTTTCTCCTAATAAACTATTTTAGTGTAATTTGGGTTGCATATAAGTATGGCGTAATCAAATTTTCAAACGTACAAGATAAGCTGTTCTCTGCTTTTCAAATTTTATAATGGTGGTAGTGTCGCCATAACTGTTTTTTAAAAGATTCAATTATTCTACGTTTATTTCGGCAATAGTTTTTAATTAAAATGATGTCTGAATCTAGAGCGTGTGCGCGACAACTTAGGCGATGGTCAACCAGACGACGATGTCAACTAGGCGATGGCCCAGTAGGCGATAAGTCAACTAGGCGAGTCTTCATAAGTTTGTTTTTAAATTGTTATTATGAATATAATTTTTTTTTTAAAGAAATTGTAAAGCCGTTAACTACCAACCAAAACCGTTCACCCCCGATCACATGAAAACAACTAAAATTTATTAAAATTGTAATAACTAACTTAAGATTAATCCCTCTTAATACGGGTAACATGTAAATTCAAAATCATTTACAGTCACTAACTATGCCGAGTAGTTCCGTTAAGTGGTTGATCAGTTGACCGATGGCTGTCGCCTAGTAAACCATCGCCTAGTTGACCGTGGCAGAGTTACAATAGTATTTAGTTTAGAAACTTTTTTATTATAGGAGGTAGCGGTTACCGATTTCAAATGGTTATAAGGATCCGAAAATGTTGCGATTTCACACAACATTATTAAAATGACTCATCATTCCTTTGAGAAGGCAGGAGACAAGACAGAGTTTTTTTGATTGTGTTATTGGATCACAACAAGAATCAGGTGAGTTATTTTTCAAATTTTTATTTATTTATTTCATAATTATTATCTAAGTTTAATGAACAATGTCCCACATACATACTACTACATAGTGTGTTGACCAAACCATTTGAAGTGGTGAATTGGTTCGTGTTGACAAAACATCCTTGCAATGTTGTTCTCATCTTGACAAGTCCCCACTCTTGCGTAGGTACAAGAAAAAACAGCTTAAAAAGCTAGCAAACCCAAGTCTAGACTGATCGGAGCGGTATATTGTGGTTAGCGCATGACGTCACGCAGGAGTGGAGACTTGTCAAGATGAGAACAACATTGCAAGGATAGGCATCGAGCTATCCTATGTTCTATACTTCTATATTTAAAACCTCCCTATAGCCCGGGGACAGTTTTCTAAAAATGATTTGTATTTTCTCATTTTACCTTCTTTCTTTCTTTGATAACACTGTACTTCATATAGTTGTAGGAAACTCTCATTTTGAACCATTCTTGTACAGCAAAAATTCGTAGCTCCTCTACCATCTATTTCATTTCTTAACGTTTGGGTTCAACTTCTTCTCCATTTATTCTTTTACCAATTTTAGGTTGGTATGAACATTGTCCAGCACGTTGTCATAGACATTGTATAGGGATTTGTAGTCGGATAACCTATTACCTTACTTTTCAAATTTTACAATGGCGGTAAAATCGACCATAATAGTTGGAATTTCGTTGGATAGATTTAATTATTCAAACATTATTTATTTTTTAATTAAAATATTGTAGTACAGTTTAGAAGTCAGTCACAACAATGCTTATTTTCATAAGTTCTTTCTTTCTTACTATAGGTACAACGGTTGCCGATTTCAACGGAATTACAAGAATCGAAAAGTGGCTATGACTACATTTTGTTGTGAACAATAAACGAAATATTTCATTAAAATATTAAAAGTATCCATCGTTGCACTGACTGTTACTAAGGATGGTGGAAAGTGTACATGCAATATTTTCGGAGAGAGTTTTTTTAAAAGTGTTCATTAGATGGCCACCAGAATGAGGTGAGTTATTTTTCAGGTTTTTGACGAAACCATTTGAAGTGGGAAATTGGTTCGTCTTGACAAAGCATTTGTTTCGAGGTTTACCAACACATACCAACATTAGCCACAGTAAATAGTAAAACAAATGTGTCGTGTAAGTTTTTTTTGTGCTATGGAAGGATCTTACGTTTGAGAACCAAATTTGGTTCAAACAGGTAATAATTTCTTGTGAAAAAATATTAGAAAAGGGCTGATAATTACGCACTGGATTTTATAAACTGTGAAATAAATGAAGGAAAATTGAACTTAAATTTTAAAGTTGGAAAATTCTGCATTTCATTGTACTTTGGATTGCCTACATTATAGGCGTAATCAAACTTACACCAATTTTAGGTTGGTACTTACATTAAATTTGTGGTTGGATAACCTGTTACATTTTCAAATTTTACAATGGCGGCAGTCAGCCATAATAGTTAAAGACAGTTGCCTGAATTTTGTTCGATAAATTTAATTATCAAACGTTATTCATTTTTTAATTGAAATAGTGTAGTACAGTTTGGAAGTCAGTCACAACAATGTTTATTTTGACGACTTACTTTCTTTTCTTGCTACAGGTACAACTATTGCCGATTTCAACGGAATTATAAGCATCAAAAAGTGGATAAGACTGCATTTAGTTGTGAACAATAAACGAAAAATTTCGTTAAACATTACTACAAGGACTCATTGTTGCAGTAGTGCTACTAAGGATGGTGGAAAGTATACATGCAAAATTTTCGGAAATAGTTTTTTTAAACGTGTTTATTAGATGGTCACTAGAATGAGGCGAGTTATTTTTCAGGTTTTTATGTATTTATTTCGTAAGGTCATTGCAATCATGAAAGTGTAATAAACTGTGTTTCAAATGTTGACGAAACCATTTGAAGTGGACAATTGGTTCGTCTTGACAAAGCATTTGTTTCGGAGTTTACAAAAACCTAAACATACCAACCCACCGTAAATACTAAAACAAATGTGTCGTGTAAGTTTTGTGTGCTCTTGAAGGATCTACGTTTGAGAATCAAATTTGGGTCAAACAACTAATAATTTCTTGTGAAAAATATAAGGAAAGGGCTGATAATTACACACTGGATTTTATAAACTGAAATAAATGATGAAAAATTGAACTTAAATTTTAAAGTTGGCAAATTCTGCATTTTATTGTAATTTGGATTGCCTACATTATAGGCGTAATCGAACTTGCACCAATTTTAGGTTGGTACTTACATTAAATTTGTGGTTGGTTAACCTGTTAACTTACTTTTTAAATTTTACAATGGCGGCAGTCGACAATAATAGTTAACGACGCTTGCCTGAATTTTGTTCGATAAATTTAATTATCAAATGTTTAATTTTTAATTGAATAGTGTAGTACAGTTTAGAAGTCATTCACAACAATGTTTATTTTGGGAACTTATTCTTTTTCTTACTACAGATACAACTTTTGCCGATTTCAACGGAATTATAAGAATCGAAAAGTGGATAAGACTGGTACTTACATTAAATTTGTGGTTGGTTAACCTGTTAGCTTACTTTTTAAGTTTTACAATGCCGGCAGTCGACAATAATAGTTAACGACATTTGCCTGAATTTTGTTTGATAAATTTAATTATCAAATGTTATTTATTTTTAATTGAATTAATGTAGTACATATAAATTATTTACGCTTTAAGCAATCTAATATTAGTTATTTAATTTATTATTTTACTAGTTCAACTCAAAAATTATTGTGAGTCGTCAGAATTAAAAAAAATTTAATTTTTGAGTTGAAACTAGTAAAATAATAAATTAAATAACTAATATTGATTGCTTAAAGCGTAAATAATTTATATATATATTTATATATATAAATAACCAATATTATAGCAATGGATCCTATATTCATACATATAATGTAGTACAGTTTAGAAGTCATTCACAACAATGTTTATTTTGGCGACTTATTCCTTTTCTTACTAGAGGTACAACTTTTGCCGATTTCAACGAAATTATAAGCTTCGAAAAGTGGGTAAGACTGCATTTTGTTGTGAACAATAAACGAATAATTTCGTACAACATTACTACGGAATGGCAATATTAGTATTCAATTATTATTAAAATTAGAGATCAAAATGTATTTTACTCTTTTGGTTTCTAATTGCATGGAATGAATACTAATAGGTTAAGTTTATATGTTTTGTTGATGATTGTAATATTTTGAGCTTCGCACGATTTGTAAAAATCGGAAAAGTTAATTCTAAATTGACCTTTTTATAAGTTGCCTAATTTTGAATACAAGTAGCGCAGTCTAGCAGTAAATTGGCAAACCTTTTTAAAATTTTTAGTTCTAGAAATCTTACCTAAAGTTACCATTGCCAAAACGTCATCTAGTAGAGAATTTTTAATATTGAGTGTTGATTCAAGAAAACTGTAAATTTTACCGACTTATGTTAGTTTTTAGATACCTACTATAGTTTTTGACGTGATTGTACACTAATTCGTCAGTAGATGGCGCTAGTACGGAAATACTAATTTAACCAATAAATTTTTTCAATTTCAAAATTTTTTAACTTTCTGAATACTCCTGAAAGTTTTAGAAAGGTATATTGTTGTATAGCAGATAGTTTACCAAGATTACCCAATCTGAGGTTATTTATTATGTTTCTTTTGTTTTTAAGTTACTTAATGCAACATCTTCGTTATAAAAGTTGCGTTATTTTTTGCACAAATTTCACATAGTTTTACTTCAGGGTGAGTCAGTTCTGAATATGTACGTTTTTTTTAATGATTCACTTAAAAAAAATCTGTGAGATCTTTTAACTTCTCTTTTTCCTAGTAGTAGTAGTTAACACCAAGCCCAGAAAGCGAATAGTTCTTGAGATAAGATTCAGTTAGTGACGGGAATGCAGATTATTTGTTATTCATATGAGCTGAGATTCTCAGATCTAATTAGCTCTATTTCCTAACTTGTAAATCAAATAGAAGTTGTTCGTAATTGGTATTCCCTAACCACATATAGTAAACCAGTAACACGATAAAAGTATGTCATTTCGATTTACTGAAATTCTGAACCGATTTATCAACTTCTATTCGATTTTGTAACAGTTAGAGAATAATGCTGAATACAATTCCTCAATTTACTTGCATAATCGAAATTATATACATTTCAAACATTAGGATTTGCATCTAAAGGAACTGACTGAAAGTTTTGGTAAGAGGCTGTAAGTCTTTCTACTTTTTACACCTGTGTTTTTACCTATAAATCTATTAGCTGTTTTTCTTGTTGTTAGCTATTTGTTTTAATTTTACAATGACGGGGGTTACTTATTTTCGATTTTGAATAAATTCTGATAGCTTCTGCGTTATTGTGATTTTTATTTTCATTAAATTGCAGTAACTGCCGCAATTGGTGATAGAAATTAAGCACAAAAATAGTTTGTATTACTTCTTGAACAATTTACGCTTAACTTTCATTCAAAATCGAATTAATAGTATGGATTGAAACAAATTGTTTAGCAAAACGTTGACGGGCAAATTGCACTGCACATAATAATTTGGAATATGTCAGTACTTTTGTTTAGAATTAAATATCTTCAAGACCGTTCATTTTAGCACCATAAAATGTTATTACTTTTTTTGACCAAAAATGAATAGATACTTAAAAAAAATAATAAGATAGAGCGTTATCGGCACTCTGTATATTCTCACTTTTATACAAAATGCATCATACAGAGAAAATAATGCTACGAATTTGAAACTTTGATCAAATGTTGCTCCAAAGCTTAGCAGGAAATATTCACACTTTCCGTTAAACTATGTCAGCTGTTGTTCTTTGTTTGCTATGGTAGATAACAATGTCATTGTTGAAATTATTCATGTTTCTGATTTTGGTAGAGGTCGAATTGTTGATATGAAGAAAGCAGGTTTTTCTTTCATGCAATTGGAAGAAGAGACAATTGTAACCGCAGTATCATTGCATAAATTTGGTCTGCGTTGTTAGAATCGGATATGAGACAACATCATCCCGCTAGAAGACTTCAGAGAAGCAGCAGTGGTCATGACTGACTTCAAACTACAAGCTCAGTTGCTGTAGATTGAACTAGAACTCGTGACAATCATGTGTCGATGGCAACAATTTTCATCTTTTGGGCTACAAGTTCGGCATGGTGTCAAAAGCAACTTAATTGGCTTCATCAGTGAAACGAAATTGTCTTTAATACGAATCTAGGTTTTGGAAATCTCCAGTTTGTTGAAAAAGTCACACAGCTTCAACACCTGATGTGATGATTCGGTGTGATCGCTATCGGATGAAGATCATCTATTGTGTTTATCCCAGAGACATCGAACGCCCATCAATCCTGTTTTAGAACCCGGATCATGCAAGACCATACCTGCGAACATTAGCCAAAGTTTCTTGCCCTGTCCTGCGAGATCACATGACTTGATGTGTTGATTCCTGAAAATTTAGACAACCTGAAACATCAGCTGCTGTGTGCAGGGAGCGACACATTGTTATTTGTTGTTGATTTTTTTCCAAAGTTAATATTTAATAATAAAGCACCATATTGTATCAAAATTTAAAACATTATTTTTTCTGAGTGATGCATTTTTATATGAGAGTGTGTACTTATTGTCGTATCTTTTATGATTCTTATCTATTATTTCTATATTTTTAGCGCAAGAGCTCTTTATAGGCTATGAAGAAGGGATAAATGAAGGTCCTCTATTCTAAGGTGGTTTGGTAACTTCTTGGAACACAACATCAAAGATGAAAATTTAAAAACAAATTTGAAGAATATATAGGTAAGATACTTTGAAATATACAATTTTTAATGACTTTCAAAGAAATAAGATGTATTTATCTTCAAGTATTTTTGATGTAATTGTTACATACCATTACCAAACTTCTATGAAACAGCCATCTCTTAGTATATTTTTGAATGTTTTCTGCGAATGAAGAGAACTGTAACTTTTGCAACGTTGATTGAGTTTTTTTGTTGTTAGATGGCGCTAATGGCGAATTACAGGTATCTAATTTGTTATAACTTAACCTATACATTTTCTTTTTATTTAAATTTAATCTTTAAACGTATAAACTCGTAGGTAATTAAACCCTATACAAATTTGTAAATACTTCTTATTACTTCTAAAAATTTTTCAAAAATACGTCAGCGTACCAATTCAGTGACTATACATATCGATTTTTTAGCGGGGCTGCCGTTATAAAAAATGTTCTCTAGTTAATATTGACCTAACAATTGGTTTGTCTAGAATTGGACTATGTGAAAATTCTACCATGTGCAACCTGCTGAAAGAGAATACAAAGTGGAATTCATAGATTCAATCAAAACACCAAACAGAATAACTTTATTGTACATTTTGAAGTGTTTTCATTTATTTGTTTGAAGAACTGCAACTGGATATCCACTTTTAGGTAGAATTGACACTTATTGTAGTAGTGAAACACAGGAAATAATGAAAACTTTAAATCTATTCTATTGGCCAATGCAGTATAAATGTTATTTTTACTTAAACGAGTAGTTTTGACAAAGAATAATTTAAATTGTCATCTTCAGGTGAATGTGGTCTACATGTTGTTTATAATAATTTACCTAAAATGACAATTTAAATTATTCTTTGTCAAAACTACTCATTTAAGTAAAAATAACTTTTATATTGCATTGGCCAATAGAATAGATTTAAAGTTTTCATTATTTCCTGCGTTTCACTACTGTTTTCATGTTCCTTGTATGAGTTCTTACAACTGCAGTCATCCATCTTTCTGTACCTCTGATGAGGTCTTTGATTTCTTGTTAAGGTAGTTTGTCCCATTCCTTAATCGAAAGATTATCACCTCATCACTATTTTGAACAGCAGGAGTTCATGCCTAAGTTTTCTCTACAACATGTCCTACACATTTTGAATCAAGTCTATGTGTGTGGAATAAGCTGACCAATTCATTGTTGTTATTCCTACTTCTTTTAAGAAGTTAGTTACACAGTGTGACATGTGAGTGTACATTATCATGCATTAAAATGAAATTATCTTTGATATATGGGACAAAAGGAATCTCATGATGGTCTTGGAGAATATTTCTGATGTACATATCGGAAGTTGATGCTCTTTCCCCAACTGTCATTTGCCATCGGGGAAGAGAACTTAATCCCACTGGTAATTACCCAAATATTGATGTTTTCGAGCAAATCCTAATTGCGCTACACAATGGTGCCACTAATGACTTTCTATAAGTCATCTTCCTACTATGCTCTCATTTTCAATGCTTCCACAAACATCTTCCAATATATTTCTGGTTTAAACTGCTGTTTGATGTCTGTTTTGCATTGTTTAAAACTTACACAGTGATCTTCTCCAGCTAGTTGAGTGCTTTGACCCTTTCTTCCTTCTTTCTATTTTTGTGGTTTGTCTTCAACAATTTACACTACCATGGATGGTTGATAGAGATTTATCCAACATCTGAGCCAACTACTTTCAATTATTGCTACAGCTTTGGGAATATCAGTCAGTATTAAGTTGCCCAACTGAATTTACATTTGCCATTAAAAACTATTTAATGCTTGAAGTATTCAAAGAAATTTAGATATAGGCTGTAAAATAATACAATAAAGAAACAAATTACAAGTATTCTTTAAAATTGCCGGTGTGTGTATTATTGTTACTATTATAAGTATGTGTATTTTCTACGTTTTATTTGAATCAAATCTAGAATTATCCACAAATGTAATTGTTTCAGCTGTGGCTCACTTACGTATGGGAAGCGGAAATGAAATACGGCAACATTAGAAAAATGGAAATTTATATCATGAGTTCTAAGGATTAATGGTGAAGATGTAAACATTTACCCTGTCAAAAGAGTTCGCCTGGACAACAATATTGGAACATACAAGTGCTAGTTTGTACAGAAATTGCGCCATTTTAAAGCAAAGATTATCTGCATTTACTTTGCGTCGAGTATATTCTATGACTATGTATTGAAACAGTAAATTATTTTATTATATTAAAAAATTAATGTCTTTTGCAATATATTTTTATTTTTTATGTAATTATTTACCAGTTTCGACAACTATCGTTAATATTTTAAATTGTAAACTATTATTATTCTGAAGATGACTTTAATTATTTATAAAACGAAACTGGTAAATAATTATATAAAAATAGAAATATATTGGAAAGGCAATAATTTTTTAATAATATAATAGAATTAAATTATAATCCAATAATAAATATAATGGATCATGCATTGGTTTTCAAAATAATTATTTTATGTTTATATGTGTTAAAAATTATTTAAAATGTTTGAATTTTGTTCAGAAAACTCACAAAGTTTAATTTGTAATTAGTAAAACTGTTTAAATGGATTTTTAACGTGAATCAGATTAAGGTATTATTATTATATTTAAACTCTAATCATTTCTTATTGTACATATTAACTAACACACAATCTATTGTATTACATTTTCGTTCACTTTGAATTATTTTCTGAAATAAAATAGATATTGTAGTATAATGTTTATTTCAACAAGTTAAGCAACTTAGACAATATTTGTTTTTAAATTGTACTGAAAATTTTAAGTCAATTTATCTTTTAAGCATTAATAGATTGTTTGGTATAATTTTTTGTAAAACTATTCCTATTAACTCATACATATATATGCATGTATTTTTTTTTTGGCGATGTAAATACCTATAATTTTATTCTTAGTTTTCAAATAATGTTGTAAAAATGTATACATAACAATTAGCAATAAAGGGATAAATATTTCTTCTCGTTTTTAATATCAAACTGGCAACAAAAAGGATTTTTGCTCCAGAGTGTACAAGGTTTTTTTTTATTATTACTTATACTAGCGTAAATGAATTAGATTAAACTAGCAAAACAAATGAAACCAAATAATTATACAAACAGTGCACGAACGTTACTTTGTTAATATCCAACTTAATATCAGGAACACATAAGAGATAAAAGTAAAATTTACCAAGAAAATGACCAAATTTAAGTTGGTGTTCGTGTATAGTAACTTTTAGAAGTTTTGATTTGAAAATCACTTAGAAATTTTCGAAATTACGAGATTCGGTATCAGGAGCGCAGAAGTTGCAGGGGTAAATCACTACAAAATCACCAAATTTTAGTTGGTGCTCCTGCATAGTAACTTTTAACATGATAGCCAACTTAAAGTTAGTAATATTTTTGGTGACTTACTCTTAAAAGTCCTGTGCTCCTGATACAAAATCGGCGATTTCGAATTATTTGTTAGCGATTTTCGTTCCAATATTAAAATTAATTGTGCATTTTTTTACCCGACAATTATGAATTGGAAACGCTTAAATACCAAGCAGAACTGAATTATTTCTTTATTTAAACGTCAATAAGTAGTTATTGTTTATAATTTGTATCATTTTTCCAGTTTCTCATTCAAAACACTAATTTCTTTCGTCTTACTTTTCAAAGAAAAAATCGAATAATTTGTTTATTATATAAGTATAATAAAAAACAGAATTGTTCTAATTTATTTATTCATTTCTTATAGAAGTATACAACAGTATTTCCCATTAACATTTGCTTAAAAATTATATCTCTTAGTATTGAATTTTATTGTTTTATTGGAAAAAAATGTCTAAGTTATGGCTAATTTCTAACGATACTATTAAAAACAGGTTCCAAAATTAATTTTTGGCATTTCAATTAATACATTTTTATGTATTAATACATAATTTTTCATATATTGAATGAAAAAGAACACAATACTTTAGTCTACGAAAGCGAGTTAAAGACACGAATAAAATAATTTTACAAAATGTTTTTGCACGATTACAAAAATTCTTTACATGGTAAAAATACGAAGGACTAATTAGAATGTGCAATATAAATAAATACAAATTTTATTCCCTTTAAGTTAAAGTTTAAAAAACTTAATTTGTTAAATCTTCAATTCCTCCAGAGGAGATGACTCAAACTATTGCTTCACCAACTTAGCTCATACCGTAAACGACGACCAAAATGTTTACATTCTAAACATCAATCCTTACCATTAGTTCGCACCTGAAACAATTACATTTGTTATTATTATTGATTTGTGTTATATTCATATTGACATTGTAATGACAAAAGGTATAGACTAAATTTTAGGGAAAAAACCAGAATGTGTTTAGATGTGTAATAATCTAATTTAATTTAATGTACGAGTGTTCTACATCAATAAAATTGATTTTATTGTAACTTTTGTCATTCAAGCCCTTTTAACTTTGTTGATTAGTCCTTAAGTCTATTTTGATGGCACATAAGGCTTACATTTTTAAACTGTACCGATTGTAAAAAAGTTTTTGAAACAAGAAAGACGAAATTTAGAAAGAGACTAGTGTCATATCATGTGCATGCATGGAACTCACGGCACGATTAATATATGTGCACTTCCCATAGCATTGTATGTATTTAGAATCATACTATTGTCATCTCATGCACTCACAATGCGTTCATCTGTTTTCATATGATAACACGCCTCTGTTATTCCGCCAATTTATATTTTGTAGCCAAACACACATCACATTTATATGGTTTTGGTATAGAAGAATGGACATACATTTAATTGAACTGAAAGATAGCATGAACTGCTGTACAGTCACTCATCAGTCAAGTATAGAGATCAGAACATTTGACAAGAAGAAGAAATTAGTAGACATTTAAAAATAACAGGTACATTTGATGAATTCAATTACTTCGCTCTACTTCATTAACTAGTATCAAAGTAGCTAAGGTTTCTATATCTTCTTCCCAGTCTGAAGAAATTGACGACAAGGAAAAATCTCTATTTTACTTCATCGCTACAAATTACTGATTGCAAAATATGAACTGCAACGATAGATACGTACATAACTTATCAAGCTTTTTATTCAGCGCAGCTCCATATGCTTCTTAAAAAGACGTCCATTCGTTTCACATTGATTGTAAAAAACTCATCACAATATTCATATGAATTGATCTCACCCTCGAACTAGAGAAAAACATAATTTAAGTGCTTATTTACAATTATTACATATTATGTTGAAATTGTTTAGGTTTGCTCATACTATCTCGTACTTAATTATAAAATTATTGCTATAATTTATAATTTAAAAATGAAGTTAACCACAGAAAACAAAATATATTAATGAAATTACCGACAGAGGTGGTTTTACAAACTGCCATCTATTGTCGAAACTGTAAAACGTATTTTAAAAACTGTCAATAGTTTAAAAAAAACATAACAGAGGTCGCAATAATTTACAGTTTTCTCCAACTCACACAAAACATTCAAACAATTACGACTAGATGGCTCTCTAGCAAAAGCTGAATCGGTAACATCAGATAAAGTTTGGTAATTTGCTACTAGAATACGCCCTTTAAAATCATTCAATATAGACAACACACAATGAGGGATTTGATGCCCTACTATCAAAGATATACTCTTTGGTACTATAAAGGAGATCAACTTACTATAAAAGAAAGTATAAATTAGTTGAAATTGTTACTTCTTTCAAACATATTAAAAAGCTGATTAATTATTGTATATTTTCAAAGTACTTTACCTCAATCTTCTGTGATACTGATACTGCTCTTCGACATTCCTTTGTAGACTCCTCTTGCACTAAAAATACCAAAATATTAGATAATTTATCAGTTTAGAAATCCTGTAATCATCAAAATTAGGTTGCATTGCTGCAATTGTATAGAACATGCGTTTTTGATAAACATACAACTTGAAATCATCTACAAGTAAACTCATCCATTGGAACTTTCCATAATTTTAAAAATCGTTTTCTTAAGACGAGTTTATAATAAAATAACCTCTCCTCACAATTACACATTTTATACAGGATATTAGTTTTCTTAATTAGATTAATATAAAATGATTTAAAAGATATAAATAGAGTTGAGGTTTTAGTTTTCTACTTGGTTTTGTTAGTGTCAAAATTAAAACGCAAATTAAAAACCATCTTAAATTCCTGTGATAAACCTCTGAAAACATTTTTCCATGGTTACAAATGCAAAAATTATAAAAATTAAGAATAATATAAATAAATACATACTTATAAAATTTACGTAAAATATTTAAATAAAAAAAATAAATTTTAATTATGTTTTCAAATTGTTAAAATGCGATTACACGACCCTTCAATGTTATAATTAACAAAAATGTACATATAATTTGTAAATAAGAAAAAATACATATTACCTGAATGCCTCAATTTTTAGACCTCGGGTCCCTTCTTGTCATTTTAAATGTCATCATTATTAAAACCCAAACGATTTCATTTCTCATACTAAAACAATACCAATTAGTAATTCAACAAGACACATTGATTAATTAATTCAAATCAAGTTTGATCGATAAAAAAATACACTGAATTCAAAACCATTGAATTTGTGAAAAATTAAATTAACGCCCAATACAAAAATTCTGAAATAATACTACCCTGAAACTTTGCGATTCTATAAGAAACCAACAATTTAATACACAATAAAATTTAATAAGATCTTAATTAAAAGCAATCCACTTTTATTTTCCTGACTCTATTTAGGTTTTAACATCTGGAATTAAGAACCAACTTTGATAAGACGTAATATATCGAGCATTGCTAATCATATTTACAACAATTTAAACAATCAGCTACGTGGTTCGTACAATTTTTTCATTATCTTTTAAGCCGTGTCCACATTATATCGATTAATGTGATTGATCGACAGTCAACTCAACAAAAATTTTGGATATGGTTCAGTCTTGGAATACGTAGAAAAAATATAGCACGAAGAAATTGATGAAGAATTTATACACTACAAAAATTGGGTAGACACGTGAATACTGCTGTTGTCAACATGACTTTTATGATCCGTACTAGCCCAGCAAAATAATGCTTTCTCTCAGAATTTTGAGGTCGATCTATCAAAATTTGTATACACCTTCGTTTTGATGTTTTAAATGTTGTGTAAAAAATCTCGAGTGGCATTCTGACATGATGAAAAATTGCATATCCTTTTCAGTACAAACATGTTTTCTAGAACTTTTCTCATAGTTGGCAATTGTAGTTTTTTTGAATCTCAGCTGGGTGATATATTGTAATTCTATTCGATTTTTGGTGGAATAAACCATACTAACTATCGAATACTCCCTTATACAAAGATACAATCAAATTGTGATAGATTGGACAATTACTAACACAACCATCACAACAAAAAATTTTTCTATTTAATTTTTTGATGATAATTTTTGATAAAAACGAGTTTCACAGCTAACTGTGGGTTTTTGGTAGACAAACATGTATAGCAAAATTGTAGAGAACTTAATTCTAAATCATCTGACAAAACATATACAGGATGTTCAATTAGATTTTATTAAGTTATTCATCATTTTCGATTACAAAGTATGGCATTTTTTTCTCATACTCTGTATAATCGATGTCAACTTTAAAATAATTAACATTTTGGGTTGTGAATAAAATTTGAAATAGATATTTCAAGCAACAACCTAAAAAACGTGAAATATCTGAAAGTCAATATTGACCCCAATTAAATGTTTAAAAAGCAATATCTCAAAAAAGTATCATTTTTTGAGTAAGATTCGTATACATAGTGTCACCATACTTTTTCACGTAGATTCAGAATAAAAAATATGATTTCATTTAAAATGTCAAAGTTGGTGGCCCATAAAAGTGGGACACCCGGTATAATTAAAAATATTTTTAAATTGTACCCCAATGAGGAACATAAATAATGGTCAAAACCAATTTTGAAGAAAACTACTTTTTGAAGGCAATATCAAATGTCCGCGTTCTACACGGAGAGGCTGTATACACATGAATGAGGAAAAACAACATTAAAATTTCCTGGCCAAGTTATTGGAGAAGGTTTGTAAATACCTGTATTTACTATGTGTAAATCACCTATTTTAGTAGCTATAACGAAAATTCCAGAAATTATACTTTTTTGTATATTTTCGTATTGAATATTTCCTTTGAAGTATGTAGCTATTCCAATAAAGTCTACTAATTGAAAACCTTTATTTATCTTTATTGAGTATACTTGTCTCATCTCCAAAGTTTTTCCTGTAAAAGTAAAATAACGACCCTATTCCTGACAAATAGATTAGACAAAAAATCTAATTTGGGCTTATACTCAACCTGTCAACATTAATTTGTAGAATATTTGTTGTGTCCCCTATATTAGTGTGTGGTTGTGTTTTGTGAAATTGTGTTGTACATTTTTTCTTAATTGTCCGGGTGGTCTTGATGACCGGGTTCGGAAACCAAAGTGGTGATTCTCGGGAACAACACTTTTGGCTTATTGCCCATGGAGTACTGTAAAGTACTGATCATCTTCCATATTTTATATTTATATTAAAACCGCCTAAAAACACACACGAAAAAACTCTAACAAATACTGACATACATGACGTTTTGACGTTAACTAATATCATCTTGGAAGGATAAAAACAGTCTTGGCATGTATATGTGACTTGCTACAAAAAATACAAAAAACGACCTACCTTGTGTACCTGACGGTTTTTTTTTCTGTCTACACCAATCAAAGTAGCAGCTGTAGGTACCTCCCTAACTTCAGATTTCAGTCTAGTAGGTTGGTTTTGAGTTATCTTCTAATCTCTAATCAAAACCTGAACATGCAAGGTTAATCCTTTCTTCCGCATTCACTTCTTTTTCAATTAGCATCTGTATATATTGCCTCTACCAAGCCCTAAGAACATCATCAGGTAAGGATGACTCGACCAATGGGGATAAAAAATCTGTGAATTTAATCTTTTTACTCAAAATTTTGAATGCATGCAAATAGGTTTAGGCGATTGATAAAATTCACCATGCACCTTGCTTTTGTAAAGCATTATGCATCACCATGCCTAATAAACATACATAAACCTGTACTAGGAAGTCATCATGGCCAAACCTGTTTTTCAATAACTCAACTGCTTTTACATAATTTTCCTCGGTAGGTAGAAATGTAGAAAACAAATTATAAGTCTTGAATTTGGGTATCAAAAACATAAGCAAGTAGTAAAATTTCTCTTCATTATTTTTAGCTTTTCATCTTCATGAAGTTTTTTAAATTTATACCAAAACCTGATATAGTCCAATGGATTGCCATCAAATTCTGATTCAATTTTTTTTAAACTCTGGAACAGGCTTAACAGGGACAGATACGTTAACTGTATCAGGAACATTGTGATTTTCTACTTTAAACTTTAATTCAGTCTCAGCTCTTCCATAAAGTCATATTCATGTTTGTACTGTTAATCAAGTACAAACTGGTCAAGACCTTTCTGTTTTATAATTAAATCTACATATTTCCGTTGTAAATCAATCAACCTTTTACACGTTTTAGTAAATTGTTCATATTTAATCTTTAGAAAGTTCAACTGCTTCTTTAATGTTCCTTAACAGCAACCCATTTATCTCATCTTTCAATATGTGACGTTAGCAAATGAATATCTCTTGTTACTCCCTCCATTATATAAAATAATCTCCAAAATGTTATCTGTCGAAATACAATAAATTGCTTTACGTTGGCGACCAAAAATGATGTCTGTTAACTCAGCTCTGCACAAAACACTTGGAGTCTACTTACCGTCTAATTAGTTTAGTTCACAAACACTTCATTTAATAAAACAGATCAACGAAATATAAACATATTTACTAAATTTAGTTTTATTAAATTACAAAGTACTGTCGACGGAAAAGTTGTATAACTAACTCGTAAATAAAAGGGCTATTAACAATCTCAACTTAACCGCTTATTGCGTTTTGAACACATACAATTAATTTCAACTTTTGGAACAAATCACTTGTTTATAGTTTTTTTTAATAGTATGTGCAATTCGTATTGCACTATTGCACAAGATAGGTATTAAAAAAATTCTGTATTCTTTAATATTCCTAAATGCTGTATGTTTGCTGTACACGTATGCATGCTGCATGGCCCAAGCTTAATCAAAATAATGGTCCGCCCACAAAGAAAACATCAGAAGTTGTTAACGATGTTTGATAAATCATGGACGAAACCCAAGCACATTTCTACGTTGGCTGAAACAAGTTGAACTTTCTATAACGACTTGTCACATCATACCGAAGAAAGATATGCATTTATATCCATACCGTGTGCAAACGGTCATTAGATACTTTTCTTTGATTTGCTTTTACTTGAAGAATTTAACTTTTGAACAATGTGTAAACAATATTGAAGAATTGTGTGAAAGAATAGTTTGTAACATTGATGAGCTGAACACCCTTAAATGTTATCATCCGAATGTTGCGTACATGTCTCGAAGTGTGAACAAATTCAGTATTTATTATAACTGTAGATTAATGTCGATTTGTTATTATTAAAATTTCTTTGCTACAAATTACGATAGATTTTTTTATTTATGTCCATGTTGAAATTCATTAACAGATATTGGCGAAATGGCAACTTGATTTACTGATATGTATGTTTAGTTGCCTATACCAAAATTGTTTATTAATAGAAAATTGTGAAAAAAGGTGTCATTAACGATTAATTTTGTTGAATTAATGTAAGCCATAAACGCACAGTCGACGGAAATAGTTATTTAACGAACAAGTGTATTAATGATGGCAATTAATAAACTTTTTAATTATTGAGATTATTAATCGCATTTTAATATTCGAGATAGTTACAACATTTTTCAGTGCACATATTCTAATGAAATAAAGAAATGTTTAAGTTATAAAATTGTTACTTACCTCACAACTCACAATAATTGAAAGTTCAACTAGTAAGTATTTTTAGGCAATGTTTGCAGCTCCCGCCACTACCGGCCGAGTTAAAAAAAATTATCAGCATTCATTTACTCACCTAATTTGTATAATTATGTAGGAATTGAAATTTTGTGACAGATTTGCTGTTTGATAAGCACGCACTTGATTTGTATGTTTATTGAAATCGTGCATTATTAGAAAAAACAAAATCATTCATTAATAGGGTTCATTAATGATTGATTTTTTCTGATGTTTTATGCATTAATAAGACCTGTAAATACAGTCGACTGAAATAGTATATTAAAGAACTAGCTTCAGAAGACCCATTTAATAAGACGAGTCCAGTTGCTAAAATGCCTTCTGAAAAGAATTCTTTATACTATTTTTTCTATTTTGCGCTTTGATTTTTAAATAAAATTTCGTGAGTTTTTTAATTTAAGGAATTTTGAAGTATAATTGCTAGGGAGGCAATATTTTCATTAAATTTTGGTTTAAATGCTAGTTTTCTACTGAACATTAATTATGATTTAAATTAACGCACACCCAACGTAATGACAGCTTTGACGTTTAATATCAAATCAGTCTTACCACCGTTAGAAATAAAATTTTTTCTATTTCTATAAAAGAACTCAATTTTCTATAAAAGAGTGCTTTTGTAGCTCTCTAAACGACCTAAAACAGAAAAAATAATTTAGTTCATGTCACATTTTTTTTGTTCAAATTACAAATTCAACAACGCGCCTACAAACAAAAATTAATAGTTATAAGGGAGTTGTAGCCGTAAAATTCAAATATAATAATAATAATATCGCTTGCCCGATATTTAACAAGTTTAGTTAGGGAGCACGTGTGTTAGTTTGTATTATTAGGGACTTCACGAAAATAAATTTTCCAATATTTTAAGTCACATTTAACGATAGTTACAAACATTTGACACGTAGATACCGTTAACGGGTGCATACATTTTTTACTACTACAAACTCTAAGCGATTTATATTATCATTGCGATGAAATTACAACGATCAAAAACAGGCGGATATGAACTACTCCATCTGTAACTGTATACGTCAACAATGAACAGAATCTTGGATCCAAAACATACGTAACTTCCTTATTTACCATTTATGTATACGTTCAACTGTTATATAATGAATTTTGGGAAGGATGGTTACCCTCGTCATTGGTCGAATCAATTAAATAACCTAAACAAACAGTATTTCACGTAATTCGTTGTAAATTTATAATTGTTTATGCGTTTAAGGTTCCATTAACTTCCAAAAAGGAACAAAAAATAATACAACAAATTTTAAAACAATCGAAAGTTTTTCTTATTTAAATTTAAAATTCAATTTATAAAAATTATTAAGTAGAAACACATTAGAGAAAATGTTAAAAATTATCGAATCTTACAATTATACGAAAACAAAATTTGATTCTTCAATTTGAGAAAATTACATTTAAACGTATTAAAGGAATTTTCTTATAAGGTTAAAAAAATTGACATGCAAAAATAGTGAGGGATTTCTATTTAACAATATATAGCTTATAATTCGTCAACCATTCCACAAATCTACAATAAAGAACAATACAAGATATTGTATTTTACGCAAAGAAACAAGAAACATCCTACAAGGCTTCATCATATAAATAAAAACAAAATTAAGCTACAACATAAACAATATATCAACAACTTCACAATTATTCATAATAAAAAAATATACATTAAAAATAAAATATTTAATGTTTATCCACGTAAAATGCAAATAATTAATAATGAATGTCTATATAATTACTGTATATGTAAAATACAAATACTATATACATCTATATGTATGTATGTGCATAAATATATAGATATATACATCTACAAACATATAACATACATGTGCGTACACACACAAACACTCGGGCTTTATGTACAATACGAGTGCGTGAATGTGTATTTGCAAATGTATGCGCGCTCAACACAGCTATATACAATTATCTAGCTATGTACAATATATCACAATCTATACAATTAAGCGGACTGTTTTGTACTATCGCCGCGAGTATTCAAGGCTGCACTTCAGTATGAGTTACGTATATAGGCCGCAGCAGCTCTTGGTTTGCGTGAGGGCTACAGCAAGTGCAGCCGACGAGGCAATGTCACTTCACGTCTTTCCTCCGCTTTCCTTCACCTTCAGATACTAAAAATAATAATAATTAGAATTAAAACAATGTAAATGACAATAACTTGTTTTTTAATTTGATTGATTGATTGACAGGTTAAATATTTTTGTAAATATTCTAAAATTTCGAAAATCTATGTAGGTAACGACCGTTTTGCTTATTCCCAAAATCTAATCAAATCTGAACTATTATTATACAAGGTGTCACAAAATAGGTGTTCCAGGCTTAAAAGGGTTATAGAAGACATTACAATAAACAACTTTTTTTTAGTAAAACTTTTATGTTAGACAAATAGTTAAGCCAAAATAGCGTCTCAAAAATTCTAAATTTTCAATGACCTTTTTAAATGTTATCAATAGTATATTATGCAATGAGCAGGCAACGCTTACTATTTACTCGAAACTCGAATATACAGGGTGGCCCATTTGTGCGAAAGGTGGATATCTCGGAAAACATTGTGGTTAGAAAAAAATTTGCAATGAAAGTTGTGCAAATCAATGAGGTGCACATTTTAAAATTATTTTTGTGTATACAGGGTGTTCCATAAAAGTGCGGCATACCAAAGTTATGTTTTTTAAAGGGAACCACCCATTTCTTATTACACTTTCCACTTTCCTCGCACTAATGGGCCACCCTGTATTAATTACAACACAGGAGTAGAAAAATAGTATATTATGCAATGAGCATGTAATGCTTACTATTAAGAGACGAACACAATCCCATAATGTTAAATAGTAACACTAATTTTATAATTGAGCACTACTACTATAGTTATGAATTGTCAAATTTGCTAAATTTATGTTTGACTTTTAGCCACAGCACCAGTCGATAGGAGCAATAGCAACGGTGTATTTTCTGATGGTTCTGAATTTGTAACTCATGGAACATTCAATAATCACGTAATGTCGCAATTCTAATGGTTCTAAATCTATAGGTATCGCAATAAAATGTGTATCGTAATGAATTCATTAAAGGACAGATTGTAAAACTCTAATATATAAATTACAATACAGGAGTAGATAAAGTATCTTATGGAATGTTTTTAACTATGCCCGATTCAAATTTCACAAAATTTTTGATCTATCAAAATTCAAAATGGCGGATTCAATTTTCAAGTATTTGATGTAATAATTTGATTTTAACGAACATTTCAAAAAAAAGGTGTATTGTCGTTTCTTGTCGAGATAAAAATTTTCAACCAATTTTGATACAAATTTACGAACGTGTACTTTAAAATAACCTAAATAAAACTGCCGAACAGATTTTTAATAATTTTAAAAATAAAAATTTTATAGGACATTCAAGTAGAAACAATTAAAAAAATAATGTGTTATCCCAATACAATGAAATTTTCCAAGAATTGTCTCTAAGCTCTCCTAAATACAAATTAAATGTCAATCTTGAAGTTTATTTATTTTGTAGGTTACAAATGTAATAATAAGTAAATCTATATCTAAATAAACAAGTTTAAATAATAGGAATGACAAAGGTGACCACGATGTAGTTGTAATATGCACTAATAGTTGCATATTACGTAGACAGTAGTTTACCCATGTTAAAAATGTTTAATTTTACCTTACAAAAACTTCACATTCACAATTCAATTGTTCTTATAGACTATTCGAGCAAATTTTCTTCGTATTAATTTTTTTAAATTTTAATAAAAATTTAGAAACGTGTACTGTAAAATATCATAAACGTAACTGCCGAACAGATTTTTGTTAACTTTAGAAATTGAAATTTTATAAAACAAAAATTATAAAAAAAATTAAATAAATCAACTTACTGTATATAATACGCTTCAAACTATGCTTCTGGAATTTTTTAATTGTGTTTCCTTCATTATTTTTCCTTGAATTATAATTAATAAGGTTTCTACTGCAAATAATTTTTAGCTAATTAGATAAATAACAGTAATTGCAATTAGCACTTATGGTTATTTAATAGATAAGTATTATTTTAACCATCATATAAATGTTAAATTTTAGATTACAAAATAAATAAACATCAAAATCACTACTCAATGTTCTCGGCACTAACTCAGTTGTCGTCTAGCTAAAACAGCATAAGCATGTCAGCTCCGCTATCAGATTGCACCAAGGAGGAGCAACGAGGAGTGATCAGATTTTTGTGGTCAGAGTGTGTTAAAGGTGCTAAAATGCACCGGAGACTTATGTCACAATACTGGGAAAGTGCTTTATCTCGTAAATCCGTTTTTTATGGATTGAAATGTTTAAAAGTGGCCGAACGAGCGTAACACAAAAAGAGGGAGATGGGCGACCGTCAACTTCGACCACTGACGAGAACATTCAGCAAGCTCAAGAGATGGTTACAGTCAACAGATCTCGCTCCCTCAGACTTTCATCTCTTTGGACCGCTCAAGGAAGCTTTGAGAGGTCGTCGATTTGCCTCAGACATGGACGTTCGGGATGCGGAGCAAAAGTGGCTTCATGACCAACCGAAAAATTTCTACCAGGAAGGGATACGGAAGCTTGTGGCTCCCTGGACCAAGTGCATCGCTAAAGGGCGACACTATATCGAAAAATAATGTATCTGTTGTACACCTATCTTTGTTTAATGAGGTTGTAGAACAAAAAGTGTAAGTAATTTTTGACTTACCCTCGTATTTCGTATTAAATCGATACGATTCTTATTATAACTCAACGAAAATCTGATGAAGGAAACTCAACCGAAAAAGTTCTCGAAACATATAGCTGTAAATTAAAACCTATATATCGTACTTGTTTTATTTCTAAACTCCATCTTCAATCAAAATTGACTTATCTATATTAAAAATTTAACAATTTTTAAATTTCTTTTTTGAATTTCTGTTTTATACAATTTTCATTTCCAAAGTTGTTACCAATCTGTTCGACAGTGAACTGAAGTGAACATAATAATGAAGTAAAGTGCAGTTTTTTTGTAAACTAAAATTGAACATTTTTAACAAGGGTAAATTAAGTTCTACGTAATAAGCAACTATTAGAGCAACCTGAAGTCGCATATCTGTTCGACAGTGAAGTTGTTTTGAAAGCTAAAATTGAACATTTTAAACATGAGTAATCTAATATCTACGCAATAAGCAAGTAGTAGTGCGAATTTTCAAATACATCGTGGTCTACTTGTAATTCCTATTATTTAAGGTTGCTTATTTAGAAATTGATTTAATCATTGTCAAATTTTCAGCCTACAAAATAAATAAACTCTAAGTTTGAGATTCAATTTGTATTTAGGAGAGCTTAGAGACCATATAGTTGTTTAAAATATGTTCGACGGTTATGTTTAGAATGTTTTAAAGTACAAGTTTGTACATTTTATCAAAACTGGTTGAAATTTTTTATCTTTACAAAAGACATTACACATTTTTTTTAAATTTTCAAAAATCAACTGCACCATCTTTTTTAATTTATTTTGAAACCGATAAAACCAAATTTTCGTTTAAATCCAATTATTACATCAAGTACATAAAAATTGAATTCGCCATTTTAAATTCAGAGAGATCAAAAATTTTGTCAAATTTGAATCGGTCATAGTTAAAAAGCATAAGATACCTTTCATAACATTTCAATAGTTTCATAAAAAGTCAATAAAAATTTTGAATTTTTGACTTTGAAGCGCCATTTTGGCGGAACTATTTGTCTAATATAAATAAAAGTTTTACTAAAAAAAGTTGTTTATTGTAATGTCCTGTATAAACCCTTTAAGCCTGGAACACATATTTTGTGACACCCTGGACAAAGCCAGGTATCGCGCGCCCAAGTTCCTTAAGACGAGTTGAAAATTAACACACAGCAAAAATGAAATTACGTTTTGGAAAAAGATAGTTCAAACAAAAGTTATGGGCAATAGAATTTCCAACAACTTTTCTTCCTCAACTTTTTTTGTATAATTGATAGTGGTGGAAATATTGTTAGAACCATTATAACAATTATACAATTGTCACGTGGTTGTTATAACTCAGTAATTACTTATTGGATCAAAAAATAGTTTAAACAAAGTTTGTGTATAATTAAATTACTAACAACTTTTATTTGAAGCAAAAATGTGTAAATTTTTTCTAAATTTTATTTTATTTTAAAAATACGAGAATCTGTGTAGGTTAACGATATTATACCCAAAATCTAATCAAATCTGCGGCATTATAAATAATGTCCATGTGCCAAGTTTCATAAAAGTCGGCCGGTCGTCTGAGGTACTAACTCTAATTCGTCGGAAAAAGAGGTGTTAAAATTTCCCCATCTTATTTATAAGAAAAAAAAATTATATGAAATTACCTGAACTACGAGTCTTCCTTCGGATGTTATTAGTAACTGATTGTGTCTTGTCCCCCTTACTTCGCGTATTTAAGGCTGGCGTTGTCCGTATAGAACTCCTGGTCTTAACGGGAGCAGCTTTTACAATTCCTCCAGTTAAGGTAGTTTTAAATTTTGCCCGTGCACTATTGATGTTTTTTCGAACTTTTCCGGCGATCTCGATTAAAGGCTCATCACTATCGGAACTGTCGTCCATTAATGTACTTTTTCTAACAGTCTTATTAGGATCGACACCCATGCACGCTTTTATTAATTCCGTCGCATTTTCCGAACATTTACGCGGCTTCTTATTTCGCGAATCTTCTACACTATTATTTGAACTATCAGATTCATGTCTATTACGCTTAGCTACATTCATTCGAGGTTGTTTGGAAGGAATTGGGGAATTAAGCTCCGGGCTACTTAATTTTGATGAGGCACGAGTGCGAAGCGATCGTGTCACTGGGCTAGCAGAACTAATATTTTGGTTATCCGGTATTTCTATCAGAAGTTGCTCCAGCAAACTTTTGCTCTTCACCAACGAAGGACACGAATTACTATCCGAATCTGATAAACTGGGACTCGCCGAACTGCGGCTTTTATCAGGATTGGAGTAAGTATACAAAGGGGAGATAATCTAATAGGATGAGGATCTAAATCTTCGACGTTTTCTGAAGACGTGACGGGAACTAAAGTCACTTCGACTTGAGGGAGTTGGTCTTTTAAAACTGGCGCCGAGTGACTTGTTAAACTGACCGTTCCTTGTTTTAAACTATCTTGAAGCGCCGAAGTAAGACCACAACATTGTTCCATTTTAGCATTTCCGACGTGTTTATTTTCGTTTAAATCCTCTCCGTTAATACCCTCCATCTTTGCTAATTGTGCCTCTATATCCAAAATGCTAGGCACTTGAGGTTTGGATTTTACCGAATCCGTTATATCTGTGTGAGGACTTTGACTGGCTTGATTAGGAGATTTTTCACTAAGCGCGTCCATACTTTCTATTCCACTATCCTCTCCTTGCCCTCCAGAATTTGGAGATCGACTGGCTTGCTTTTCATTTAGATCAGGTTTGCAATCCGCGATAGTACTTTTTATTTATTTCAGGTGGTTTATCCGTATTTGGTACAGTTTGCACGAGTTCTTTCTTTTGTTGAAAAACGTTATCGACGTTTTGTAACGTTTCTGTCCGATGGGGTGGCCTAGGAACACCTTTTTCCGAATCTTCCATTAACCTCTGCTTAAACTTTGCCTCCATATCTATTTCACCGGTTGGAAGTGAAATTTGCTTTATCATCTTATCCGGTAAGTTTTTTATAAAACTTTTATTCCGATTCAATTCTTTCGACTTACACGAATCTTTGCTTTTGACTTTTTCTTTCCTAGGTTTTTGTATTGGAAGTGTTGCTACGGTACCTGTATTTGTTGATCCAAGAACAAACATTTGTGGAGCGTCAGCATCCACCGGATCCGTATGGCTCAATCGTCGTTTTTTGTCACTTGGCAAAATTCCGTTGGTTTCCGTATACCTCTTCACAGAATGCGAAACTTCGGAATCACTTCCTCTTCTTTCTTTGAAGTGAGGATTGCAAGAAAGCCTACCCACTTCTTTATCTACCAAATGACCGCCCGTCAATAAATTTTGTTCTCTATGTTCGTGAATTGATCGTATTTTCTTTATTTTCCGAGGTTCGTTAGAGTTTTTTGAATAATCGACGGCTAATAAGGTACTAACACTTCCGTCGACCACCACCGGCTGGTCTCCCATGACCGGAGATTCTCTCAAAGCGGTACTCCTTTTAAGTTTAGTGGGATCTTGAATTTTTCTTATTTTATTTTTTGAGGCACTATCGTCCGAACTTTTAACTTTTTTTCTATTATTAATAACCACATGGTTACGACCTCTCAACGAGATATGTAAAGGAGGTACTCTTAATTCTTCTCCGGACACGATATTTGGTGTTTTAATAAAACTAACATCTACTTTGTATGCCGAATTAATGGGTTCGGATTTTTCTAACTTTAAACGCAATTTTATTTTCTCAGGTTTTAGATTAGGTGAATCCGTCGTTCTTTCTCTGTTTCTATTGCCACTTTTAAATCTAGAATTTTTGCTACTGTCGCTATGAGTAGATCTACTTTCGCTATCACTTTGATCGGTGGTATCCAAACGGCTCATTGAATTTGTGTCTTCGTCGGATGTGCTTGTTGGAGATGGCAGACCAGTAAAAATATCATTGGGTTCATTAGTGTCGCTATCGCTGTTAACATGCGGCTCTAGTTCTCCAGTGAGAGGATTTATCAAATAATTGCAGTTTTTCTCAGAATTACTTTCTGGCGGTAAATTAGGAGAATTTCTGCTTGCCAGTTCTTGCTCCAGACTAGGTAATAGTTGATCTAAATCGGTTTCTTTTAATTCGGTCAGCGACGTCGTTATATCCAAAAGTTGAGGCATCGGTTGAGCAATTGGTTCAAATTGTTGTACGGGGTAAGGTGGTGGACACGGCCTGTATTGTGGAGTTGTTCGTATAGTCGTTGGATAGCACAACATTGACGATTTTCCTATATCTTGTGCACTCGCGTTATTAAACGTCGTACTAGATTGCAACGGCCTCATTTGTTTCGAAAGTTCAGCTTCATTACATTTGGATACAACAGTATTACACTTCTGCAAGTTTGTGTGAGAAATTGCGTTAATTTGTTTTAAATTGGATGTCGTCGCGGTTAAAGTAGTAGTATTAGTACTTCCAGCAACAGTTGCAGCCGTATATATAGAATTAGAATTAATTAAACGATTTTGTGTATTATTAGAGTACGATATAGAAGGATTGCACTGATTTCTTGAATTTGATAAAGCGACACGAGCGTGAGAATTATTTAGAAGTGCCGTAAACTCGGAGGTACTAGAACTTGCTGCAGGATGAGAGATTGACGTTGCTGAAGTAGTTATGACGTTGTTGGCTTTCATTGACGAACCTTGTCGAAATACTCCAATTGCGGATGTTGAATTTTTCATCGCAGAATCTTGCACACTTAAAGGAGGTTTATAGTTGGAAGTAGAAGCGATCGCCCCATTACTCTGTACGTTGGTTCCGCTCGCAGTGGCATTATTTTCCGGTTCTAATTTACACGACTTCAAACTGCTACCCTCGTTTTGCAACAAATTGACCAATAAAGGACTAGAGATTGTTATAGGAGGTTGTTTTCCTGGATACGGCGGCGGTGGCGTTATATAATTTCCTACTGTTGGCAAATTTTCCCTGGTGTGGATTGCTTGGTTCATACTGGTAAACGGAAATGGTCCGGAGTGTGTTCTTGCGTTCGATAACGAACCGGACGCCATATTTTGAGAGGGTACTTTTGGAACTACGGTGTCGGTAGGGCACACCACGTTTGGAGAACGAAACTGTATTTTATCGGTCGACGTAGGTACTTCCGGGGTCGAAACTTGCATCTCTTCGCCGACATTTCGTACAGGTGTGTTCGCACTTGTACTTGGAGGATTGCTTCCATCTGAAATAAGCATTAAATTTAGTAACTCTGTATCACATGTAACTTTCCGGTGTGTACGTAAACAATTAAAGTACGTATAAACCACGTGATATGTTATGAAATTAGAGAATTGTTGTAGATTCTACAATAATTCAATTTGCAAACTACCGTGCAGTATAATTAATTAAGCATTTCATAAAATTCAATAAAAAATAATCACAAAAAAATGTGGGAAATTAATTCTACGAAGAGCATAAAGTGCAAATAGCGAAAACGTATATGTATGTATTGATTATTAAGAACCCTATTATAACAAACAAACATTAATTGTTTTTGATAACAGTGAATGAAAAAAATTAACGCATCGAAATTATGGTTTTATACGGACACGTACGAATCTCTTGTGAAAGGTTACGCAAATTAAGGGTGAATGGAACATTCGAAGTACAGGTGCACTGCATGAACCGCATTTGGGGAACCAAATTTACGTCATTTACGTAGGAAATACAGTGCAGTCTCTATAACGTGATCTAATTAAAGATAAACATGTCCACGTTTTCGAGAAATTCACGTTACTGAATAGGTCGTTTTAATGTACTTTAAAAATTAAAAACCCTTTTTCTTTTATTTTATTATAATGCATCTATTTCTAGAAAAATAATAGGAATAACATAATAGTTATTTAAAAATATAGGGTGTTAACATTTTAAAAACAAAAATTTTTTTGAAAACAATTTTTTTTTTTAATTTATTTATTCTGACAGCATATTTGTTCATTTGCAATTATATTCACTTACTAAATTATTTTTCTTCAAGCGACAATAAAACGGCATATTATTGAACTACTGGCAGACGCTAAAAACGCTTTTTACTGTCTAAACATTAAAAGCAGCACTTATTTTGTTTTCACAACTATTTAGAGGTTGGTACCTCGGTTATATCTATTATGAATGTAACAGTAAAGTACCAACTTGATTCGTCGAGAATAAAACGTCACTATAACACTCAATAATCTCGAAAATTTAAAAGTAACACATGAAAACTAACAATAAAGGCTTGAAGGAAAAATAATATATTTCACTTGGAGTTAAAAAATATAATTGTTTCGCTTTAATTTTAAACTTAACAATGATATTGTTTAACTCCTAGTAAAATAATCTCCCTACTATCACTAACGTGTTTTATTTGCCTCGGCTATCGCCTCCGCAACTAAAACACATTCGTAATGAAAAATCAAACTTTAGTGCCTTGATACATAAATAACTATTTCCTTAAGGCTGTTTGCAATTGTAAAAACCTAAATTTCAAACTTTTGTTAAATTTTACTTAATTAAAATCAAGCTGTAAAATCAAGTGTCGGCATAAAAACTGAAAAAATTGAAAAATGTCAAAAAACAAAAAACATCGGGAGAATTTTTGAAACATTTTTTACAGAGCTTCTCCCTTACAATCCTCTAAATGATGGGGCATTAGTTTTGGAACACACTGTATTATAATTACGTAATTGAATTTCAAATTGTTGTGATTTGCTTTTGTAATATTTGTTCACGTTATAGAATACTTAATTGTTCGGTTGTTCACATATTGAAACTAGTCGTTCACGTTTGGGAATATTCATGTTTAAGGATGTTCACTTTATCGAGACTACACTGTACGAGCAAAAAATAGATTGCATGACAAAATATTGTGGGACTGTAATAAGATTTAGTATACTTCTAAAATGAAAAAAGGCGTACATAAGTCATAAAGATTTAATTCTAATGTATTTGGCATAGATGATTTTGTTGCACATTCGATCTAAGTATGGTACCCACATAACATTGAATATTTGTAACTAAAAGTGATTGCACTAAAGATTTAATTATAGGCTTCATCACAACAAGAAAAAATAAAATTGTTGCATGACAAGATTAAGAAACTGCATTTTTATTTGTTCTCGGTAAATCATTAAATTTTTATGTTTATAGCCTAAGTAATGTATCAAAATTTTACTTAATTACCAAAAAAGATAAAATCGTAAACCTCTTTATATTAAAAATTTCGTCTGCATAATGCAAATGAAAATTGATCACGATCATTATTTTATTATGTACATAAATTTGTCATTTAAAAATTATATTAATTAAGCCACAAAATTTATAAAATCTATAACTTACCTTGAGTGGTTCTTAAGATGATTTCTTGAGGTTCGGGACCAGCTAGACGAAGCGAAATAACTTGATCGCCTTCAACTTGTACACTTAGTATCCCTAATGCACGTAATTGTTGTGAACCTTCGTTTGCTAGATGTCTTAGCCGTATAGCTGCTTCACGAGGAATGGACAGCGTAACTCTAACGGAATTCCAGGGCTCCAGTTTGCAAATATGTAACTTTCCACCTAATAAACCTTGAAGACTGTCTAGAACGCGTTCTAACCTATTCGGAAATTTGGGATCTGAAAGATCGCCTTCGCATGTCACTATTGTTGTTATATTATGGCCATCGCTATCTGCTGCCATCTAAAATCAAATATTTTCTATAATTATACACTTTGTTTTTATTAAAAACGTACCATTCTACCATCTTAATGGTCTAAAATCCATTAAAAGAATCAAGTTTTATGCCAAGGAGAATCTGTAAGAAGTCGAACCAATAGTAAAAAAACATAAATATTGTTTTATATAAGTAAGCAAAATTTAAAAGATTAAACAAATTTAGTTGCTATTCCGTACGCAACAAGCAATTTCGGCATAATCCGTGCTTAAAATCCAAAAAATAAGAGAGTTGTAATATTAAGGAAAAGATGGTTCTGGTTGCAGCCATCTTGTATGCGAGACGGGGGAGTGTATATTTCCATGTGCCTTTTGTCAAATACTTTAACTAAGAGATTAATTATTTAAACAATATCCTCTATTATCCTTATTCAGAGATATTCGGCTTTAAATTTTCATTAAATTCGCCCAGAAAAACTTAGCAAGTTTAAGAATTATGGAAATTGATTTGCTTTAGGCACAACACATTACATACCCCATATTTAGTGACACACTTTTAAAGCATCCAACACAATATAATAGTGCACTAACAATTGCACTTAGTAAATAAACACACAAGACACCGATAACATATAAGTTATTGTTGAAAGCAGATCAAATCGTTCATAATTTTGTTACAAAAATTTATACGCTATGAACAATAACAACTAAACGCCATTCATAATGCGCACCACTAATGCGCAATGCCACCGAAATTATTTTACTTAAAAATTTTTACAAAATTCTACTAACCAAAATTTCATAAATAATAGAAATATTAGTTTATAATTTGTATTAGAAAAAGGTGAAAAAAAATTGTTCGGTTGCAAGGTTGCGCTCGTATCGTTTTTGTCCGCATATAACGTGTCTTTAAAATTGCTAATTTCCACATAAATTAAATGTTATATAATTCTTTACATTATATGTTTTCGAAATTTCTTTATTATACTAATTATTTAACTTTGTTTTAGCTACTGATCTTGAAATTTTTATGTATCAGGTACATTCATGTACTTCAGTATTATTTGAAATATTTTTTAAGAACTTTTTCGAAAGGACCTTGACTGTCGATGAATTTTATTTAACAAAGGTTTACTCCTGAGGCATTTTCCTCTTTCGAGCAAATTAGAACTTGGACTTATTCTCTAATAAAGTCATCATTATTTGTCACTTCAAAGCTTAATTATTCTAAGATTGAGAGCTTAGATCGAGGCAGGAGTATATAATCGCCATTGATGAAACTTACCTACATATCGATTCTCCAAAAAATTGTACCTACTTACTATTATTACTATTCAACATATTCCTATAAAACCATTGAAGACCAGCTTATGCATCAGATCTGACAATTAAAATGGCTATGTTTGTTAAACATAAGTGTTATGTAATTCTATTATGTATGTTATGGGTACTGGAAGTTAATGATTTATTGTTGATAACACTCAGCATTGTTGGTTTATAGCAATTCATCACACCCCACTTTAATAATATTTCACACTGAAAACGCCTTTGTTTCATATTTATCAACTAATATTTACTTTTTCTTTAGTTTGACGTGAATGTTCTTAAATTAAAATCATGAATTCGATCATTTTTGAACTGCAGGGAGTTTGCCTTGTAATAATAGAGCCAAATTTACTCCCTTTATACACATTAAGAAATATTACCAATTAAGCGGTCAAAAAAAAAGTCAAAATTAGAATTCAACACAGTTTCCTTGACATTAATAAAAGTTGCAGAATATTGTTTTTTATTATACGTAAACCTATAAGCGGACAACAAATTTAAAATAAAAAATGAGTAAACAAAAACACAAATTTTTTAGTGCGACACACGAATACCAAATCGCTCAAAAAAAAAATTAAACTCTTGATTTAATCAATCAATATCCAGTTGGATGTAGGAGAAAATTTTCAAATTCTGTCAGATGACGTTGCAAATAATTCTAGTTTGTGTCTTCAAATTTTTTACATTGAACTGCAATAACCAATGTATAATTAGAACTTTTCAAACATTTCGACCGCAAAAGACATTCGGGCCTGCGTCTCGTGCTGCTATAAAAGTGTTCTTGATTAGGCACGCTTTATAACTTGTAATACCGGGTGATTCAGCTAACCCGTTCATTAGAAGTTTATGGACTTCCCGTTGAAATATTTGTTTAAAAATTTGGAATAGGGGATTGCTCAAAAAGTTCTATTTAATTAAAATATTTCAGCTCTACTAGCACTTCCAGTGTAACCGAAGTGGCTACCAACTTTTATTTTAAATGGAATGATATATTTTTTTGTATATTTGGATTCTACGCTAAAATCTGAGTTACTTTCATGTAGCACAACCTATATGAAAAATAAATAGTTTTGAGATATTCTCATTTTTTTGAGAAAAATTGGTTTTGTAGTATTGTTTTCAAACGCTTGTCAATGATTGACAAAGAAAGTTATAGTAACAAAATTTGGGCTATAGTTAGTTGAGAAATATGAAACAAAGGCGTTTTCGGTGTGAAATATTATTAAAGTGGGGTGTGATGAATTGCTATAAACCAACAATGCTGAGTGTTATCAACAATAAATCATTAACTTCCAGTACCCATAACATACATAATAGAATTACTTTATTACCTTTTTCAATCATTGACAAGCGTTTGAAAATAATACTACAAAACCAATTTTCTCAAAAAATGAGAATATCTCAAAAAACTATTGATTTTTCTTATAGGTTGTGCTACATGAAAGTAACTCAGATTTTAGCGTAGAATCCAAATATACAAAAAAAAATATATCATTCCATTTTAAAATAAGAAAGTAGGTAGTCACTTCCGGAAGTGCTAGAAGAGCTGAAATATTTTAATTAAATAGAACTTTCGAGCAATCTCCTATTCCAAATTTTTAAACAAATATTTCAACGGGAAGTCCATAAACTTCTAATAAACGGGTTAGCTGAATCACCCTGTATATGTTTTTATTTTATTGTTTAACCTACACTACTGAAATCTTTAGGCATTATACCTTAGTATAATGTATTTATTAATACTATCTGACACCCTTGGTCGGTCTGCACCATTGGTAATTCACGTAGCCCGTCGGTTAGAAAGTTATCGACTTCCTGAAATTCCATCAATATGAAATTAGGTATATGACCTTACTCGACTACTTCAACGAACTGAAACAATTTCAAATTTGGCGACACTTGCGGATATACCGAAAATTAGCGCCATCTTTATTTTTTAAATGGAACGATCCTTTATTTTGCCTCCACACCTGAATTCTACATTAAATTTTATGATCAAGATCATATTGTCAAGACATGTGTCATAGTTTTTGACGATTTAATGAGTAGCGGTTTGTGATGCCCTCTTTGATCACTTCTTTTGAACCAATGAAGATAAATAAATGATTTTTGATTTTTAGAGGCTGAGCCAATATTTTAAAACGTTGCTTACACACCTATCATGTAGCGCAGCCTACTGCAATTTTTAAATTTGACAATCAGAAACTGTCAAATACTTCATTTTTTTAATGGCAGCTACCATTTCTGACGGCATAAATGGATGTAGAATTAAATTTTAGAGCCAGTTTAATTAACTTTATGCATTCCTATCTTCAGTTTTAAGCTATTAGTTCTTTTTTATGAAACTAAGTGGTTATAATTTCCGATATATCAGAAGTGCCACCATTTTGAAAATATTTTAACAAACCTTAAGAAAACATTCATTTCGCGTTCAAGTTCTACGCCATCAAACATTATTTTTCTGTACTCTCTGTAGACTCGTTAGTTAAGTGAATATGATCCATTTATCATTTTTTGGAAAGAATTCTTGCAAAACAATTTTTTTTAAGTTATAAGTATATAAGAATAAACTATTCCTATATGGTTATTTACCAGATTTTTGACACAATCATTTATTCTATGTTCTCAATTCCATTCCAAACATCGATGCCGACTCTTCCTAAAGATATATTTTTAAGGCATTATGGAACCATGTATAATTCTGTCACAAATGTCCATTTATTTAATTAAAATGTGAACTATCCCCTAAACACTGATTTTTAATAATTTTGTAGCAGCGATTAAAAATAGCTATTTTAGGTACAAGGTAGCAACTATGTCCTTTTCTCACGTGTCCGGAAATTAGCCACACAAGCGAAGCGAGTGTGCCAGCCGGACAAGTGAGATAAAGACATTGCTCATGTGTGCTAAACATGATTTTTTCCACAATCGTAAAACATAATTTTTCTAAAAAATAATTATTTTATTAATGACTAATTTAATAGTATATACCGAACCGAAACGCTGCTTCCCAAACACTTGTTTCAAAAACTACCAAAAAACACTCCACATTAGAATCTTTCCATGGACAATTTATTGATTTACTTACATTATTCGTTATCTAGAATGCTATTTACGCACATATTTTATTTGTTGTAAATGTTATAAAACAATTCAAATCTTCAAATAAAAGATTGATAATTAAATAGTTTGGCTGAATGTCAGATGACAAATGTATTCATTTTGCTGTGTGATGTATCAAATAAACGTTATATAACGTTCACGTTATCGGATAGTTACCATTTGAATACATGTAAACATGCGATAACGTAAACGTTATTAACCTTTACTTGATACAACACACGGCTGATATGTGCATTTGCGTATAGACACAGCTAATTCATTAAATTTTGTGATTTGCATGTCACAATAATAGAGATTTGGAAATGCAATTTTAGAAACAAAATCGTACAAAATAGAATACACAACTTGTGCGTAAACAGTATTCGGAATTTGTGCCAAAATGCCACCCTAGAGGGCTTACGTGCACTGTGGTTGTAGGCAAACGGGCACTCATGCCCGAAAGAATCTGTTTCCACACAAATAACTATATAGTCACAATAGTAGTAGTGCAGTAAATAGAGATAAATTATTGACAAAAATAATAGTAGGATACCACCTACGCCATGTAATTGTAAATAGTATAAAGTACCTTGTATTCATGTTTAATACCGAAAATGAATTGTCATTATATAGTGTGTTTTTTATCCATTTTTTTTCCTGGGTGAAAAGTAATGAACTAATGTTAATGGTGTAAAAAGAAAAGTTGTAGAAAATAAGAATACAAATAAAATGAGCACCAATTCGACTCAAACAGGCAATAACTTTCCAAGAAAAATTGGAAAAAGTAAAATATTTGGGTTTTCTTTTAAAATTTGTAGATCCGTAATTTTTTGAGATGTAGGATAAATCTTTCAGGAAATAGGAGGCAATGATACGTACTTAGTGTGTGCCAAACCCTGCCATTGTGGGGCAATTAGTTTACGCACAATTGAGATTTAAATTTTTTAAAACAATATATTCAATCGATGCTGAATGCTTGTGTGGTCGTCCGATTGTCAGTAATTAAAAAAAATGTGAAGTTGAAATAGAACGGAACTAAACGTATATTCTCATTTTTCAATCAAATGATACTTAACAGGCAAAAAATGCAGGCAAAGATGACTGAAAATGACTGAATGCAGAAAAAGGAGAAGTAGTAGGAGTACCCGTCCGCAGCGCGTTTATATAAATCGCAATCCCCTCAAACGGCGCTAGCAAGCGGGTACCCCCACTACTCCGCCGTTTTCTCACACTCGGTTATTTTCAGTCATCTTTACATGCATTTTTTGCATATTAAATATCATTTATCAAAAATGAGAAAGGTAGGAAATTTTCTCCCGAGTACAGACACCTTTTGTTTAGGAAATGTATATGGTTTAAAAGTGATGAATTTTTTTATTTTCCTATTGAAAGTTTTTTATTATTTTTTAAACGACAGGTGGCGTTTTAAGCGTTTGATTTAGATTCTTTATTAATTAACCCTTTCAGATTATAGCAGAATAAGTCCACTTGGGTAACTGGCGAAACCTTAGTTCGGTTATTTTACTTAGGTTGGGTTAGGTTAACTTATCTTATGTTACGATGAGTTAGGTTAAAAAAAATTATATAGCTAAGGCAAAGTCCTACCAAATTTTTTTTCAGTACAGCCTGATTCAGATTATGCGATTCATTGCACGTAATTAAGTTACATGCAACTTTTGGGCATTCACACCAAGCAACTCTTGCTCAATTTTGTTGCATGCTATACCTACAACAAGTTCTATTTCAATGCAATTTGAACGCGTAATTCTAGTAACGTTATATGTACTTTCTCTTTACCACCCCATGCAATGAAATAAAGCACTGTTGAAGTTACAATAGGCGTATTCTTTCAAACTGATCTAACTTATTCGATCGATCTAAACTGAACTTGCACATTCTTTCAAACGAATTTATTTACCTCCACTCTGTCCCTTAGTGATCCGAATCAGAACCAACTGAACTCAAGTGAACAGATCTGAAGTAATTCAGTTTGACAGAATACAGTTAATAAGTAGAGACAATTTTGACTACTAAAGGTACCACACTAAAATAAGCGATTGGACAAAAACTAATATAACTACTTTTTTTTACTTTACCGCATACACGGTGCAACGAAAACGCAAGCAAAAATAAGTTGCATAAAATAATTGCATGCAATGAATCGCATAATCTGAACCAGGCTTGTGAGTGAACGAAGTTTATGAATGTTTTTTTTACATTTTAACTAGTGTCGTATATATACGGGTCTAAAAGCCGTCATTAGAAGAAATTCCAAGCTAGGCGACTGTTTTTAGACCCGAATCTAGACGACATTATAGTTCACCATCAGGCCGCGAAAGCTTAAACTAATTTTTCTATTTTGGGTCGCTTACAAAGCTATAAAAACACCCAAATGAGTTCTTTTATAGAAATTCGAGTTCTTTTTATAGAAATAGAACAATTATTATTCGAACGGTAGTAACACTGATAACGTCCAAGATGTCATTACCTTCGGTGTGCATTAATTTAAATCGTAATTAATGTTCAGTAGATTTATTTATCTACTTATTTTTATTTCCACTCATTTTTTTAAATGAAACATGATAAATGTATTAATTAAACTTAACTAGCATATAAACCAAAGTTTAATGTAAATATTGCCACCTTAGCAATTACACTTCAAAATTCCCTAAATTTAAAAACTCGCGAAATTTTATTTTAAAATCAATCTGAAAAGCCCAAAATAGAAAACTGTACTCGTCTTATAAAATCCGTCTTCTGAAACTAGTTCTTTAATATACTATTCTAAAACATTTTATTTTTACAAAGAAAACTGTAAAATTTACTCATAAAATAATTTAACTATTCGTTTTTGTAAGTCTACATAATTCTAATTAATTAACGAAGTTAGCAACTTCAACTCGCTCAGTTCTCGAACGATTGGTATATAATACTGAACTATAATTTACACATTCATTTTTGATATTCTTATTACAGAAACAGAATTATGGAAATTCTTCTAAAATTAAACAAGTCTGTGTTTCTTTAATCATACATGCGTTATAAATTTATAAACTTGTACAATGCATTTGATAATTGTTGCCAGAAAATCGAGGAATTCTGAACTGTTTTCTGTAGAAGGTAGAGAATTGTTTATTGAAGAAAAATTAACTAGTTCCAGTAATAGGCCACTTTTCAAATCCTATAGTTCACCTCATACTGGAACTAGCGAGTTTTTCTTGAAACCATTATTTACTTTGTTGTTGTTTTGGTAGACCGCTATTTTCAATTCGGTCAGAATTTAATTTGTCCCTCTGGAATACCTGCCTATGCACTCATTACCTTTTACACCATTTACCCAAATTTTCTTTGATAATTAATTACTATAAGACACGGTAATTAAGTACAACTTTTATTTTGTTTTCTCAAACACTTTTTTTGAAAATACACAAAATTTCAAATACTACTTTTAATTTTTATTAGAATATCTTTTTGTATTAAATGTTATCCCAGTTTTGTGAAACAAATTTTATCCGATAAGTAATTATCGATATACGCTTATCTCGTCACATTAATTTAACAATATCTTCAACGATATTAAAATTCTACGTATAAAAATATTTAAGAAAAAAAAGTTGCTGTTAATTGCAGTGTCTATAACTTTTACTTGAACTTTTTTGTTTATAAAATATATCGGTTTCTATGTGGAGTTTTGTATTGCATCACTTGCAGCAATTTTATCAAATTTCTAAGAAGTTTATCATTTAAGTTGAGATAATTTTTTTCTCAAATTATTGAAATGAAATTCTTCCAGGTGGAGGTAAATAACAGAATTAACGGCTTTAGTTTTGCATAAAAATGGCGATGTTTCGTCATAGCTAACGAGGGCTTTATCAAGGGTAGTTTTATTTAAACTAAAACCATATGATCAGAATAATTAAAAATCACCATAACATGATAAGTTACTCATTAAAAATACGTAAGTTAGCAATAACATACTACTTATCTATCTAATAAAAATTAAATTAAGTACTTTTTTTACATACAGTCAATTGTCGGTCAATCTCGAATATAAGAATCTCTTTATTATGGGTAATTTGTTTTAATCTTGTAAGTGCTAATTATATTTCTAGCAAATATAGCATTAGGGAACATGTATCTTAAGTTGCCTATGTTTAAAGCTTTTGACAAAAGTTGTGCTCCTTAAAACTTTTCGTTTGATTTCTTTCAAGTCTTGACCCTGATAAACCACCTATTGGTTGTGATTAAAACGTAGGCAACAGCAGTTACTATTTCAACAAAGTGCCCCCGAAAGTTGTTTTAGTTTCATCGCACATTACTTCCAAGATCCTAATGTTCCAATCAGAATTTTTTTGGGAGATGTCAACTTATTCCAGGAATACGCGGTATAGAAAACCATGTTATAGATATAAGGTCATCAGAAAAAGTACAATCTATACCTACCTAGCAACCTAAAACAAATACAAATACTGAAATAATTGAAAATTTATTTTCAAAACTTTAACATATTGAATTACGAAAAGAATGCATTTATAAAGGTAATATATATATATATTTGAATTTGCAACTCTGATTATTGTAGATATCACAATATATTAATTTAAAATTTCAAATACAAACGTTTTCGTGCAATGCAAGTTCATCAAGAACAAATTAAAAAAAAATTATTTACATCAATAGCATATACGAAAATAATTATTACTTTTACATTGCGTCGTAGGAGCTTCATTTAAAAAATATATATTCCTCCTACAACATCGTTTGTCCAATTCATAACTTAGGAGTTAGCCTAACTCTATTCACTCTACTAACAATAACAACTCAATTTTGTTTATTAATAAACATGGTAAAAATAGTTTTAAAAAAAAAACTGGTAAAATTACCCTTGTCAAAAGGTATTATTAGCAAAGTTCAGTTAAAACATAAGCATATTATAAATATACTTTGTAAAATAATTTATATCGGAAAATAAAACTATTTTTTTCGTAAAGTTTACCTAATACCTAAATTTTAAAATAGCTTCATTGTATAACAAATGAAACCTTAAGAAGTTTAATAATAACCACTGGTATTTTTAATATATTGTAACCTCATGGTTAGCAAAAATAAATTAAATCTCATCATTTAAATGTAAAGGTATAACAAATTTTGAACCAAATGGAGATTTGTATTTAATTCCAACTTCATGAAATATTTGAATTGGAAAGCCTAAATTACACAAATAAATTTTACCGTTATCTGATGAGTGTGCAAGTGGTAACACGGGTACAAGACTAAACCTGGTAACAACATTCGGTGTTCCTGTTCCTGGGGGATCTAATGCTAGCACCGCCGCTTTATTGCTGTTAGTCCATTCCGCAAGATCTACGGGACATGTTGGATTATCCGATTCTTCGCACAGCGACACAATGATGAGATCAGTTAACTGGGGTAATTTCGAAACTGTGGTTACAATCTTGTTTTTTGTCAGTTTGTAAAGGGCAAGCTCTTTTTGTACGTCCGGGGCATCTGCACTTGTAACATAGACTATTGTGTTTACCCCATGACTTGCTAAATGTCTGGCTGCATTTATTCCCATTGCTCCTTGCCTAGAATACATTTTGCATGTAGTAATAATTCTTTACATTTATAGTAATGAGCACAAAAAAAAATGATTGTGTATATTTCTCACATTACCTATTACATCCACAAAGAATCACAACTGTTGGACACTGATGAGTATTATGAGGATTGAGCCTGTGACCTCCTCCAACTAACTGCAATGTCATTTCAGCAGCAGCTCGACCCATCAATTCAATCCTTCTCTCTTTACTAAACCCTAATGCATCTGCCGCCGCCCACAACTTGTTTCTTAAAGATCTTGGTATGCTAGGAATAATTAAACCTTCATCAGTTACGTATTCGCAAAATTCTTGTTTTGGCACCGTTATTTGCCTATACACTGTTGGTACTGTAGTAATTACGTTTTCATCATGTCTAAACAAATTGAATCTATTAATAAGCACAATTTTGGAAAAAATAAGTACCTGTATTTATTTACACTTTTCTTAAAATCAGCTTGTTTAATTACATCGGGTTTTTGCGAATTAATTTCATCCCAAATTGCTTGTTTATCAAATAAAGCTAAATTTTTTTCAAAATCAAAATCCTTATTAATAATGTGATCTAATGGTGAACCAAAACAAATTTCGTCCTTCCAACCTTTGTTCCCTCGACTTTTATATTTATCTTTTTTACTGGGTGTGCCTGTTTTAAATGAACTTGTCTCACTATAAGTTGTATATTTAAAGTCTATATCAATGGGTTTCGATTTATTGTAGTTATAAGAGCCATTCAAGTTATTAGTTTTACTGCTAGATACAATTTCCGAACAACTAGTAGTACGACCTGCACGTTTTGGTATAGGTTTAGCAACAGTTACTGTGCTTTCGCCAGAAAAGTTCTCTTGCTTTTGAATTAACTGCAAGTTGATTATATCTTCCGCACTAAAAATAATGATCAACAAAATTTAACTTAAATTGATGTAATGTGGTACCTTATAACAACGTCGGAGGAACCACAAGGAATTCCATCACAAAATGGTTTCATTATTGTAATTTCTGTACCAGTAGCAGATGATATTACTCCTTGATATGTTCCCTTATCTTCAGTTTCAACAGAAACCATGAATCCAATCCATTGAGCCATCATGTATGAACACAAATATATATATTTGTAATATAGACGTAGAATCAAAATTAAAATTAGAAAACAATTCGAAATTATGTGCCGCTAGATGTTAATCGTAATCTTTTCACTTCCAGCTGCTTGACATACATTTATCGTAATTTTTAGGTTAAATCGCTTTGAAGGTTATTTTTGTCATTATAGATTCTCATTGTACCAAACATTTTTTTAAACCTAAATGTCATTATCAAATTGGCAACTTGACTAGTGTTAACATTTACAGGGTGTCCTCGAAAACGAGATTGATTTTATTTTGTTCTTTGCATTATTTTTGATAAAGAATAACTGGCGTTTGATAACCGAACATTTAAAGAATTACGTTGAGCAACAAGAAAGCAATATTTTTATAGATTGACTTTCAATATTTAAGTGTAAATAGTAATTAATAATACTGTATATTTATTTAACTTATCAGTACTGGCCAAAAGATTGTAATGTTGTTTCATTAATTGGTCCATGATACCACTTAATAAAAATTACGACATATTGATGCGAATTATAGTAATCCGATGTAGAGTGTTTGATATGGTAAATGCAGTAAATAAGTTTGAATTCGTCTATGTTAAATTACATAGAGTACTTAAACACAGATTTATTATGTGATTTAATTTTTAAACATGAAAATTATTTAAAAATATAAAAACATGCACCCAGCATGGTTTATTCCTTGATTATTCCCTTAACATGCCTACAATATCCGATTATTCGGACATTTGTGAAAAATTCCCAAGCTTTATTATTAGGGATATTCCTGGATAAGTTTTAACGAATATTCAAGAAATATTTGGAATATAATAAGCATATTCCTTGAATCATGTAATTGAATGTTCGTACATTATTCCATTCCATTCCATTATTCCATATTACTGCAATATTTTTTTAGCAGATTCTCCAAATCATTTCAGTATTGTTTTATTGACACATTGAAAATCGATTTGCAATTTACATTCAATGTGTCGCGTGCTAAATGTAATGCGACTAATTATTGTTTTTAATGATAAACCAGCATGAAGAAGCTTTCCACTGCCAGGGAAGGGAAACCTAGCCACTAAAACTTCTTGAAGAACACATGATCTATTTTATGCATTGGTAAGTATTACTAATAAAACTAAACTTAAGGAGCTTCAAGTCTGGCCAATACTTGTATTTAATTTTTTTTTAAATGAAAAATAATATAAAAAATAAAGTAGTTTCGACCTTCATATAGGTCATTAGCAGCATTTGATAGACGCTAAAGGCGTCCAATTACAAGGTTATGTTACATTCTTCACCTTATGATGATGTTTTGACTAACGATGACAACATATTTTTTCTTATTTAAATTATTCATAACCAATGTTTTATCTAAAATACATATGTACGTTTTCTCTGGGAATGACCTATATCTAATTTGAAGGTCGAAACTAAGTCACACACTAGGGGAGATCCGGTACGAAAGTAACAATTTTTGAAAAACCGTGTAAACACAAAAGTAGTAAAACTTACATCGAAATATTACTATGGGTCGATGCTCTGGTATTTCTTTACGAAAAAAAAATTAGTGTCACAATTACAGTTTGTATTAATTTGCAATTAATAAAAATATAAACACACTATTTTGTTACTACCAACCTACTGCGGTGGGTCAAAAGTAACAGAACGTCGGGACGTTTGTAACATCAGTCAATAGTAAGAAATGGTAAAAGTAAGCACTTGTGATCTATAGATAACCGCAATGACTTAGAAAAATCATCTTCTTGCATCCAGCCGCTCCCGTTAGCTGAGCCGATAGATCCTACTGGCCCATCTCTTAAAAAGTGATCTTTGTATCTTTTTCGTGGAAAAATAAACATTGGGGGCAGGCTATTTCTAACTGCATTGATAGCAATTGCTACAGTGACTAAAGCCCCTCTTTCTGCGGAAGTGGTTGAACTTACTTGCTTAGTACCACGACGGGCAACCACTCTGTTTGGCTTTTGGACGGTCGTAACGCCAGATTCGTCCATATTACATATTTGACATGGGCCAAACTTTTCTCTATCCAAAACAACTTTCAAATTATCGAAAAACATCGATACATTATGTCGATTGAAACTTGTTGATCTGGCTAGGCTTGTAGCCTGAGGACTTCTTAGAAAAAGTACAAGATTTCACTCCATAAATAAGCTAAACCAGTCTTTTCCAGCCATTGAATTTTTAACCCAAGAAATAGGCATCGGTTTCTCATATTTTTGAGGTAGTTTATATGCTAATTTGCGCACATCTTTAGTGCTTAGTCTATAATTTATTTGAGAACATGTTATTAAATATTCTGCCAATTTAGCTTCTTCTTCGATAGTGAAAACTTTTTATTACCAAAGTAACCTATTTTGGGTGATTCATTTCCACTACGTCGTTTTTTAATAAATCTGTGTATTGATACATGGCATAGATCCCATGTCCTGGCTGCTTCTCTACTAGAAATGTTATTTTGAACATCTCTGTATGCGCTTTCATATTGCTGCAAAGTAGCTTTACCACGTTCCGTCGATCGTTTTCTTCTGTTAGGCCTACATTGAAAAAATAAAATTTTATATGAATTTTTGTAAACCCAGATGCGCATTGATGAATCAAAAAATTAATTAACTACAAAATTTTGATGTGAAATATGACAGGGAAGGTTGTAACATGTTACAATCGTACCACTATGACTTTGTTACAATCGTCCCTGCAAACATTTTTCACATGCTTAACTTGATACTTGCACAAAACTTTTCAAAAACGTTCTTTTACTTTAAATACTATGCTTATGATTTGATCAATATAATAACAAATTCAAACAGTCAATAGTTCAATTTAAAATTTGCTTTAGGTCTTGGATAATCTTAGATTAAAATAAAGAAGCAAAACTTACTTTACACACCACTTTAAACGGCACAGGTCGTAACTGCATCTAAAACAAACCGCAGACGATATTGTTTGAATGAGTGTCGCTAGTGGTCACTACCGACACTATTATGAAGTAAAATCGGCGCCAAACCTTTTAAGGCGAAAATATGCTTACTGTTACAACCAACCCATGTTACTTTCGTACCGGATCTCCCCTACGTTATTTTTTATTTCTATGAAAAAATTTTAAATACTAGTATTTGCCAGATAAAGTACTAAGTTTTATTTTTATTAGTAGCCACACTATAGTGAATTACAAGATCAAATAATTAATTAATTTAAAAAAGCTCCTACACTGATAGACCTACATTTTTTCACAACTATTAAGTTTACACCTTTCACGTTATTATACGACAACAGCCATACCATGTTAAAAGCGACGATTCTCGTCCAATCATCGATGTTAAACAACTTCGGGCGCGGTCAGTGATGGGGTGACCGCGCTTCCATTGATTGATACTCATATGAAAAAGGCTTCACACGGAATTACGAACTTCATATATAAATAAATTAGAGACTTTTTGTCCCTTCTGAGCAAGCCTAATATAGAATATTTTATTAATTATTCTATGAATGATCTGAATTATACATATTTTTTTAAATAAATTTTGAATTTTTCTCAATTATTTACGGTGTTCGAGATTTAATTAGGAACTCGAGCGTTTGAAAGAAGTCGGTCACGAGAAGCCGAGACGTCCAGACGATGAGAATAGGGGAAGAAGCGTGGGTTTTTGTTGAAGTAAGAGGGAAGAACAGCGAAGTGCGTTTTTTATGTGAAAATTTTTGATATTTTAACAAGAAAACGCGAAGAAAGGGGTAAGTTATTTTTTGTCATAAAATAGATGTCTGCATAAAGTCTGAATGGTAAAAATATTGTTTTGCTAGTTTTATGGGTACTTAAATGAAATTCTAGACTGATTTGGGCAAAGTGACTGTTATAGTAGACTCCTATACCAAAGATCTACACGCTGGGACATTCTGACGCGTTGAATGATTATGTTTGATATTTGAGTTGTAGGTGTTACGAGTGGTGTGTGCACGTGATAGGTTTTCTTGCTCGTTTAGGTCGTTTACAGTTTGTCAGAAGCGTGTAGACTGGGTGTCTGCTGTACTGCTCACGATGCTCAGACAGCCGATTTGTTTTAAAGAACCATAGCTTGGTTGTCCAGTTCATGCCACACTGTTTGTTTAAGTTTACAGTAATTTGCAATACGTTACGTAACAAAATGAAAGTCATTTGTAATCGTGTATGACGACGACAAATACCAAGTTTCATTTCCTTATATATTCGTCGAGAAAGCGCGGCCTCGTGCTGAGCGAGGAACCGAGGCGACTATTGACGACCTCTATATTCGTCGGGGAAGCGCGGCTTTGAGCCGAGCGTGGCAGTGATACTAGAATCCGGTCTATTTCATCATAGTATTATTCCCCTTTGAGTTTTGCACGTATATGGTTTGGCCAAGCAATTCAATAATTTACTGATGGCACAAGTACATCACCTTATTACGGTAACATCAATAGCAATTCTTACATCACACAGTTATGCAAAAATTCCCCTGAATGCAGACACGAGGAACCGAGGCGAATACAACAGGACTATATATATTCGTCGGGGAAGCGCGGCTTCGTGCCGAGCGTGGAACCGAGGCGAGTAGTTTACATGACCGGAGGCAGTACACCCCCCCCCCCTTTTCTTATTTGCTGAATTGAGTACAGTATGTGTATCGAGCTTTTGTGTATTACTTGATGTATCTTACATCATTATACAGTGATTGCGACCAAGGCTATTTTGTTATTTATGCTCACTATAGAGTGAGAAGTTTGAGCGTGTCTGCATTCTGGGGAATTTTTGCATAACTGTGTGATGTAAGAATTGCTATTGATGTTACCGTAATAAGGTAATGTACTTGTACCATCAGTAAATTATTGAATTTGTAACGGTCACTGTGAGTTAGGCAACACCCAATGCAAGGGGTCGAGGTGTAAACGCGACATTTCTCCGTATTCGCTCCTTAACGGAAATTTTTGGGGATTTAATTCCCAGAATTCAACTTCCGCGTTGTCCTAATAAGTCATTTCCACCTACGTCACTAATACGGCGTCGCTCAGCTGATCTGGAGGGCAACAAAGCAAATAACCCAAATAAACCAAGTAAAAATAATTTGTTTTATAGTTTTACTTCGTAATTTTAGTGTATAAAGGGTGTATAATTAAATTAGTGTCTATATAGTTAATTCTGTTTATTATAAATACTTCGTAGTTTAATTAAAAAAGATTTATGAATTGATAACTGTATTTTGTACATATATTTTATCTGTTTAAAATGGACAATTGCTACAGCAAATATTTTCAAAACCTGTAGTGAAAATAAGGGGTAGTATACATTAAGGTGTGAGATTTTTATTGCGGCTGTACTTAAGAAATACATGTAAGTATTTTTCCATTGATTGACATCCATTTTTAAAATTGAACATAGGGATAATATTTTAATGAGCAGGCTGTGCCGGATTTATGTCACTAATTAAATGCACTAAACTTTTTAACAAAACACCATGTAAACGAATAATCAAGTTCTATTTTTTCTTCCTTTTTGTACGTGCTGCAGAATCGTTGCCTAAAACAGAATTCGTGGAAATATGTACTGATTTATTCACATTTATTGATATAAATTAGTACGTGGCTGATCACATCACTATGTTCAATTTTAAAAAATCCATCGCAATCAATTTATTTTTTATGTTCAGCTAAACTAAACCTCACTTTATGAATAAAGTTAATTAATAATGTCGATCCACAAACCTCGGAAATACGACATAAAAATATAAAATAGCGTAACTTTAACTATAACACACGTCTATTTAGACTTTGTTTACCTCCAGATCAGCTGTTATTTGAACCCCACTACTTAACTCTGACGTCACGTGGAAAAGACCTATTGGCCAATACATTTTCGGTTTCTTCAATTTCCGCCTGGTGACAACCACCATCACGTCGTGCTACATGAAATTCAAATTTGCCTTCATCTGAGTGCTTAATCGTAATTCCGTCAAATTTTCTAGTGCTGGGGAAAGGATTGATTACTCGATTTTCCGAAGTTTATCTTAGGACGGATGCGTGTACTAATTGCTTCTAATGGTCGCTCGATTGCATTCAGGTACGACAAATATTCTTCATGGCTTCCTCAACGTTACACCGTGCATAATTTTCAGATAAGGCGAGTACTCCGGGATTAAAATTACTCGGCTGTAAAGGTTCTTTTGACCTAAACAAAACCAATTACCTGGCTGATTAAATTCATCGTGGGATCTCTTTCTACCTGTTATTGTCTTGTCGCTGCGTGTGTCGCATACTTGGGGTTCGCTGTTAAAATTGCTGAAGTACGGGACATCCTACCGAAATTAGGGGTCGCCGCAGCCGGCACCGACACCACATATCTGTATCTCCTCCTGTGTGTCAACATCGTAAACCTCTATCTACAACATAAGGTCAGATCTTTCTAGTTATACTTCTACGCTGAAAACAAACCATCTCCGGGACGTCACACTGCTACCGAAAACGTCTCAAGCGTAACACCTAAATAAGTACAACTTGTCTTGGCACCTTAAGTGCAGTTAAATATTTGGAACTCGAAACGTATTTGTTCACGTATTTATAATCTTTTTCTGTTAATTCACTACAATATAATTAATTAACTTGTTGTGGCGCATATATTGGCCCAATCTATACACGAATGTGTACCGTAAAGGCGCGAACTTGCTTCATTTACCCACCATTGCTTGGGGATCTTTAGAGTAGAAGTGTAATACCACGGAAGAGCGCTCTTTTTGGGGAAACACCTAAATCTCCGATACTTTTTTTGCTAAATATTGCAACTGCGAACACTAAATACACCTTCGTATTGTACGGGTGGGGGTCACGTCGCCATCTTGTTAGATTATATAACGCCAGTGGCGTACCACATAAATTAATAACTTGCTATTAATTATATATTGTTTCCTTCTTTTGTGTACGAATATATATAGGAGTACGAACGAATACGCTTCGTAGAATTAACTTAAATTGTAAAGGGATATATTTTAAATTGTGCCCTGTTCCTTTTTTTATGGTGTGTTATTAAATATAACGTTTTGTAGGTTACATGTGTCTCTCTCTCTTTATTGTATTTATTGCTCCTTTAATTTGTTACGGTTGATTGTTGCGTCTGTTTCTTTAGTTCGGAAGCAGGTTTGTATCCACGCATTAGGACTATGGCGCCCTCGGTTTAATTCAAGACAGTTCTGAAGAAGCGGTGGATCCTTTTTCTCACCCACGCCCTACTCTTCGGCTGCCGGCAACACTTATCTTTCTTCAATTAACCGTAGCAAGAAATTGGCATCCCAACTTCGGGGCTCGATTTTCTTCTCGTTTCTTTCTTTTTGTGAAATCGGATTATCAGTCAAGGTTGCTCGAGTATTTTCTTTACTTGTCGTTCGATTCTCTTTGGAAATTTTATTTTCTCTCTCTCTCTAGTACTTAGTGCTATTGCTTGCTTTCCTTATTACTATCAGTTTGATCAGTAATAGGACATTTACTAAAATTGTTTTATTATTCTAGGGTTAGTATTTTAATACTGTTTTCTCTTTCTTACTTGTTGTTGTGGGTTCGAGTTTATTCTTTTTTTGTATTGGAAGCTAGGAGATTTTATTTAAAATGCCGAAAGTGTGGAAATTCGAGGTCAATCGCCTTAAACAACACGAACTGCGATACGAGTTAGCTTCTAGGGGACTTAGTGCTGACGTTTCGGTGGAGGGTCTTCGGAAACTGGTCCGTAGTGCTCTTCAGCTGGAAGCGGAAAAATCTTTATCCGAAATTAAATACAGCATCGAGTATGAAACCGATGTAACTGCGGTAAATGTCTCTTTAGGGGAGCTTCGTACGTTCGTTGATAATTTCACTGGTGACAGCACAACTTCGGAATTTCTTCGTTTTTCTACTCTTTGGACTCATACTATTCGCAGGTGCAAGCTGATGGTTGCCACCTCGACAGAACAAGCTGCCAATAGGAATTCTCTTCTACTTTCTCTTACCGATCTTCATAACACTATTGATTCTATGATCAAGAAGCATCGGCATACTACTTTTGGGTTCAGTCAAGCTGTTACTTCTAGTCCTAAATTAACGGTTACTGAGGACGAAGGTGAACCTGACCAACTATCATCGGAGTCTGATGTCGAACCAGAACCAACACCTGTTGCCTCTTGTAGTGCTTCCTACTTTTCTAAATCTGTTGCTACAGCGAAACTAAACTTAACTTTTTCTGGGGATGGTAAAACATCTCTTTCTGAATTTCTTACTCGCTTGGAGGAATTAAGCACGGCTAGGGGAATTTCTCTGACGCAATTGTTTCATGGTGCTCCAGAACTCTTAACTGGAAAAGCTCTTCTTCTCTTCAGGGCTCATCGACAATCGCTGTCTTCGTGGAAGGATGTGGTGCGTTTACTACAATCGGAGTTTCTTCCGGTGGATTACAACGATCGATTGCTGGACGAAATTAAGGCACGAACCATGGGTGCTCATGAGGGGTTTGGGATATACTTGGCTACTATGCAAAGCCTTTTCTCACGGTTGAGTGAACCATTATCGGAACCACAACAGATCCGAATAATCAGGCGCAATCTAACGCCATATTTCCAAACGGCCTTGGCTCTTCATGATGTCTCAACCATCTCGCATCTATTGTCGCTTGGGAAAAAGATTGAGCATAGTCAATTCTTAACCCAATCTTTCAAACCACCACCTACTAGACGCGTGACTTCTTTGCTGGAACCTAACCTAGCTTACGTCGCTCCAGAAACTTCTTCTTTGAATACTTCTTCTTGTTCTTCGGTCTCTTCGACTATTCCTTCTAGGCCTCTCAACTCTTACAGGGGACCTGTACGTTGCTGGAATTGCGGGAATACGGGACATGTTTCTCCTCGTTGTCCAAACCCACAGAACCTTCATTGTTTTGGCTGTGGAAAGGCAGGTGTTACCAAGCCTAAGTGCTCCCAATGTTCGCCGCAGGGAAACGCACGTCAGAACCCTCGGACCGAGTCGTAGGTTCTACTTCTCTCTCAACCTCGGATTCTTCTTTTACTGATCTAGACCACTCTCAACAATTGTTACTTAACTTTATTTTTGCTAGCGTTCGTGGTGATGAACGACCTTTTCTTAACGTATCAGTGCTGGGCATACCTTTTAAAGCCTTACTGGATACAGGATCTTCTAGGACGATACTAGGAAGTATCGGTTGGCATTTGCTTCAGTCCCTTAAGGTGTCCTTAAAAAAATCTACTTCGACTTTTTGTAACGTGGCTAATGGTGGACAATGTGCCATTTTGGGTGTTGTTTCTCTTCCGTATACCTTAGAGGAAAAACCAAGGTAATAGAAACCTTAGTGGTTCCTGAGATTTCTCAAGGGTTGATATTGGGAATCGACTTTTGGAAGGCGATGGCCTTCGTACCAGATTTCAGCAAGGGTCATTGGTCCTTTGGTACTGATGCGGTTGGACATGCGGTTCATTCGAGTGCGCTGAACATCAAAGACGACTTATCAAGGTCGCAACAGTCTTCGCTAGAGGCTGCTATCTCTGCCAGCTTTTCTTTACAGCCATCTGGTCTAGGGTGTACCCAGCTCGTTCAACACAGTATCCATACCAAGGCTGAGCCAATTAAACAACGGTACTATCCTCTATCACCAGTACTATCTCGGATTGTCAATGAAGAACTGGACAAGATGCTACAGTTAGGTGTAGTAGAGCCATCCACCAGTCCATGGTCCAGTCCTGTGGTCTTGGTTAGGAAGAAAGACAACTCCTATCGGTTTTGCATTGACTATCGGAAGCTAAATCAGGTCACGGAACGCAACGCTTATCCTCTGCCGTATATCACTTCTATCTTGGATCGCTTACGGGATGCTAGATTTCTCTCGAGTTTGGACATTCGTTCTGCTTATTGGCAAATTCCTTTAACTCCTGAATCCAAACCGCTTACTGCCTTTACTGTTCCTCATCGTGGATTGTTCCAATTTACTAGAATGCCGTTCGGTCTGCATAATTCTCCTGCAACCTTTCAGCGGCTGATCGACCAAATTATCGGTGCAGAGCTGGAACCGTTTTGCTTCGCCTACCTGGACGATATTGTTATCGCGACACCAACTTTCGACGAACATCTTCGAGTACTGGAAAAGTTCTGAAACGATTATTTGCTGCCGGTTTGACATTAAATCAGGAAAAATGCCATTTCTGTCGTTCGGAGTTGAAATACTTGGGCTACGTTGTGAATAAAAATGGGTTGCTGGTGGATCCAGAAAAGGTGACTGCCATACTTAACATTCCTATACCGACCACGGTCACCGAAGTGCGACGCGTGATTGGCATGGCTAGCTGGTATCGCCGTTTCATACCGAACTTCGCTTCTCTTACTTCTCCTTTATCTGCTCTTACTCGGAAAAATGCTTTGTTTGTGTGGACACCGGAATGTCAATCTGCTTTCGTTTCTCTTAAAGAACACTTAGTTTCTGCTCCTATCCTGACTTGTCCTAATTTTTCTCTGCCATTTGTTGTTCAAACTGACGCTTCGGACTTTGGCGTGGGTGCTGTCCTTAGTCAGGAATCGCCTGAGGGGAAAAGGTTATCAGTTACATCAGTCGCTCCTTAACTAAAGCGGAGAGGCGCTATAGTACTACGGAAAAGAATGTATTGCAGTCTTATTCGCCATTCTTAAGTTCAGACCGTATATTGAGGGCTCTCACTTCACCATCATTACTGACCATCACTCGCTGGTATGGCTTAACCGTTTGCAGAGTCCGTCTGGTCGTCTTGCTCGTTGGTCCTTACAACTCCAAGAGTATGACTTCACCATCAGACATAGGAAAGGCAAAGACCACGTTGTGCCAGATGCGTTATCTCGTGCTGTTCCTGCTGTTGGTGATGAAGCTGAAACCACCTCTCCTCATCTTGATTCCTTAGCTGTTCCTTCTTCTCTTGGTCTTGACTTACCTACTACAAATAAATGGTATAATAACTTACTGAATCGTGTACTCACAACACCTCACAAGTTGCCTCATTGGTCTGTCGATAATAACATCTTATATCGCAGAGTGACTAGTTCTTTACCACTTCTATGGTGGATCCGAATGATGAATGGAAGTTAGTCGTTCCGGCTGAACAAAGGAGACGCATCATTCAGGAGAACCATGATCCTCCAGTTGTTGGCCATGGTGGAGTAACTAAGACAACCGCAAGAATTCTGCAACATTATTACTGGCCTCGATTACGTGCAGACGTGGCTCGCTATATCCGCCGTTGTTCTACTTGCTCTTCCAATAAGGTATCTCAAGCAGCTCCTCCTGGAATGTTTGCTCCTCGTGCTCGTCCTACGGGACCGTGGCAAACTTTATGTTGCGATATTGTTGGGCCGCTTCCTCGTTCTTCTAAAGGCAATTGTTACGTGTTTGTGGTTGCCGATTGTTTCTCTAAATTTGCCCTTTTCTTTGCTATGCGTGTTGCTACTGCTGCTGCGGTTACTAAAATCCTGGAAGAACAGGTGTTTTTACTATTTGGAGTGCCGCAGTACCTTATTTCTGACAACGGAGTACAGTTCCGCAGTCGTGAATTCACTCAAATGTGTGAGAACTATCATTGCACCATCCTATATACTGCCAAATACCATCCGCAAGCAAATCCGGCTGAACGGATAAATCGCGTTCTTAAGACCATGATAGCGTCTTATGTTAAGGACAACCAGCGGAAATGGGATGTGAAGCTCCCTCACATTGGATGTGCAGTTCGTTCGGCGAAACACGAAGTGACTGGATGTACCCCGTACTTTGCTCTATTTGGTCGTGAACATGTCATCTCTGGCAATCTCTTCAATAAATCACGTCTTGAACCAACTGACTCAGAACCTGATCATAGTGTGTCTACTCGACGTTACGCGGCTATCCAGGAATATATACTTCAACGCCTTCGGAAAGCCTATGAAACTACCCGAAATAGGTATAACTTACGCCGCCGACATGTCAAGTATAACGTGGGTGATCTGGTGTGGCGTCGTAACTTCCAACTATCCGACGCTTCGAAGCATTTCAATGCGAAACTCGCACCTAAATTCTTAGGCCCGTTCACGGTGAAAACTGTCGTGTCTCCCTGGACGTATGAACTAGCTGATTCTTTAGGAAAGTCACTAGGTACGTGGCACGTGAAAGACCTTAAGCCAGCACCTCTCTCGAATTCGGAAGAGGCTAATGCTGAACTTGCTGTGCTGGAGCCTAATTGTTTAGATCACTCTTTACTTTATCCTAGACGGAAAAAGCGTCGTAAACTTGCTTGTACTGCCAGCTAGAAGACACGGTTCATGACTGGATTTCTACTTGGACACGACTTATTTTACTTGACTATTTACTTTTGCTGATTTTATCATATCTGTATTATTTTTTTTTCCACGGGTTTCTAACGAATTTGCTCGGACTATCTTCTTTCTAGTAAGGAGAAGTTCGTATTTTCTCTTATATTGTTGCTGAATAAATTTCTTTTATTTCTGCCTTACTGTAGGTTGGTTATTAATGAGATTATCGATGGTTTCTGGCTCTATTAGCTACACGACATTATGATCGATTTACATCGAAATCTCTGATTTATTTGGTGCTCTCCCGTATATCTTTATTTTCTTTCTGCGAGAACTGTATATACGTAGATACAGGTTCTTTTGTTTTTGGTTTGAGAAGCTTTATTTTTTTTGGGGATGCCTGTTGACTTGAGTACAAGTTGAGCGTGCTCCTGCTCTTGTTGACAATGCATCAAGATTGTTGGGTTTTCTTTTTCTTTTTCTGGGAGATACCAAACCGCTTCGGCGAGCTTAATGATATACTGACTCAGTTCTAATTGAGTTAGCTCATAGTTATATTTAATTTTTTTTTCTGGAACCATAATGGTTCACATTCGTTAGAATTCCATGTGATATGGGTAGGTTGGTTGGGCACGTAGGGATTGGACCTTCTCAGGTAAATAATACCAAAATTTGACCTTGAATTGGATTTCGAGCTTCGAGACTTAGTTTCATGAGTTCACGTAGTTGTGGGAGTACCGTGATTTCCCGATCCCGTGACGGATTGAACGCCCTCTCCTATATGGCTCGTTGGTGTACGTCTTCGCCAGTTTGGCAATCCTTTTCAAAGCCGAATTCAGACACCTGAATGTGTCTTGTCTTGTGTGAACGTCGTTTTTGTTGCTCTCTGTCCTCTCGAGGAGGGATAGAGTATTTCCCTTTTCCTTGTCTTTGCTATCATCTGTTCCTTCTTTCTTTCTTGCGTAAGAGGTACCGCTTTGGCTGGGGGTTTCAGTGGGTGTTGGCGTGAGGGAGTCGGAGCTCCTGTTTCTGGTACCCTTGTTTCATTACCAGGCACACCAACCCTTAGGGGCCGTACGGGGCGAGCAAGATCTGGGGCAGGGGTAAACCGTTCGCCCTTAACCTCCGTCAATGGATCACTGGCCGTAGCCACTGCAGAACCTCAAACTGTTGACTTGTTCCAGTCTTTTACTTTTGGAAATTTTTGGGCAAAATTTTGGGATCCTTCCTTTCATTCTTCCATTATGCTATAGGGTTGGGGGTTTATCCTCGGTTTTCAGAGTCGCACTCTTTAACTGCATATCCATTAGTCTTGTGGTGTCGGGAGTATCGGCCCAAGACTAAATCCTTTCCTGGGTGGGAGGACTTTATTTTGGGAAGGCTCAGTACTAAGGGTCGTGAATGGCGAGGGGTGGATTTTCACTGGGGCCCAATGACGCGAGTTTCCATCCTTCGCGAGGGTCTTGGTGGGAGTGATGCCTGGTGCCACCCATTCGACATGCACGCCGCTAGGGAAATGCCCGATCTTAATAATTTCCTAGGGTTTATCCTAACCTCTTGGTATTTGGGTTTCAGCCTTATCCTTATTCCTATCTTACCTTAAACCTTTCCTAGGGTACCTTATTTTGGGGTAATTCAGGGTGGTATTGTTTTAATTTGGGTTGGGGTTTCATTGGTTTTAGGGCTCTGTCCTGGACGCTTGTCCAAACTTCAAACTTTACTATAATAATATTTTCTGTTGACTGGGTTTAGTAAGGTTGGTTGAGATACTGTTGGATGACCCACGTTTTCTTTACCTTGCTTCTCGGAAATCGCTAATTGCGAGTTTTTGTGGGCGTTCAATCTCTTGGTGTTATCCTTTTCTTTTTCTTGGTCGTTGCTTGACTTTGTTGCTGGATACACCAAACGCTTCATGCGAGTTTTGAACAGATTTCATCAGATCAGCTACTCTTAGTTCAACAAACCGTCTCTCTCTTAGGGGTTGGGTTTCATTAGGTTTTTATATGTGTGGGGTGGGTATCTTTGGTTATATGTCGCTCATGTTGGAGATTCCTTTTTTTTCTGAACACCTACGGATGTTAATTTTCTGGATTATGTATGGTGCAGCGGATTATGTTTATCCTTCTGCGCGGGCTTGAAGTTTTGTGTGGGGGAATTTGTAACGGTCACTGTGAGTTAGGCAACACCCAATGCAAGGGTCGAGGTGTAAACGCGACATTTCTCCGTATTCGCTCCTTAACGAAAATTTTGGGGATTTAATTCCCAGAATTCAACTTCCGCGTTGTCCTAATTGGCCAATACATTTTCGGTTTCTTCAATTTCCGCCTGGTGACAACCACCATCACGTCGTGTTACATGAAATTCAAATTTGCCTTCATCTGAGTGCTTGATCGTAATTCCGTCAAACTTTTTAGTGCTGGGGAAAGGATTGATTACTCGATTTTCCGAAGTTTATCTTAGGACGGATGCGTGTACTAATTGCTTCTAATGGTCGCTCGATTGCATTCAGGTACGACAAATATTCTTCATGGCTTCCTCAACGTTACACCGTGCATAATTTTCAGATAAGGCGAGTACTCCGGGATTAAAATTACTCGGCTGTAAAGGTTCTTTTGACCTAAACAAAACCAATTACCTGGCTGATTAAATTCATCGTGGGATCTCTTTCTACCTGTTATTGTCTTGTCGCTGCGTGTGTCGCATACTTGGGGTTCGCTGTTAAAATTGCTGAAGTACGGGACATCCTACCGAAATTAGGGGTCGCCGCAGCCGGCACCGACACCACATATCTGTATCTCCTCCTGTGTGTCAACATCGTAAACCTCTATCTACAACATAAGGTCAGATCTTTCTAGTTATACTTCTACGCTGAAAACAAACCATCTCCGGGACGTCACACTGCTACCGAAAACGTCTCAAGCGTAACACCTAAATAAGTACAACTTGTCTTGGCACCTTAAGTGCAGTTAAATATTTGGAACTCGAAACGTATTTGTTCACGTATTTATAATCTTTTTCTGTTAATTCACTACAATATAATTAATTAACTTGTTGTGGCGCATATATTGGCCCAATCTATACACGAATGTGTACCGTAAAGGCGCGAACTTGCTTCATTTACCCACCATTGCTTGGGGATCTTTAGAGTAGAAGTGTAATACCACGGAAGAGCGCTCTTTTTGGGGAAACACCTAAATCTCCGATACTTTTTTTGCTAAATATTGCAACTGCGAACACTAAATACACCTTCGTATTGTACGGGTGGGGTCACGTCGCCATCTTGTTAGATTATATAACGCCAGTGGCGTACCACATAAATTAATAACTTGCTATTAATTATATATTGTTTCCTTCTTTTGTGTACGAATATATATAGGAGTACGAACGAATACGCTTCGTAGAATTAACTTAAATTGTAAAGGGATATATATTTAAATTGTGCCCTGTTCCTTTTTTTATGGTGTGTTATTAAATATAACGTTTTGTAGGTTACTTGTGTCTCTCTCTCTCTTTATTGTATTTATTGCTCCTTTAATTTGTTACGGTTGATTGTTGCGTCTGTTTCTTTAGTTCGGAAGCAGGTTTGTATCCACGCATTAGGACTATGGCGCCCTCGGTTTAATTCAAGACAGTTCTGAAGAAGCGGTGGATCCTTTTTCTCACCCACGCCCTACTCTTCGGCTGCCGGCAACACTTATCTTTCTTCAATTAACCGTAGCAAATTGCTTGGCCGAACCATATACGTGCAAAACTCAAAGTGGTATGCTACTATGATGAAATAGACCGTATTCTAATATCACTGCCACTGCAACCAAACTCTAAGCTGTTATGTGTTTGCCCACTATAAATCTTGTAATGACATGTTATGTTTTGTGTCTGTGGATGTTTTCCATGACCGACGTCTACATGATTTATATACTTTTATCATTTACATATTTGATTTATATGTATATTCGTGAGTAAACCATATTCTGAACAGAGAAAGAGTGAATCCCAGTTGCATAACGATATAAACGTTTGTTTCTTTTCTTAAGTATGAGATGCTTGCTGATTTCCGGACAGATCAGTCCAGATCCATTGTGTTTGGACCTGTCGGTTTCCTCCAACATAACTAGTCAAATGACTAAACTTTAAATGACATAAATGAAATATGATTTATATCACTTTTATATTTTGAATACTTTCGGTGTCACGACAACCTGATTTGGCTTAACGTAAATTACTGAGGGTTTTGGGAGGTTTTCCCCTCTTAATTTTCTAAAAGTGACTCCCCTCCACCGTTAGTAATAAAAAAAAATAATAAAGTAATTATTTTGCTAAGGTCCCAGATAAACTTTTTATTTAGTTCAAGATGCTAACCTTGTTTTCCTGTTTCCTATTATAACCTAGGAAGATGTCGTTAAGAGATTCTGGTGTCCACAACAGGGAGGCGCTCGGATCAATGCCGAAGCAGGTCTATACAAGTTAAGGATAAGTAGTTTTCTTATAGGTAGGTTAACACAACGTAGAGAAAGACGACCACGTGCTATGCGAGTATTTTAGCGGTAAATTTAAATTTTGATGGTTTAGATACAACAGTTGGGAAGTGTAATTTGGGTTGCATATATTTAGGAGTAGTAGAGGTAGGGATCATTACACATCTTTGATTTTGAACAATTTTAAAAATAAACAATATTTTTTTTCTAAATCAAAAATTAACTGTAAACAAAATTTATTCAAATCACACATATTAATCCTTGTGGTTTTCGATTCCCATTTTTAACGTTCGTAGAAACATGACAACAACAATATAAAGGAAAACAGAAGCATTAAATTGCTTGTTACGTTACCTTAAACAATCGATTTATAAACCCATTTAGAATAACTTTAAATACTTACTTTGAAACAATCGCTTAACAAAAACATTACCAACATCAGTACCGGCGAAAAAATAAAAGTTCGATATCGCTGATGCAGCTAATAGAGGACTGTATATTGCACATAATAGACGTTGTCTCCAATGCACTTGCATTTGTTTGACGTATTTTGAAGTCGATAACGCTTTAATCAGTTGTTCTATAATAATGCCCAAATAGTTGCAAAACGACCAAATTAAAATGTATTTTTCAGTTCCATGCCAAATGAAGACATAACAAAAACATAACATACTTGAAAAAAGTTTCCTAAATGTTCCAAAATTCCCAACGGTGGGAAAATATATGTAACTGAAAATAAAAAAGCACAAATAATGTTACAAATTTTAAGGATTACATATGTCAAGATTATTTGAAACCATATTTTAAAAATATTTTCGATTGTACAGGGTGCTCTAGAAACAAGTGCCATATCAAAATTCGGATATTTTAAATGGATCACCCTGTATTTTTTTATATTTTTGAATTGTACGATAAAAATAATGTATGTTCTTTAACATGTCCTTATACCTACTTACTTCTGCTTCTCGGATAAATCGACTTTACCTGATTTGCAGACCCTCCAAAAATGCAATAACTTCAAGGTGAATAAGAACAAGCAACTTTGGTTTACACCACCTTACTAAGAGCCTACAGCATCTCTTTTGCAATATTTACTATTATGTTATGATGTACAGGGTGTTTTTAATACTACCGCATAAGCCTAGCGACTTAAAACTTAAATAACTTGCTTAACTTAAATAGAACACCCTACATTACTGTAGCTTGTTGAAAGTTGGAACTAATTACCTTTTAGTCGGTATTAGAGTTACCAACCCCTAACTCTGATAGTTTTCGAGATATTTTAAAATTTGATAGTTTAACAATTTACGATGTACTGGTGTCTAAGTTATCTGTGAAATATCCCTAATAATTATCTTGCAACTTTCAGTTTTAAATATTTACCTTAAAATATTTATTTTTTCAGAAAAAATAAACACAAATGTGCTTATGACTAGCATCCCGGGCTCTAAGAATCAGTCGAATTACGCACACCGGTCACAATTTACTAATGTTTAACAACAGCAACCGTTATTTGGTACTTCAAAAATCCGATCATACTGTAAACATCGACAAACTAACTTGTTAACTAAGAATGTAATACAAATCGCTCTAATAGTAGTTCGATAATTTCGAAAACCATTATTTTTACAATTTTTTTTAACAAAGTTACGAATGTTTACAGTGTCATCGATTTTTGCTGAAACTAATTAGGGTTGCTTTTGTTTGTGACAGGTGGGCGTGATTCGACTGATTCTTAGAGCCCGGCATAAGTCATGAGGACATTTCTGTTATTTTGTTCTAAAAAATTTTTTTTAAGGTTAATACTTAAAGCTGGATTGGCCTATACATTAAAAATGTTTGCAAGACAATGTTCATTATACTGATATCTCACAGGTAACTTAAATTCCAGTAAATTGCAAATTGTTAAACTCCCAAATTTTAAAATATCTCGAAAACTATCAGAGGTAGAGGTTCGTAACTCTAATACCAATTGAAAGGTAACTAGTTCCTGATACCAACAGGATACAGAAATACAGGGTGTTCTATTTAAGTTAAGCAAGTTATTTAAGTTTTAAGTAGTTAGCGTTATGCGGTAATATTTAAAACACTCTGTACATCATAGCATAATAGTAAATATTCCAAAAGAGATGTTGAAGGTTCTTAGTAAGGTGATGTAAAACAAAATTGCTTGTTCTTATTTATCTTGAAGTTATGGCATTTTTTTGGAGGGTCTGCAAATCAGGTAAAATCAATTTATTTCAGAAACGGAAGTAAGTAGGTGTAGGAACATGTTAACAAACATACATTATTTTTATCCTACAATTCAAAAATAGAAAAAAATACCGGGTGTTCCATTTAAAATAACCCAACTTTGATATAGTACGTGTTTCTGGAGCAACCTGTACAGTCGAAAATATTTTTAAAATGTGCAGTTTCAAATAATCTCGATATATGTATGCCTTAAGATTTCTTACATTATTCGTTTTAGTGCTACAGAATAATTCGTTGGTAGTGCCCCACCCTGTATAGTAAAACCTACAAAGAACTTACGTCACTAAAAAATTATAAAGTCCAACGTCAAAGTACTTCCACATATCCGAATACAAGTGAATTCTACCAATGCACTTAGGAGTAGATGGTGCTTTAATATTTTCGAATGTCGCTATCGATGTGCTTAAACCATAAAATACTACGTACTTTAAATGGAAGAACTGGCCCATGCAATATCCATATCCGTACAAAGCAACGCTGTTCAGATTCTGCACCACCTAAAAATTAACTTACTTAAACCTGTTTAAAATGGATCTATGGACTTACTTGTAGATTATAAAACAAAGCGCTTATGTAAAAAAAATGTAAACAACATTCGGTGAATAACAACCAAAATCCAAATCTGACGAGTTGGACGAATAGTTGAAAACTTCTTTTTCCAACATCTTTTGATTGCACAGTGTAGCTGCTTTTGATATGTTCAAACTTAACAAAAGGTCCAAGATACAATGTGGGCAAATACAAACAGTATGATAATAACTCTATAAGTTTGCATTTACTATTTATATGGTCGATAGAAAAACTTAAACAACGTAAATTTGACCACGATAATATTAGCATAAGCATATGCTTATGAGAGTTGGAGAAATGAAATAATTTGTAAGGTTGAAACATTTCTAGTAATCGAAGATTTAAGAAAATCAAACAAACTAAGTTGAAAATCCATATACAACATTTGCTTTTTAATTTACTAATCAAGTAGAAGCATAGTGGTTGCCATATAACTAACAACAATCCTATTATCCCTGTTGTATGAGTAATAAATGCTGATCCGATAGTAAAATGCCAATAGGGTAGAACCTAAAAAAGTTTCGTTAATGAATAACTAATACAGTACATATGTAATTAATTTAAATGATTCGTTCTTCTTTGAGGAGGGGCACCAAATAACCACTAAATCATTTTTGCAGGCAACGAATGTGCACTTTCTCAGACCTTTAAATCAAAGAAATCGTCCGCCACATTCGTTCACGAAACCTTGCCTGCAAAACGACTTAGTGGTTTTCTGGTACCCCTCCTCAAAGAAGAACGAATCATTTAAATAAAACTTATAGGAGGAAATATTTACCTATCATCATATGTAATTAAGTTCAGTACTATAATGTATATATGCTTATATTGAGTGATCTGTGAATTCATCATAAGAAAAGAACGCGTTCAATTGTCAGAGGATAAATTATATCAATTATTTGTAAATAACTGTAATAATGATTCATTATATCAGTCATTTGAAATAAACCATTAAATTATTATTATTATCATTATTGTTTAAACAGCAAATTATGGAGTATTTCCCCATTATACGTGATTGTTCATTGCTACAACGACCATAGGGAATCTATGTAATTTTATAATACATTTAGAGAAATGCATAATTGTTGGAAAGTACCTTCAGGTTTGTAGCTCTTAAAAGTTCCGAAATAAATAGATGCCCAATTAACCATGGATATAATTCTCTGAACACAATTAGAACAGTTTGCCATTCAAAATCCGAAGCGTCCTTTTGCGGCGACTCTCCAAACCATCCATTTTCAAAATATCCATAAAAGTCGTCATACAATTCTGAAAAAACTATTGTCAATTGTTTTATAATAGACAATTATTGAATAATTTAACTATTTTGTTTGGTAAAAAGATTGAAGAAAACTTTCATTGAAAATGGTATAATAGAAACCAAAGCGAGAGTAATCGAAAAGTATGGAAAGAGTAGGATTTTTCTTTCGCCACATAAAGTCTAAAGGTCTAGTATGTATCTTTATTAATTAACAAGATTTCTAATATTATCTATTATCTAATTTTACGTTTAACTCCGTTTTCTCTTATTCACCTCCCAAACTTCATATTCTCTCTTTTGTATACCCCGTTGATGAATCTCCCCCTTTTTTTTGTTAAAAAAGAAAGCGTAGAAGACGGCTTCCGGCAACCATGTGTATGCAGCTAACAATTGTTATGAAGTGTACTATCAATTTTCTGCTAAAAATCATGCTGTGATCTAAATAAATGTATACAGTGTGATTCGCGGTCGATGGTACCTTAACGGAAAACGAGACAGGAGTTAAAAATTTGTGATTTTACCGCTAGATACAAAAATGACAAAAAGTGCATTTTTTTAAATCAATTATCTTGAAAGACAATTAAAATACCTTTCAAATGACCTATCGTCTTTCTATACCTAAATAAAATATTACGGAAATAAAAGCAAATTTGTGGAAAAATCGGAATAATTTGGTCTTATTTATTATATGTAGCCATGAAATATCACTATGAACAGTTGACAAATAGTACGCTAAATATTCTTAAATGTTACATATGTTAAAAACTATGACACAAGTCTTGACAATATGATGGTGCTGATCATAAAATTTAATGTAGAATTCAGGTATGGTGTTAAAATACCGTCATTCCATTAAAAAAAAAACACAGATGGCGTCAATTTCCGGTATATTCGAAAGTGTCGTCATTTTGAAAATATGTTTAGTTAGACTAATGGCTGGTTGCACCAACACGACTTTAGCAATGCCTAAAAACAATCGTTGCTATGGTTTTAACAATTGTATCTAAGCAGTCTACCTCAAAAATGAGATCAGGACACCCTGTAGAATTAAATTTTGCGGTCAATTTAAATAGCAGTATGAATATTTTCGCTTTAATTATTTTTACAATTATTTGATGCTGTATCTAACCCCCTTCTTATATGTATTTTGTTTTGTTGCCAATGTTACCATGAACTGACAAGTTATTTCTTCTCTTCCATTAAAAAGGGCCCAGACGTTTTACCATCTGGGACAATTAAACCATTAATACATCTTGGAAGATCCAACAACTGAAAATAAATGCAAATGTTTCATGTATCTACAGTATTTATTTCTATTAACTAAGTTGTAGAAGGCTTTGGAAAAAGCGAAATATCAAAATACTCATTATCGTTGTGTAATGTGTGGCATTTGTAATAAAATTAGTATTCAGTGATCGGTAGCATTACAGCAATGCGTAGTTTCATAAAAAAATTGCTAATAGCTTAAAAACAACTGAACAGCAACACACAGTATTAATTAAACAAACTGGCCGCAAAATTTAATTCTACATCTATTTCTGACGTCAGAAATAGTAGCTGCCATTTAAAATGAAGTATTTGACATACATTGATTGTCAACTTTGAAAATCGCAGTAGGCAAATGCGATACGATAGAAGTGTCAGCAACAATTCAAAATATTGGCCAAGCCTCTAGAAATCAAAACACAAAAAACCATTTATCTTCTTCAATAGTTCAAAAGTATTTAATTTCTTATGAGGCCTCTACAAACCTATTTTTTCGCATTGAACGTTACATATGTCAAAAACTATGACACATGTCTTAACAATGTGATGGTGCTGATCATAAAATTTAATGTAGAATTCAGATCTCGTGTATACATCATACTGATGGAATTTCAGGAATTCGATAACTTTCACCCTGTATATTAAGATCAAGATATTATATCATCGCTCGAACAAGTCAATTTTGCTTTAGCTCTTTTTGTTGCATATATTCCAGTGTATTCTTCTTGGAAATTGGTTGAGATTGAAATTATTGGCCAAATACTATAAAAGTTTGACTCCCCACCCCCACCCCAAATAGACGTGTAGTAGTGATTTGTAATATTTTGCGATTTTAAATTACATAAGGTGGTAAATATAAGATGAATCACCACCAACGGGACGGAGGTTTATAAAACACACAGTATTACATAAAAAATATATAACTTTCATGCGCCACACTTTTTTGGGATATACTGTATATTTCAAGATAATTTTAAAATGTAATAATTACCAACATGCATCCTCCTAAAATGAAAAAACTTGTAAAACTTTTACTGTTTCGCTATAAACTTCCATCCCGTTGGTGGTGATTCACCTTGTATATGTTGTAAGCAAAATTGATTAAAAGCAAATTTTTTCGGTTGTAGTAAATGATACCGCTACTTTTTGCCTAATGTTGAATTGAATGTTGAATAAAAGATTACGCGTGACCGCATTCAAAACAATAACGCCCTATTAGGCTTAGATTCCAGCCAGTGCAAGATCCGTGTGATACGTCGTAAAAAAAGGGAGTTGTTCTTTACCGTTCCCACAGAGTAAAACGTCTTATAAGATTTTTTTACTATTTTTCTAACCTTCCCGAGAACCTGCTTAGGAGGTACCGTTCCGCTTCCGTTCTGTAAGCCGTTTTGGTGTTTTTTTTTTAAAGAAATATAGCTAGTTCGATTGGAAATTCTCTCCCGAGTATGAATATGTGATTATTTTTTTTAGGAATTGAGAGTAATGTTATTCCTATGAAAAAATAAGGTAGTTTTTGAAAAATGGCAAAATTGTAGAAAAAATTAGCTAACCCAACCTAACCTAACATAACAAAACCTAACCTGACCTAACTGAACTTAAACAAACCGACACCGTTTACCCCAAATCATATGAAAACAAGTTTTTTTAAGAATAAAATTGTAATAACTGTAACCTACCAACCAACACCGTTCACCCCCGATCGCACCTCCCAACCAACACCGTTTACCTCAAACCACATGCAAACATGTAATTTTTTCAAGAAGAAAATTGTAATAACTGTAACCTACCAACCAACACCGTTCACCCCCGATCATATCTACCAACCAACACCGTTTACCCTAGAGAAATGATATACTATTACGTAGTAGAAGATGCATAATTGAAGCCAAAATGTAAAAAAAACAGAAATAAAAATACTGTCAGTCCTGACAATTTAAAGTAAGGTTATATGGATATGGAAAAGAAATTAACCCATTGAATACTTATTATTGACCAAATTTATTTATTAACTAGTAACCAAGCCCATTTGAAAAATGGGCCTACTCTAGACAAACCTGAAATTAAAGACGTGAGGTCACTGCTCCAGGTCAGAGGTCAAAGGTCAGGTCAACTTGTTCCCCTTGACATCCTAAACACTTTGATATATAACATGCCTATAGTTCCCTGGATTTAATATGAGGTCACCGCTCCAGGTCAGAGGTCAAAAGTTAGGTCAACTTGTTTCCATTGACATCCTGAACACTTTGATATATAACATGCCTGTTTCCCTGGATTTAATATGAGGTCACCGCTCCATTTCAGAGGTCAAAGGTCAGGTCAACTTGTTCCCCTTGATATCCTTAACACTTTGATATATAACATGCCTATGTATCCCTCGATTTAATATGAAATCACCGCTCCAGGTCAGAGGTCAAAGGTCAGGTCAACTTGTTCCCCTTGACATCCTCAACACTTTGATGTATAACATGCCTATGTTTCCCTGGATTTAATATGATGTCACCGCTTCCGGTCAGAGGTCAAAGGTCAGGTCAACTTGTGACCCCGCCTAAGATCAGCGCCTGGACCTCCTGAACAATTTGACGTATCGATCTCCGAAATCGGTTCAGCCGTTTCGGAGGAGAAGACGAATATACAGACAGACAGACAGACAGACAAACCGAGTCACGATTTTATGTGTATAGATTTTTACATGTACATGTAATTTTTAAAAAGAAAATTCTAATAACTGTAACCTACCAAATATGTTTAAAAGTTTGTGATTGGTAGGATCATCCCTGCATCTAGTCGCACTACTTCATAGGAATAACATTAAGTTTTCAAACCCATTTAACTTTTTTATTTCTCAACTTCTAAAAAAAATCATCACATATTCAGACAATTTCCAATCGAACTAGCTATATTTCATCAAAATAAATTCGTTTGTCTAAATCCAAGTTGAGCCGAGTTACGTCTTAATTTTAAATAAAAAGATCCATTTGTTGTCTTTTCCCAATTGCTTCCCGCCGTAAATGTACGAAGGTCCTAGAGATCTTGAGATGAAAAACCAATAACCAAAAAAAGTAAATGGTTAAAGAATAGTTATTTACGTAACAGGTGCGGAACAGATTCTTTCGGGAATGAGTGCCCGTTTGCAAACCCGAGTGCACGTCAATTTTCAGTTCTTATTGACTAGCAGTTTGTTTTTACTTACAGTATAAGATTATTTAGTCAAAAAATAAATAAACTGCTACCACCAATCATCTCTATAGATGGTAAGAATTTGAAATATTGCGTTAAAATGCGCTTCGCTTTTTCGCAATAGTGAAAAGTTTACAGCCGGCATCTTACAGACTGCAGATTTCTACAAATATTACATTTTAATTAATTAATATTTTGGCATTTCCCATTTTGACATTTTTGATTGTTGGTTTAATATCCCTTGTATAAGTAACTGCATTTAACTTTATTTAAATTCGTTCGTTAACAATAAAATTGGATTTGCTAGTTTGCTCCACAATTCACATAATAATTTCTTCAAATATACAAAATGAATTATAAGCTTTTGTCGAATTATTTATAATTAAATCTTTAAGTTCAAATTGTTAAAGTTAAAACTATTCCCTTTATTTTAAAGCCTTGCCACTTCATAAACTAAAATTAAAATAAACAAAAAGAATAAAAATCAAGACGTAGATTAGATTCTCACACTTTAAACAAACAAATATACCCATGACAGTTCTAAAGAAGTTATTGATAGATAATCAAGATAATACAGAAATAATTAAGCACCAATAAATTGCGTTTTGGCATAGTGTATACTACCATAATTATGCCATATTAATAACAGTTAATGGAATTGTAACCATAAAAGTTGCACACGATGAATTATTTCATGTACAAAATAATTTAGATTAGTTTTTACTATTAATATTATTAAAAAAACATTAGCACGTATGTGTACTGAAAAATTTCAGTTGTAATGCCATGAAAATTATTGGTCGAAGCAATAATTACTTCGATTTTAGTGTAGAACTATTTCGATAAGAAACTATTTGTCAATGTTTTAAAATAAACAAATTTATTGGTTAACATTAAATCAACATAATAATTTACCTTGTCTTATGTTCAATACTTGGTAACTTCCATAAAGTACAGTCCCAATCCAATATGCATAATAAAAAAGAATTTCAAAATCATTCCAATTCATTATCACACGCTATAGAAACATGGACAAAAATTAATATAAAAATTCTTATCATTTTTCTAATAGGCCATATTTACGCTCAATTAAATAATTATACATAATGCGATAACTTTAATCACGTTTCACTTCGTTGCTATTTTTATTGGTTTTGCAATAAACTTTTTGAATTTATAACTTAACCTACAAATGTATGTTGTCATGGTTGCCATATGATACCTTGAGCTTTTCGTGGCCTCGAGTGAGATACAGTTTATATAGGATGGATCGCAAACTTTTGCCACAATCAGAGTTTGTTCACAAATTAAAGAATGAATTGAATGATGTTAAAATTTAAAAGAGTTTAAAATCAATTACATTATATTAGGTAGCATAACTGTCAGATTATTCTATATAAATTAAATACTATAAGTAAATATAGAAACGTAATACTACTAATAAAAATTACCGCCCACCAGCCACTAACACCTTAGAGTGTTATAACCCATTTACCCTTATGAGTAGTGTTCAATTGCAAATATTCTTATAAATCCAAACATTAATTTAGTTAAACCAAAAAAACTCTACCCAGAATGCTTGGGGAAAGAGAGGCGAGACAATTCTGAGGAATCCAAAAGTTCAAACAAAAACAATAAATAAAAGGTATAAATGCAATAGACAACGTATAAAAATCGTTCAGCCCGCTTTAAAACATCACTAATTTATTTGAAACTCAAACAAATATATTACATTGTAAAAAAAGCATGTATAACAACAATTTCGCTCATTGTTCATGTATTTCCAATTAAATTAAACTAACTGTTAGTATAAATAAATATGCACAATATAATCTCAACTTCTTTCTTTTGTTTGTTTTTGTAGATTTATAGTGGGGTCAGCTCTATACCATTAAACCCCAGATTTGCGACATAGTATAGGTAGTTACGCGAGGGTTTCCAAACCGAAAAACTTTAGCACTTCTGTTTTTCACTTTTTCCGGAGTTAGTTTAGTATACACGTTTTCTGGCCGGTGACCGGCCGGCCGGTTGTCTTTCCATATTCTATAAACAAGATATCAGGAAAACCCCCGGTCAGATGTGTACAAAACTTTGCATCTTAATTGTAATAGGGCAGATCTGATTAAAATTTTGGTATACAAAAGAGCCGTTAAGATTTTCAAATTTTTGAAATATTTAGAAAAATATTCCTTTTACACATTTTTGCTTCAAATAAAAGTTGTTTGTAACTCAAATATACACAACTTTTGTTTATTTATAATGGATTATATCATTCAAAGTAGAAGTAGGTCTTTTTATGGTAAGCCCAGAGGATTGGCAGACGAGACGCCAGTCGAGGCCAGCAACTGGGCGAAGCACAAAAAGACCTTCTACTCTGAATGATATCTACTATTTTATCTTTAAGCGGGACAATAATAAGTTGAGTCTTTGTACCTACGACGCTTTTGAGATATTTCAACTACGACTAGAAAAAAAACAGTCACTTCAACGGTTTCTATAGAGATACACAAAGTCAAAGATGTTATAATCAACTACAACACTGTAGTCTTCTCCTTCGTAGTTTAATGATATCTCATCATTTGATGTTCACCATTAATTTCATATTCAGACATATTTATTTTCGTATTGAAATATAAATTGACAGTTATTAAAAATACAGGTTAGATTATACCATCAGAGTTAACCGTTTTATTTTCGCGAATGTTTGAGCGGGAACTGTCGATGACGGAATCATGAGTAAGGAGGGGATAACCGTTTTGTTTAACACAGGAACACACGGTAATTTGCGAAAAATTGCTTATTATTTCGCGATATTCAATCAATGTGTAACGGTTGTAGTTCACAAATAATAAATATAAAAAGAAAGTGACGGCTCTAGCGATACAACCTAGAAAAAAAAAGAACAATACTAATTTGGCTCGAAGTAGCGCACTAAATTCATGGAAGATCTCGTATTTGTAAGAGTTAGCACAGCAGTGTCGACCGCTTAAAGATAATAGTTATTTATGTACCAAGGATGTAACGAAACACTTTTAAGCCCGAGCATGAAAATTGTTGCACGAACCGTAGCCGAGAGCAACAATCATGTGAGAGCTTAAAAGTAGTTTACACCTGTGGTGAATACAATTTTGTTTACACTTCTTAGTAATACCATTGTTTTTATATACAATGGTAATACTAAGATCAAAACAGATATCTCAAAACACAACACCACCTGCATGATAATTATCAAAAAGGTTGCTGATCCAAAAGAAGATGGTGATGTAGTGACAAAAGGATTTCTTAAATAGTTTATCAAAATGATTAAATTAATCTTAGGTGATCATGACTATGGTTTGAAAGTGTTACAGAGAGATAGTAATAAAATTAAGAAGAGATATTCAATTATGTCCAAATCCAAACAACAAATGGTAGATGAACCGGCAATAAAAAAGTTTCCGAGAAGAAGAACCATAGATAAAGGTTTCGATGGATTTGCTTTTATAAATCGCAGTCCCCTCAAACGGCGCTAGCGGTCGGGTACTCCCACTACTCCGCCGTTGTCTCACCACAGAAATATAAATGTATTCAGAAACGTCACTTCGGGGATTTTTTGGACTTTCATGTAACTCGCGCACTCGCCCAGCGCACCTTACTAGCATGGCCGATTGTGGCGGAGAAACCCAATATTTGAAAAAAAATTGTACGCATTTGTAAAGTGTGATTATAGTGTTCAATTGATTTTAATACTTTTGTTGGTGTTTAAAACAATACATTAATGTATTACAAACGTTTTAACGACCAACACGTTATCGTATTCGTTAATTACCTATTACAAAATCACTTTTATTTAAATCTCATTACAGTTCGTCGAATTGTAAAACAAATTTAAAATTGTAGCGCAAAAAATATAAGCTTAATTCATTCGGTCTAAAATAAGCAAAATCGGTATAGGCACAAAAAAAATTAATTCCTCATTTACAATAACGGTAATTGACAGCTTTATTATACGTGCACCACACTACATAAGAATTTCTTAACAACATAAAAATATCACGTTTGAGAAGAATGTTTATGTTTGTACATTTTTTTGTAAAATATTTCAAATTTTAGCTCTATTATAGTAATAATATAGGGCACCAAATTTCTGACTGAATTAGAAAAGGTGTCGTTTGAACACCCCTATTATTGTGTTCGACCGGATGAAAATATTTTAGTCTTAAAATTTGCTAACAGAAATTTTAAAACACAAAAAATAAACGACGAACAAAAAAAATAGCATAAAAATTATTAAAATTGCACATTTGTAATTATTATAAATAATTAAACACTTTTTTTGTTATTTTCGTTGTGTTTATTGAAATTACTTCAAAAAGAAAGAATGTGCCGCTTGAAAAAAATCGTATACTCCCTTAGACCATAATGGTCTTAGTATACTCCGTACAAAATCTAAACAGCCGCTCCATTCATATTGTCACTAAAAGAGGATGTCCAGGGCGAGGTGCGCGAAAAAAATGTTTTTCCACGACATACTTAGAAAACGGACGTTTCTTCTCTACAAATAGTGTTACAAAAATGTCTCTTTAGAAAAATGTAAGAATGTGTCATTGGAACTATATGCGTCTAGTACTTAGTTAAACAATTATCAACTTTTGCTTTTACGTAAGAAAATGTGACGAAATTCTGTAACGATAAGTTACGTTTACAATAAATAGTACTTCTTTTATTAGGTTTTTGGGAAATGTCGTGGAAAAAATGTTGTGTCTAACACATGAGGAAAGCTTTTTTCCACTCTCACTCTAACTCGAGCTCGAGTGGGAAAAAGAATCGCTTTTCTCACTTGTTGGACAAATAACTATTTTCCACAACATACTTAGAAAACGGACGTTTCTTCTCCACAACTAGTGAGGAAAATTCGTTTTTCCTCACTAGCGAGGAAAATAATGTTGTGTTACAAAAATGCCTCTTTAAAAAATGTAAGAATGTGTTATTAGAACTATATGCGCCTAATACTTAGTTAAACAATTTAATTTAGTATTCAATCAGGTTTGTTTAATTTAATATCTTACATTTCGACTCTTAAAAATTGCTACCCTACATTTATTGGTTAGAATTACGCGGCTGCGTTATGACAGATTGAGAACACGCCAATACTACAGAATACTGTAGCTAGACCTTTGGGACCCACCTATTATCAACTTTTGCTTTTACTTACGAATATGTGACGAAATTATGTAACAATAAGTTACGTTTACAATATTACTTCTTTCATCAGGTTGTCTTTTTGGGGGAATGTCGTGGAAAAAATGTTGTGTCTAACACATGAGGAAAGCCTTTTTTTTTTTTTTAATATCGCTTTCCTCACTTGTTGGACAAATAACTATTCCCATCCAACATCAAAGTGCTGACGGTCGAGTGAACTTTCTGTATAGTTTATATTTCTGTCTCACACTCGGTCATTTTCAGTCATCTTTGCATGCATTTTTTGCGTGTTTAATATCATTTTATCGAAAAATGAGAATGTACGTTTTGTTCCTTTCTATTTTAACTTCACAATTTTTTTTATTTCTGACAATCTGACGACTACACGAGCATTCAGCCTCGATTGAATATATTGCTTTCAAAAAATTAAAACCCAATTTTGCATAAACTAATTGCCCGACAATTGCAGTGTTTTGCACACACGTATCATTACCTCCTATTTTCTGAAAGATTTATGCTACATCTCAAACATTACGGATGTACGAATTTTATTTGTATTTTTATCCTCTACAACTTTTCTTTAACCACTATTAACATTGGTTCATTACTTTTCCCTCAGGAAAGAAAGTTGAGAAAAAACACGTTTCTTTGCGTTTAAATGTTAATTAACAATATAATGACAATTCATTTTCCGTATAAAACATGAACATAAAGGTACTATTTACAATTACATAGCGCAGGCGGTATATCCTACTTTTTTGTCAAAAATTTACTCTCTATTGACTGGGGTACAAGATAATGCGGGTAAGCAGGAGTTCATATAAAAATACGGGAGACTCCCGCTTTTTGCGCAAGTGTCGCTAGGTCTGTTAAATCACGCGATTTAAATTTAATTGAATTAACTGTGCAACTAAATTAATTGTATTTGCTTATAATTATTTTTGTTTAGGTTCGTTTCATGCTGAAATTCACATGATTCCAAGTACATTTGTGCACACCAGAGTATAAACATATAAATGTGAGATTATTCTCTTCTTTCTTTAGTATTACTTTAGGTATTATGTGACAAACCGAACTGACAAAGGATAATAATAATTCGATGTGAGGATGAACACTAAGCCAATCTGCAAAAATATCAATTTTTATTTGAATCGGTTGAAAGGTATAAATATATACGCCGTTTGTTTATCAATGAAATATATTCAATGTAAAAGTTTGGCTTTAAAAACAAGGACAATCAATATAAAGACTAGATCTAAATGTGTACTAGACACAGTACACATACAAAAGTTAAACTATAACCAACAGTATAAGTACACAAAACAGAAGTATAAACATGTATGTATCCCTTAAATAATATTTATAATAAAATCCGAATTATTATTAAACTACAGAATTTTTATTTATTTCGCGTTCTTCATTTAATACTGATACTAGATTCTGTATTAATGGATGCTTAAATTTCCCATGTGTTGGAATCAAAAATTCCTGTAATTTCCCAAAACTACCATCTCGAGCTTCATATTCTGATGCCGTAAGAATCATGTCAAATCGATCTAAGTCTTTGACAAATTTTGCTTCCTCAGTTTCCTTTTTTTGATATTGCGTATATAATTCATAGATTCTTTTCCCAACATCACCTAAATCCTTAGTAAGCTTTAACATCGCCTCATCTTCTAATTTATGTTTCACTTCTTCAGGAATATTATCTTGAGGAGTAATATCACCTACAATACATTCTGCTAAGTCGTGGACTATTGCCAATTGCAAACATTGCAGGCGGTCTAAAGTCGAATTGTCATCCAACAGAAATGTCATTAAAGCCATGTTGTACATATGACTGGCAATAGACTCGGCATTTTCAACTCCTTTATATTCCCAACCTTTTCTAATACTATGTTTTAAATTTAATACTGCTTTTAAAAATTCTAGTATTTTAGTATTTTCAGGATTCATTTTATTAGGTTATAAAACGAAAGTAGGGTTATGTTTAAACAACAGGTATAACAAATAATGCTAGATTGCCAAAGCATTACATTTCTCTATTTATAAAATATTGCAAAATTGTTTTGTTAAAGAACTAACAGAAATAAATTGTTTTGAAAATGTTTACATATGCATGCACAACGGATTTTTAAATAAATTCTTTAATGTTATTAAAGCTGTTTTTTAGTTCATTTGAAATTTTTGAGAAACCAACTGGACATTTTGCAACAACGCATTTGTGTCACTACTAAATCAATTCGCACCTAGTGACCTAATCCACAAATTATAAACACTCAAAATTATTGTATAAAAAAATGTAATGAAAGAAAACAAGAAGAATCTTTTTTTTACCAAAAATGTCTTGCAATCACTGCGGCACAAAGTTCAATTTTTTTCACAAAGAAGTAGGTGATCCTCTTTACATTCAATAATTTCAAAAGAATAATCGAACTTATTTGTAGATCGGATGCCCAAGTTGTCGATTATCGTTTTGCAATAAATGTTTGAAGCAAAAAATCAAAGTACCTAATAAAGGGGAAGCGGAACAGCCGGTGTGTAAGACGTGCTTTTTAAATTTGTCTTCTAATAGTGGCGTTTATCCTTCAGTTAAAATTCCACCACCGGATGCTTATTTAAAGTAATTATTCTTTGATATTATTTGAATACTTTTTCTTTCTTAAAACATCAAACATTGATTATACCAGAAATACATCATTTCCCCCGGAATGTAGATCGTCCCATAGGTATAAGCAGTAGATTCTATGTACGTGTTAGTGTTTCCTTCAGTCACCATAGATGGCGTTATGCGTTGGCTTTCCGGTTTCGTCATTGATTGAATATCGCGAAATAATGTTACCACAAGACGAGACAACTCAATAATTTAAAAACAGATTTTTAATCTTTCATTTGTATAAAGATTACTGGGATATACTATTCAGTTTGTTTGAATTCGTCTTTAATTTTAAATTGAGTGTTAGGCGTGAAAATTTTATAATAATGCAACACGTATCGCCACCTATCGGCAACTTCGGGAAGTTCATATGCTAATATAGAATCATCTGGACGTTATACATTCCGGGGGAGATGATTATACCTATTGTCATTTGCAGTGTTTCAACCATTACATATATAAATTCATGATGTTTGAGATGGAACTCTAGTAAATTGTTACCTTTAGTAAAATGTAAATGTACAAGTCTATTTAGAGTACTCTGACTATCTGAATATGCATCTTATACAAGACCTGTATTCTTTCAAGACTTGCATATAAATTCTTGTTTTATAGTATACTTACATAAGACATATATGCTGATAGTTTTGAACAAGTTTTATGATCCCTACATGCTGAATCCATCTACAGAGATACAATGCATTATATAACCCTCTTAATCATTGCATTTTAAAATAGCTATTTATGTAATCAGTGACGAAACGCATGATTCGTGTTTCGTTACGTATTACATACAAGATTTTTTCTAATTTTGACAAAAACAGGGAAATGGCTTACGAAAACTATGAAAAGTATGATATGTTAGAATACTTTATTCAAATTAATAATAATTCCGACATTACATCGGATATATTCTTCAATCGTTATCCAGAAAGAAGACAACCTCATAAGTCCATTTTTGTTAAATTAAAAGAAAATCTCACGAATCATTCCTATTATATTTATAGCAACTTCTTCAGCATCTTGAATGCTGTACCTACTTTTGGTCTTGGCTTGTTAAATGTTCCATGATTCGTGAGATTTTCTTTTTAATTTAACAAAAATAGACTTATGAGGTTTTCTCTTCTGGATAACGATTGAAGTATATTTCCGATGCAATGTCCGAATTGTTATTATTTTGAATAAAGTATTCTAACATATCATACTCATAAGCTAATTTTGTACTTTTCAGAGGATTGAAGAATGAAAATGTGGTAATGTAATTATAGGCAGCACACATACATGACATTCGTTATAAAATTAAAACAAAATGTCTTTGGTAACTACGATAATTTTATTTGACATTGGAAAATATGAGTTTTGACTAAATTTAACTATGATTGACCCTACATGATATATATCGTCGTAAAGAGAAAAAAAAACTCTATCAAAATAAATCACAGCCAACTATGGTTTCTATTAAAGAAAAAAAATTATTTCATAACTCGTAAACAAATGTAGATATTTAAAATCCGTCAACGCCATACAATTCATCTCAAAAAAGTGTCTAAAGATGGTATTACTAGTTTTTTTTCTAACTTAATAAACAACTAGGATATAGACACTTTTCAAAATATAGAAAAATCGATTTTTTGGCCGTAAATCGAAAACAAAAGACGATAGCCGATTCTAGTTTTCACCAATGGTTTATCTCGAAAAAGCAGATCGAGACACCGATATCCATTTTTTCTCTATCTCTTATGGTTACCGAGATACCCATACAAACCTCAAAATTTGCCCACCCTGTACTTCTTGTGTTCGATTTTGTGTTGTTATCCATTTAACTAGTCTAGACTCGTTCATTATATTCTTGTGTTCTTTGCATTGACGACGTCTCGATCTTACCCACTTTTTGGCGTCCAAAAAACTTTTCAGGTTTTTTCATATCTTTCGCTTATTACCCTGCTTTCCTGATATGTTTATTAATACTACAATTTATGTTGTTCTTAGTGTTTGTTTAGTGTTAGATGTTTACTCTTGTTTCATCTGCATTTGTTAATTTCACTGTCATGTTAATTTGACAATGTAATGTATAATGTCCTTCTGTTTTTTCAGTAGCTATTTTCATATTAAATGTTCTGCTGTTGTTTTAAATTAAAGAAAAAATATGAGTCGGGTAAATAAGGTCCATTTAATACTCGAACTGTCCATCTAAACTATTGAAAATAGTGGGAAAAAATTAGTTTAATTGAAAATTTCTAAGATTTTCATTGGGTGCAGTGTGGATGCAGCGAGCGGCAGCTGAAGAATATAAACCTGTAGCTTACGCGTCCCGAACTCTTTACAAAAGCGAGAAACGATATAACCAGATTGAAAAGGAGGCACTTGGAATCGCATGGGGTGTGAAATTTTTTTAAACTATATTGTTACCATAGAGACTGACCACAAGTCCTTGGTGCCGATCTTAGGACAAAATGACCTAGATTTGTTAACTCCACGTCTGCAACGTATCAAAATGCGTCTCATGAGATATTCCTACCATATGTTCTCAATGAGTCCACTGAAGATGAACAGAAGCTAGCTGAATGACAGCGTATTCAGTCTATTGTCTGCAGATTTCCTTCAACAGAAGAAAGATTATTCGAAATCTTGCGTGAGCAACATGAAGACCCAGTATGTCCTGAACTGATGAAGTACAGTAGTAAATGAATGCATTCCATATTGGGAACATAGGAACACTATTACTATACAACAAAGTCTGTTAATGAAAGGCTGCCGGAGGGTGATCCCTAGTAAATTAAGACGTACCTGTACCTTTCTGGATTAGAACCACGAGAGACATCATTGAATAAACAAATGTCGAGCGCTCGCGAAACAATCAGTATGGTGGCCAGGTCTGTCAACTCAGATAGAGACGTTAATTTAAAATTGCGCCACCTGCATTAAAAATGAGCCAGATCGCTTTGAACCACTAACCTCCACTGATTTACCGGAACGCTCTTGGCAAATGGCTGGAACTAATTTATTAAAATTAAATAAACATTGGTACCTGATAGTTGTTGACTACTATTCTCGATTCATGGAGGTTGCTAAAATGGAAACAATGACATCGGATAGTGTGGTCAATCATCTGAAGTCCATATTTACATAACATGGTGTACCGGAGATTGTTCGAAGTGATAACGATTCTCAGTTTTCTCAGTTGTGGCGTCCAGTTGTAATCAATTTTCCGCGCAATGTGGCTTCCAGATAGTTACTTCTATCCCTAAATATTCCCAAAGCAATGGTTTTATTGAAGCTCAAGTGAAGAACTTTAAAAACCATTTCAAGAATAGCAAGGGTCCGTACAAAACCTTGTTGGTATTGAGATCAACACCTTTTTATAGTCCAGCTAATGGGAGAAAAGTTAGATGATGTTACTTAATCCGGCACAATACATTTTTTAAAGGAAGGGAGGAGACAATTATGTGCAACCAAAAGAAATATTTGGATGCTCAACATCGAGCTACTCAATTGCTAGATCTATTGTTTGGCCAGAGAATTTGAATATCTGATTTTCGCCAGGAAGGTATAGTAGAGGATAAACACAATTCAACGGTCCTCATGGTACCTACCATCGTTTACCAAATGGATTTGATGGAAAAAGCTCATCATCTACCCAAGAAAAAGCTGCTAATGAGGTTGTAGTTATGATCCGGTCCATAACTATATCATGGAATGCGCGAACGAAGTACGGCGGTTATGCGGTACTTGTGTTTAATACGTTATATTTAAGTTAACGCGCCCATTGTAGTTGTTTTATATCTCAATAAAAGGGCATAATAAAACAAAGAGTATCTGTGATCCCCATTGCTAAGCGCATGTTCGGCTACCGCTGACTTTTCGGTGTGACCCAGACGGCAGTTTGCTCGATGTTTTTTACGCTTAGCTCCCATCGATCTCTTGATGGTTTCTATGAATACTTTGCCATAAGAACCAGGTATACAGGGTGTCACAAAATGTGTTCCAGGCTTAACGGAACCTAATAGAGGACATTAAAATAAACAACTTTTTTTAGTAAAACTTTTATGTTAGACAAATAGGTACGCCAAAATACTACCATTTACTATAATCGATAACATTTTGTATATGTTAGATAAAACAAGTAACTTCAGATAAATTTTAAACGGTTGACAGAGCTATTCTGTCAAGCAAGGTAAATTTTTTTTACCTAGCAAGAGCCATTAGTAATATCATAAAAGCGAGGCCAGCTACGCAAGTGATTTCTGCAGGGCCGACTAGTTTTTCAGTGCGAACCTTTCAATTTATAATCAAAAATACCGAACTCGAATGATATTCGAATGATTAATCCATGAACACTTTTTCCCCTTCATAAATTAATTAATAACTATTAATGACATCAAATCATAGTTAAATAATATGTTTGTCATAGTTCAACTTAAAATATATCTCTAAAAAATAAAATTAACGATTAAAAAATACTGAAAAACGCTATGTGATTGGTCGAGATCGATTTGACGTCACAAGACGGTCAACATTACGAGCAAAACAGGTGGATCATGAAATAATAGATTCTGTAACAACGTTAGAATGAAAATTCGAAACGAATAGATCGAACTTTCATTCTAATCGAGTAACAGACTGTGTTTTCGCCACGACTATATCTGATTCACTCGTTTTTTCATTCATTTTATAAAATTTAAATTAATACTTTCCGCAAAACATCTAAAATGTTGCATTTACATTTGACACATGCAAAAGTCATGAGAAGAAACTGTTTTAGAATAAATATTCTATCTCAAGGACGAGAATTTTTTCTTTGTAGGCATTATTAAAAATGATTTCAGAATTACTAGATTCCACTAATGGTCGTTGATAAATACTGTTATAAACTGCTAACACTTAACGTCCTTTTTGTTATTTAGTTAGTGTAAATTTTAATTACTTCTAAATAATTTAAATGCAGGCGCTAGAAACGAAAATTTGAATATACTGAAAATTAATATTTCATGAAACATAAAAGCCAGATAAGCGAAACTTGTACAACGGTTAAACATGGTATTGGACTATGTTTTCAGTATTAGACATTTTTGAAATTTATATCTAGGAAGGTCCGGGAGTAACGGTAGTTAAGAAAATTAAAATTGTCAAGGAGTCCATTTTTGAAATTGCAAGTGAATTTTTTTATATTTACCTATCCGCTGATATATCACGTTCCTATACCTAAACTGAATAATTTTCGTGTTATCTACTTTTCTTCTACTTTCTTTTCTTTCTCTGTTATTTGCTTTTTTTCTACTTTTCTGGAGATGATGTAGTCGCGTTTTTAATAATTGACAGTTTTTTTCATTAAACAACCCAAATTTACTCGGCAAAATACAAACCTCTTGTGCAATTATAAGTGAATAAAGTCTAGTAGCATTTTATTCAAGAAAAAGAGCACTTATTGGCTTAGAAACCAAAAATGAGACAAATTGATTTAGCTAAAAAAGTGTGTATGAATTAATCACTATAAAAGATTCCCACGGTCCATTTTTTTTAAATTGACAATTAGATTGGTTAATAATAACTTTAAAAATAAAACTATGATAGGACATTGTAATCAAAAAAATAAATTAATTAATGTCGTTCAAATACTATGAAATTTTGCAGGAATGGTCTCTAAAAGCTCTCCTAAATATAAATTAAATGTCAAATAAGGAACCTTAAATAATATGAACTATAAAGACGACCACGATGTAGTTGTAATTTGCACTATAAGTTGCTTATGGGTAAATGTTCGAATGTTAGGTTTTGGTGATCTTAAACCTTGCCAAGACTAATCAATCCACTATTATTCAGTATTATCCTAATATAACAATTTATTGTGAAATGGTAGAGTTAATGGTAACAGTTTGTTGAACATGCACATTTATAGAAAAGTGTTATATAAGTACGTTTTTGTAGTTAGTATTTCATGTACTTCCAACTTAATTAAGGGAGTTTTAATTGTTTTAGGAGGCTAGAAGAATTAGAAAATCCATCTCCTCACCCAATAACTGTATATAAACAAGATGAACGAATGGCCAATTTAAGATCTGGTTTAGCTCCTGCCGATCAGCAATTATTAGATCGTCTTGAAAAATTAAAGGACAAAACGAAAGCCCCTTCCGACGATGATATCAGAAAGCGATTGAACCATCTTAAAGGTGGAAATGAATATGTTGAAGGGCCTAGTAATAAACCAGTACGTTACTACCATAGTTTACTACGGAATTTCAAAATGACATATTCTATTCTTCTTTATTCAATAGTTTTCAATTAGCTTATAAATCAGAACCCTTTCAGTAGATGCCATCGCTTTTATTAATAGTCCATTTTTGTTTATTTTTTCATTCCATTGACTATTAATATTTATTCTTTAGGTTATTAGTGTCGAAACCAGATCGGACCAAGAACAAGTAGACAATTTATTAGATATGTTTGTTAAAGAACGAGACATAGAATTAGCCCACAATCCAGAAGAAGGAATAGAAGCGCGCCTAGCAACTTTGCGAGGACAAGGAGTTCGGCCTAACGAAGGCGCATATATCGCCAATTTACACGATTCAGGATCTGACGACGAAGTAGATAAGATAACGAAAAAGGTAATTATCCATTTAATCACAAAATAAATAATATTGCCCGAATGGCTACTGAAAATAAATTGTTTGAGGGTCCACGAAGAAGAAGCTCCTTTATGAGGTTACGTTTGTCTAGATTTCGATCTAAATGCCGTCGTTGATTGAATTTTCTTCCTAATGTTTTACTGTGGTCAGCTCTTTCAGAGTCCTATCTCCGATCTTGGAGAGGTGGACTGTTGATTTCTGCATCGCATCGCAGGTTGTATTTGTACTGGTTCAAGTTCAATCTGTTCTGATAACTTTAGCTAGTAACTGTCGAAGAGAATCTTGTGGTCCCCATTGCTAAGCACTTGTTATTTTGTCACAAAAACAAGGTTACTGTAAACTCAGGTTGCTAAAAGAAAAAAGAGGGCCTCTTTTGTCCTTTGTGGATCTGATGGTCTGCTGACTCCTCGTAGTTGGTTTGAAGATCATTTTGATCCTCTTTAGAATGCTTTCTTTACGGTCGATGACTTTAGATATGTATGGTAGATATGCGTGGGCGGTAGTGAATGGACTCTCGGTTTCTGGTGCTGTTGATCTTTCTTCTTCTTCTTCTGTTGATGCCTATCTGTTACAGATGTTTATTTTCTGCCGCACAAATAAACCCACTGTTGACGTATTTCACCATGCTCGGAAGTTTTTCGCCCATGAGATTATCCGTCTTCATACACTCCTCATGTCTTGGGATATATGCTGTAAAAGGCGATGTCTTTCAGGATTTCTCATAATGTGGCCAACGTGTGAACTTTACGCTTCTGCACGTTAGCCTTTGAGCCTCGCAACCAGCGAAATAGAAATCAACAGTTTACATCAGAGAAAGAAATTTCAATCAACAACGCCCTTTAGACCCGAATCTGAAAATACTAGTTCGTAATTGGGACTTAAGCTTTTGTTGAACATCCTTGATATAACCTAAGGACGAGAATTAATTAATGTTTTAAATTAAAAAAAAAAAATTACTTTGGCCTCAAATTTAACTATTTCTTTAATGTACCTAATAGATAATGGATGAGGTTTCCTTAGAGGAAAAATGTTCAAATTCATTACCTAAAAGATGCAGCTTCCGATTCCACTGGAGGATTAGAAGAAAAACCCAGTTCTTCTCCAGAACTTCCATGGTGTGTACTATGCAATAACGATGCAAAATATCATTGTTTAGATTGTGATGATTTATATTGCGCCTCCTGTAACGTTGAAGTACATAAAACTTGGGGATACCGATCACAAAATCGTAGATTATAAACAACAATAAAGTAAATATCTGTAAATAATGTATAGGTTTATTCATGGTTAATTAGCAAAATGTCATGATCTGAAGCGTTGAATATTCAGTTCAATAATTGATCAAGAATGAGTTATTAAACTAAACAATGCATTATCAGAAGAAATTGTTCGCATTCTAAAAGACCTACTCTCATTTATGCGACAAGGAGGAAAAAAGAAAAGAATAAACGCTATTGATCTAACATTTTTGTAAGTAGTATTCAAATGATTTAATTATTTTTATATTTAATTCTATTACGATTTAACGAATGCAATTTGTTTTATAACGAATATCTATAAATATGTAAATCAGGGCTTAAAATGTATTTCGATTATACATAAGCAAAGATGTTGTGTTTGAATTTCCTATTTCCTCAAAATTTCCACATCGGACCATGTTCTACAAAATTATCAAGTTGACTATTTTTTTATAAAAGTAATTTATTTATTATATTCAAATTTAACAATAAACACTTAAATCAATTACTTTCGGTGCTTCTTTTGCCCTTTAAAAGTCCTCTTTAATTTGTTGTGAGAATTCGCTTCGTGCCTGAATTTTTTGGCGTTTGCCTTCGAAGTATTACAAAAATCATTGACAAAATTCGATTTTTTCTTAGTTACCTTCATATTTCTATCTTCCGCGCAAGCTCTGATTTTTTTTGGTTTAACTTTATTCTTCGCATGATGGATTTGCATTCTTGCTATATTCTTGGTCTTCTTCGAATCATTGTCTTCATCCGATTCTTCTAACTTTCTTTTCTTTCCTTTTACTTGAAGTTTATTATTAAGTGCTAGGCGTTCTTTCTCATCTTTACGTTGTTTATTGCTCTGAAACCAAGGCCTTTCTGGTTCTTGTTCACCTTGTAACAGTTTTTGAGCTCTATTCAGTTTATTCTCAGTTCTACTTAATAATCTTTCATGATGCTCTTCTTTTAAGACATCTTGAATCTTCGGTTCAAGATTTCCTAGTTTGTTTTTATATTTCACTATAATATTAGTAGAAATCACTCTGCTTTTTACAGGATTCTTTGCGTTTTTTATAATTTGTTTTACTATTTTCCTTTCAGACTCACTGGCTAAACTTACTGAAACACCAGCTCTACCTGCTCGGGCTGTACGTCCTACTCGATGAATGTAATGTTCCAACGTTAAGGGCATTATGAAATTGATAACAGTTTTTACACCTACTATATCTAAACCTCTAGCAGCAACATCGGTCGCCACTATAACATCCACTACTTCATCTTTAAAGCGTTGTAAAGCGTCCAATCTTTGTGGCTGAGTTAAGTTGCCATGCAATTCTGCAATTTTAACACCTAAAAGACCCAATAATATGTGAATTCGATGGGCTTGTTTTTTAGTCTGTACAAAAATCATGCAGTGATCCCTGAAGGTTCGGCATACTAAAGCAGCCAAAATGGCTTCTCGGTCTCCTTCCATATTGGGTCGAATTCTTACAAATTCCTGCCTTAAATTAAATGCAACATTTTTATTGCTATCAACAAATATCCTAGCAGGATTATTTAAAGAAATGTTTGCCAGATTGTGAACTTCATCATTCATAGTAGCTGAAAATAACATGGTTTGTCGGGTGTACGCACATTGTTTAATGATTTCTTTCATTTGTTCTGCAAAGAATTCATCCAGCATGCGATCGGCTTCGTCCAAGATTAATATTTCTATTGCTCCTAAACTAAAAGTTGGAGTGCTTTGTAAATGATCTATTAATCGACCAGGCGTCGCAACGACAATGTCAGGATTTTTACGCAAAACGTTCTCTTGTGCCTTTAAATCTAAACCGCCAACCGCTAAACCAATGGTCACATTGGTAAATTGGCACAGTTGTTTAGTGACCTGATATACTTGGGTGCCCAATTCTCTGGTCGGTACTAATACCAAAACTCGGGTTGTTGCTTGTTCATTTTTTGGTTTGAATAGAAGACGTTCTAGAGTGGGTAACATGTATGCTGCAGTTTTACCAGTGCCCGTAGCGGCGCATCCATAGATATCTCTACCTAAATAAGTAGTAGATTAAATTATGCTTGTAATTTAATCATATTAAAAGTGTTTTGTAGAACTTTACATTTAAGGACGGATGCACACAACATATTTTTTATGCGCATAATATACTAGTTGGGACTGAATCTCATTTAAAACATGTTAACGCGCATCATCCTAAGTGCCTATGCAAGTAATTTTTATGAAGCACATTAACACCCATTAAACAAGATTCAGCAAAAACTCGTAAAAATACACCATGTGCAAAGGCCCTAAACTGTATTACGAAATCTCCGGAATTATAAAAACTCTAAATGTAAAAATCATACTAATACTTTTTTAAGATAACAACATGGTCAACTTTGACTTTTTTATTATGTTAGCATTAATTATGAGTTAAGATACTATAAGAATGAAATAGTGTGTAAGTACCTAAAAGAGCCACAGGAATTGTAGCAGCTTGAATTGGCGTTGGATGAATAAATTTCATTTGGGTGATGGCCTTCATCAAAGGTCTCGATAAATTCATTTGATAAAATGTCATATGATCATCGTATGTACAAATGTCTTCTTCATCTGTATTATTCAACTCCTTTTTCTTTTCTTTCTTTTTGATACTATCATGCTGTAAATCTTCACTAGACAATGATGCATCTGAATTATACCCATTAGATTCACTTCCCAATTTCTCAATTACAGGTTCATCATCTTCAATTAATTTATTTTTTCCCGGATCTTCTTAATTTTATCATCAGTTTTTGTTGAGGGTTTCCTTTTAACATATTTGTGTAAATCGTTCCAAGTATTTTTATTGTACTCCTCCACAGAGTTTACAAACTCAAATGTACTATCAAATTCTGTGTCCTTTTTTTTTAATCTTGTCGGTTGAAACTGTAATGTTATTTAGAATAAACATTTGGAGTTAGGTAAAATATAAAGTACCTGAGCATCGTCGTCTACGTCTTCGTCCGAATTTTCTGAGAAATTTTGAACCTCTTCGTCGTCGTTTATAGTTTTTATTATTGTATTTCCGTATTCAATGTTGTTTGTCATTTTGATGGTTCGTATATAAAATTAAATCCAAAATCCTTACTCTTATACTATAAAATGTACATACTAATATCCACATGTATATGGTAAATAAGTGCCACAAGTAATTTTAAGGTTAGGATTTTCGTGGCTAATGTCGCTTAAACGGTACTTTTGTATTGTGGTGTTTCATTTTTTTTTACATTGAGTTTTGTTTTTTTGAAGTATAAGGCATTTCAACGCTTTTGCCAAATGGCGTCCGTGGGGCAATCAAACCTTTGTTTTCATTCAAATGTGTGTAATTTCTGTTGATTTTTTTGTACTTAGTGGTTATTTTAATTAAGTTAGTTATAGAATCTGTAGAGTATTTTGACTCAATTTATCTTTAAAATTACAAATAACAGGGATTCTAAAAAACTTAACATTATCACGATTTTACTACAGTTATCACAGTTCACTACACAATCAAATGCTGGCATTATATGGTACATTATAAATCAATTAAACGTATAAACTATATTAAAATCTCAATGATAAAATCTATCTAATTATACGTAAGTTTGCCCTACAGTAGCCATTTTTAAGGGTCTTTGACAGCTATCCGACAGCGCATTGAAATACCTATGGCTTACTTTAAACTATATAACTTATACGGGGTGTCTCAACAGTTATTGCCATTAGCCGTATACGGAAAAGTATACATGGAAAAAATTTGAAAATTTGGACAATGACTAAAAACCAATAGGGCAAACTCAACTAAAATATTTTCATTCTTTTGACACTTCTGGTTGTAACAGAAGTCGATATGAAGTTCGTTATTTTAAATAAAACACCCTATATATTATTGCATTTTCGGATTCTACGTCAAATTTTAGGGTCACTTTGTATAACATGCACTGTAGCGAGAAGTTATAGATTTCGAGATATTAATTTTTTTAATAAAATTTTCACATGTGCAAAAGTTCACGGAAATATCTGTAACTTTTTTGGGGAACTCCATATCGGGTTCATTTTTGGACTGTAGCAAACGAAGATGTGTCCACAGACCAAAAATATAATATTAAGTGCTTCATATTTGCTGTTACATTTTGACATCTTCAAAGTACTGTGGTTGGGAAATTATCAAATTGACACCAATGTATATAAGGTACACTTTACAACAACAAATACAATAATAATAATGATAATAATATACTTTTTATATTAATGAAATTTACAAGAAACTTAACATTACAATAAATTATAAGATTGTTAATCCATTTGTTTGTTTTGCGTCATCCCTTGTGCGTCTTTGTTTGGCGTTTTTTAACCAATCCTTGGTAATTATTTCAAAGCCTCGTTTAGACACTTGAGTTTTGTTATATACCGTAGCTAAAAATATTAATAAATTAGTAATGGTTATAAACGTAAATGTATTATTATACAGGGTATTTCATAATTATAGAAAACCAGTCCACAAAATTTTAAATAGTTTAAAAAATGTTAACAATTGTTACATTAAAAAGTAACATTGTGATAATGTTAATTTAACTGCTTTTTTGTAACATATTACCAACGTTGTAGCTATATGTTAACTATTGTAACAATGTGTACAATAAAACATAACTATATACATACATATATTACATATATTATAATCACGTTGTTCATTTGATTTTTTTAAATTGGATCGATAAAATCTCCCCCGTCAACTGGATTCGAACCAGTGCGCCTGCAGTGGTTCAGTTTATTAAACTGACTCTTCTACCCCTAGGCCATGCTCCTACTGATGGTAGGGTCCCACAGCGGGAACATACTATCATTAATTTAAATTTTACTTAGGTAACGGAAGTAATTTTGAGCAAATATAAATCAATTCAAAATAGTTACAAAAATAAAAGGCGTCTGATTACATTGAATTACCTCAAATTAAGTGAAAATAAAATGTAACCTAAACATATGATGTGCACGAAAATGTTATTACTTTACACCTTGTAATTATAAATAAGATTGGGGAGTTATGCGACGATTTCCAAGCCGAAAATTTTTACATCCCTCTTTTTTTACTTTTGCGTTTAGGTAGGTACGTTTATAATGGAGGAAAGAAAAATTTTGTCTGGTGGACAGACGAATGGGAGGAGATATCGAAGAAAGCACGAGTTCGATTTTTATGAAACTTTGCATATGATTCTTATTTATAACAGCACAGATCGGATTCAATTTTGAGCATAATTTGTCGATCCTAAAGGGATTTTCCCATTCTTGGAATATTTGCAAAAATATCTATCATCAAATAAAAGTTTTTGTAATTTAGTTATACAGGATGAATCACCACCAACGGGACGGAGATTTATAGCAAAACAGTAAAAGTTTTACAAGTTTTGTCTTAGTAGCTTGATGCAGGTTGATTTTTTCAATTTTTCCTCATAAAATTAGAATTTTCCAAGGAATCCAAATTTGTAATAAAACTAGGTGTTTCCATTTAAAAACATAACTTTTGTATGTCGCACTTATATGGAACTCCCGGTATAAACGAAAATAATTTTAAGATGTGCAGCTCATGGATTTGCACAACTTTCATTGCGAAACTTTTTCTAATCCCAATATTTTCCAAGATATCTACCTTCTGCGCACTAATGGGCCACCCTCTGTATGTCAAAAACTATGACAAAAAACAAAGATGGTTTCAATTTCTGATAGATCCGGAAGTGCCGCAATTTTGAAGATATATTAGTTAGACGCGGTAGTCGGTTATGGCCATATACCAAACTTCGTATTGATGGAACTTCAGAAAGTCTATAACTTTCTAACCGACGGGCTTATTACATGCGGCGCAAACGATCTTAAAACCCATGTAATTCATATTTTAAGAAAACTTATAACAGATGATGTAGCTGTACAATATTCTCTAACAGGGAAGCGAATAAAAAATGGACCCAATAAAGAATCTTTTCGAAACACAGTAATTTATAAAACTGTTACAACTGGTAAGAAGTTACTTAATATAAACATTAACACACACATAACTTTGATTATTTATGTAATTTGTTAAGGCCGTCTGTCACGATACTTATTTAGTACTAAATTCAGTACTGAAATTGAGCGCAGCAATAAAACTGAATTGGCACGCGCAATGATTCTATTTTATTGGAGCGCGCAATTTCAGTACTGAATTTAGTACCTACTAAAATAATAAGTATCGTGACAGACGGCTTTAGATTACTAAATCATTTTTTTCACTCAGATATTTGTGTACGAACACATAAAAACGCGAAAGTCTGCTATAAGGCAGTCAGTGACGGGCTTATGTAAGCGAAATTCCGGAAGAGTCGTAGGTAAGCAGTATCATCTTTAAGCAAATGATATTTTATTCTAATAATCTTTATTTTATCTTAGGTCTGCCCATATTGAGGTCCATAATCCATAAATATACATATGTGTTTATTTTATTTTATTATGTATTTTAAATGTATCCTTCTGTAATATATTTTAAATTGAAATATGTTTTATATTTTTATTTGCTTGTACAATTAACATAAATAACTTTTGCATTAGCCTATATTGACAAGCTTGATGCATCTTTCAATTATTAGCTTTTGATACCTTGAATCAAGCATGTCACAAACTTGCACTATGTCATGAACAAGCCTATGACAAGCTTAACTGCTTTCACGCACATGCTTGAAGCAAACTTTTCTCAAGTTTATACCATTGGTATTGACAACCTTAAATCAACCGTTATTAACAAGCTTGCTGCAGGCTTTAGTTGTAAGGTTTTTATACAACCTTGTCATGTGTCAACTAGGAACCTTGACACAAGCTACATCAACAAGCCTATGACAACCTTTGCAGGGTTTATACACAAGCTTGGAGCAGGCTTGTTATAACTTTAAATTGCTATTGGGGTCTGTATTATACTTACATATCAATTTATTTTTCTGTGATGTCGATATCGGACTAGGTATATCGGTCCATTGGTTTCTAGGATATTGGGAGCATTCAGCGAACTTTAGCTGCATCGGTTATAACCTGAATAGATTTTTAAATGTCAATTTGTGAAACGCTTTGCTAAGGCAATCCGCATTGGCGCAATTGATCAACCGTAGATATTTCACTCTGTAAATGCAGGCATTAATCAAGGGCTTTGATTTAACAGAAAAATGAGGTTAGAATTTGAGGGCAAAATCTTTGGGGTTAATGACCTAAGCACGGTTGAAGAGTTTTTGTCCTGTTGTTCCTTTATCCTAGACAAACAAAACCTTTTAGATGGGCAACTCTTTCATACAAATTTGGTGCACAATTTTCACAGCCGCATCTACGTAAGATTCAAGAACGCCACTGAATATCTAAGTTTCAAAATCGCCGAACCTCAATATTGTAAAATTGGCAAGTGTCTTCTTTAACTTTCCACTTTCTTAATACATTAATTGCCGCTTTCCTTTTGAAAACTTTACTGCACCCGTACGCAAGACTAGTAACCACTCCGAGTCAATTGTTCTCTAATCACAAAAGGAACACGAGACGTTGACATAATCTTACTTCGAATTTAGGGCTTGTTTCACCACCTAACGAGTTGGTGCATGAGGGAAGAAAACGTAAGATGGAGCACTCGGGTTAAAAGCTCCGGTTAAAAGCAACTGGCAGTGAGGCCCAACAAAGTAACTCAGTGTAAAGCCTAGTTTTCACACATACGAACTTCCAATTTTTGTCCAAATAACATGGCCGTCGAAATTTGAGAAATATTAAAATTATTATAATATTCGGTCCGAACTTCGGATGCGAAATCGTATTCCTCTATTTTTTATTTTGTTTTCTGGTATTTCTAACCTAATCTTTCTAATTTATAGTTACTGTATTTGTTAAAAAACAAATATCAATAAAAGACAAAAAAAGTAAAAAAGAAAGAATGTGAGTACAGGATATTTTTCTGAACAGGAAACTTCAAGGGGTTATTATTATCTAGTTAAACTGATCAATATAGGTATTTTAAAATACTACTATAGTTAAATTTAGTACCGTCAATTGGGGTAACTTTGCCCCAACTTTTCATGTTTTTGTGAAACAAACTAATCTCATGTTGAAACTTATAAATATTACATTTAACGTGGTTTAATTTATTATTAGAACACATACACGTAATTCAATCACTTACGAGGATTCCAAATCATATTTTACCCAAATTCAAAAATTTGGGCCAAAGTTACCTGAGATTGGGGTGACTTTGTCCCATTCTTTAAAACTATTCAACTATATTACAATATCAGAGTTGGGCCAATGTTGCACCATACAAAAGTCTTTCCAAACATTCTATTTTTAAATTGCAACTTGGGTTTTCTCAATTTAGCTCTAAGGTGGAATAAAAGTACGAACAAACATTTCTGCAAAAAAAATTATGTTTTATTAATACAGAAAAAGAACAGAAATACAAAACATGGAGATCAAGTAAACAGAATCAAGGGACAAAATTGTCTAGTTCAGGCACTGAAAATGGGTTCCTCTTTGAAACCACTTTAGGAGGATGGATTTTCCCTCAAACATCGACCCAGTCCGTACAAGCAACAGTCTGGTTTTTCAGGCCAGCGCCAAAACTTTAGTCTTTTTCCATACATTCAACACTTAATCCATTTTCACAAATGGCAACTATTTTACCAGGGTATTTTTGCCCATTGTATGTAACAATTACAAAATTGTCAATTGAAAAATCTTGAGGTTGCAGCTCTTGCCTCTCTTGAAGGGATTACTTCAATCAGAGTAGGTGTCACTCTCCCCATCAGACTGTAGTATCATTTCAACATCATCTTCATCTGAAGAAGAGTTGGAAACATGATGTTTTTAGGTTTTCTTTTGGGACGTTTAGATTTCGAAATCGAAGTCGAACTCGAAGAGATCTGCTTGGATGTTGATGGTTTTGGAGTTGCCTCTGAAATATTGTCTTCTATGTCTTCAACGGAGACACTCTTCCTGCAGGTACTTGCAGTTTTTCTTCTTCCTTCTAGGGCCATCTGTAGTCAAGTACTCAGCTCTTTTCTTTTCTAGCTGCTCGAGGAAAGCTTCCCTATTGCATTTTTATCTATGGGTTGGTTACCTGGCAGTCGGTCTAACAGTTTTGGCTGTTAAAGGGACAAATCCCACATTTTCAAAACCAGCCATAAGATTTGCTTCTTGATTTTCCGCCAAACTCGTTATTAGTTCTCTCAACAGTGTTGGAAAGGTGTCTTTTGGGATGGTTGAAAACTTAGAGCCTGAAACAGACTCTTTCCACCTACCTAGGATTCCTCGCCACATCCTCTTTAGGTGCAAAAAGCTACGTCGAGGGGTTGGTTAGATGTGTCGAGTTTGGTGGCAAGCAAACAAATCGAACATTATGCTCTTTACAAAGCTTCAGCACATTTAAACTGATATGTGAAGATAGGTTATTACCAATGATAACTTTTGGTCCATTTGTTTTTTATGGTTGGTAAGAATGTTGACTCAAACCAATCTTCAAACATATGGCGTCAAACCAGCCACTTTTGACCTGTTATAGCGTGCTTTTTCAGGGCCGTTCTCTGTCCAAGGTTTTCGGCCTTGTAAACAACATATGGGGCAGGAGAGTACCTGCTGCATTTCCAGAGAACATGAGAGACACTGCACTTTTACTGTAGTTGCAAATGTTTTCGACATATTTGGCCCCCCTCTTGCAGATTACCTGTTTGCTTCCAGGGTCGTCGGTGAGGTTTGTTTCGTCATAATTCCAAATGTGTGTGGGAGGTATAACTTTTAAGTTCTTCATGTAACTTTCAATGTCTTCAGAGCTAACCTCAGCCCTAACCATTTTTATGTTAGACCTGAAACGACTTGTCAGACCTCCACGTCTCTTCAAAAATGACTTTGTCCATTCATAGCCTGGGAGGTTTTGTTTAAATTTATCAATGTGGACACCTTTCTTATCTAAATAACATTTTACAACATATCTAAAATCAGTCTCAACAACTGAAACCCATAGTTGGACAATGTTATTAAATGCTGCTCAAAAGCATTTTCTTCTTCGTCGCTGAACGTTTTAGCTCGCCCAACTGTGTTCATGTGCCTGCCTTTCAATTTATTCTTAATAGTGGATCTAGGTATTCCATACCTTGTTTCTGCAGATCTTTGTGTAAGTTCACCTGACCTTATAGCTTCCAGACACTCCTCCAATATTTCTGGACTGTAGTTTGCATAATTCCTTGTCCCAAGTGGTTTTATCCGGTTTCTTGGCATTTTACCTGAAACAAAACAAGCAATTACAGTGATTTATAATTTTAAAATGCTTTTCTGACACATATTAGGCAATTTAAACAACATAAAATATACCAACAAGAATTTAGCCTCCTGAAAATAAAAATTTATACTTTGGGGTAACTTTGGCCCAGCCACCATGTTGGGCCAAAGTTACCCCAGGTCTGGGACAAAGTTGTACTAAATAAGAAAATATACATTAATCTCTAAACTGCAAACATTAAAAGTTTTTACACTAATAGTATGTTAAGTAGATGATTGAAGTTAAATAAAATTCACTTACCTGCTTTTAATAATCGAGGAATTGTCTCATATGAATAAAAGTTGGAGGACAACAATGAACTAGCACTTTGTCATAACCAAGATGGAGCAGCGCTGCAATCGTGGTGAACAGTGGAACTAAACAGTATTGTCCCATAAGTCAACCCAAAGGACTAAACACAGTACATTGCATCTTTTTCTAACTTTGGGCCAAAGTTACCCGCAAGGGCCAAAGTTACCCCAGCTGACGGTATCTCCCATAATTACGAACATTTTTCCGTACGAGGGAACCGTCACGGCTCTAGAACTCAATGTCATGTACGAGTTATAGCTATAGTATAACCATAATTTATTGAAATTTACTAGAACCACAAAACTGTAAAACGGTTTTTACGAAGTTCCGACGGTATCGAATCGCCATGTTTTTCGGATAAAAATTAAAAGAGGGAAAGAATTAAGTTAATAACTTTTAACTCGTACGCCATTATGAATTAGTCCGTAAATCTCAAAGGTTGTTTAAACAATATATTATTAAACTTCCGAGTTCCATGCATTTATTCCACCTCATTAAATAGAATGTCTTGTTATATGTTCTTTTTTATACACGTCGCAACAATGTAACATTAAATTGTAATAAATTTCTGCCGACGTAGTACATTATAATTGTACGTAAGGTTGTTCAATATTCTACATTTTTCGATCAAAAACAAAAATTTTCTTGAGGTACTTTATTTAATACACTTTATTCGAGTTTTTTTAAGTTTATTTTATTATTGCACTACAGTTTCACTTGTATTGTATTTCGTAGGTTAACGTTGTTACGTATTAGATTATGTTTCTGCCTCAATAATGGTCAACATTTACTTTTGCAGATGACTAGTCTCGCCAAACCCCAACTACGCAGACTTCTGCAAGATCAAATTAAGAAGAATTTAATTGGAGCGATATTAGTGAGTGTGGCGGGTGGTATTTTATTTAAGATATTCATTGGTGATAATCGGAAGCAAAAATATTTGGAATTTTATAAGTAATGTGTGAGTATACTGTTGACTATGACTTTAACTTTAATTTTATAGGAACTATGATGCGGAAAAGAGTTTCATGAAATGAGGAACAAAGGGTTGTTTGATTCGTGTTGCACCAGATTCTTAGTTTGTTATAATAATTATTAAGAATAAATAGACTTTATTATTAGTAGTGTAATTTTTATATTGTAATACTTATGTATTGCAATAAAATGTCTGAATAGATTTTTTGTTTGATTTGCTTATAATGAAACTGGTATGTCATAAGTTTAAGTTAATTACTAAATAATCTTAATATAAAGTAGTATGCTCACTTACTAATGAAGAAGAGTAAGGAATAATATACAGCTAGGCTGAATGTCCACACGCTTTCCCTGGACTTCTATTAAGGAACAACTTTAATATGCTCATTTATTTAAAAATAGATCAGATACGAATGTCAATTAACTTATTAAGCTTAGTGTTGGTTATTGTTATATTATTTTGAATAATATATTGTCAAAATATTTAATTAAACGTAAAATACTGTTGGCCCATTTGCATTATGTAAAATATTAAATTTAGTTAAGAATAAAAGTTGGTCCCCTAGTATACCATTTTTTTCTCATATCTCCATTTAAATAAATAGATTTTGAGATGGGTTGTAACAATTTTTTATTTAATTTCATGCTCTTTCAAGTAAATAATTTAAAAGTATAGCATTGTATTTAAAAATTCCCAAAAAATCGAAAAATTAACAATTGATCAAACAACGCCACCTAGCAATCGTTAAAAAACCAGTACAAAACCTATGACTGTTTTACTTCGTCAGCTTTCTCAGTCACTCCTACCAGTTATTTGACAAGATAGAAGAAAAAAGCGTTGAAGCAAACTTACATAAAATGATCTGAGGATTACGAATATTTAAATTTTATGGTACCATTATCACGCATTTATTATAAAAATGTGGTTTTGTATTATTATTGTGAACTACGTCCTCTATCGGTGGAGTAGGGAACTTGAAACTATTTTCCAGCAGTTTCTTATAAGCGATTTTACTATATGGATTTTTCCTTAAGTTGTACGATAAATAGTTTCTAAGATGCAGCCGGTGGCCTCTATTAATCAGACACATGATACAAAACAACAAAACGAACACTCTAAAATAACGATCAATTGAAAAAAAACAAAAGAAGATAATGGAACGAATTGTGCAATGGACCAAGACATCTCAGGAAAACCCTATAAAATGGCACCAAAAAACTTAACTTGCAAGTAAAAATACACATTACAAAAACACAAACATTAAAGCACATATAAGCAAAGTATTCCCCCACTCACCCAACCAAGAAATAGAACAATAGAAGATATCAAAACTTATCAAAATAAGAAAGCTCCTGGACCTGACAACATTTCTCTGGAATTCATAAAAGCACCTACTAGTAGAAGAAAACCCAGAAACATTTTAATAAATATTCAACAGTCAGTTATATTAAACCAAATTTTCTAAAATCTGGAAAACAGCCAAATTGGTTTTACTGAAAAAAAACCAAAACAAATTATAGTAGTATGGAGACTAAATTACGACCTATATGTCTTTTAGATGTGTTGGGGAAAATATATTAAAATTAATTTATTTATTTATTTATTCGTATGGTACATATTACAAATATTGTATTGTGATGTAAGTGTTATGTATGGTGCCCCAGAAGATCAGTATAAACCTGTATATTGTGGTGACAAAACCGTGTGCAATAGTGGATTGGTTCGTCTTGGCAAAGCATTTGCTTCAAGGTTTAGGAAAACCACTAAAACCTAAACATGCCAACCCTTACCCACCCTAGTATTCACATGTAATAACATTAATTATAAGTGTGTAAACATTATAGAAGGTAAATAAGAACATAAAATATAACAGCACAGACATTGCATGACGACATATAACGGACCGGTCCAAGCGCCAGTCACGACAATGACGAAAAAATAGTAGGTTAAAGAAATAGCAAAACAAAATAATGGAAAACAGATAATCAAGACAAGAATACAAAATATTGCTGAACTTCAGAAATATTCAAAATATTTATTATGAAGAACATAAAAAACAACAAAAATAGAAGGCAAGTTTATTTACATTAGACATCAAGCTAATAATCAAAACCTTGGAACTTACAAATGTTAGCGACTATCATTTATATTATAAAACAATACCTAAAAGTGACAGGCACATAATAGAGGAAGAAACAAAATTTCAATAACCACGACAGGACTTCATCTTTTGACCCACTTTGAAACATATCTTAATTGACAAAAACCGAACACATATTACTAAGAATAACAGAAGAATTTCAAAAATTAGAACTAAAGACAGCAATAGAAAAAAATAAAAATAGTGCTACTTTTAACAAAAAAATAAATACAAATTAAAATAAAATATTAATAAGAGAGCAAAAAGAGTGTAGAATGAAGTGTACCTACAACGGTTTGGTTGTCAGTGACATATGCAGAGAAACACTGAAAAAAAAAAATATTATCAAAACCAACTAAAGCAGAGGAATGCCGCCCATTGACATGAAACTAACAAAAAAATTAATAATCATAAAAACAGAAAAAAATAAGATGGAAAAGTGAGATGGAATAACTACAACATGTATAACACACAGAGAGTAATGAAGTAGAAAATTCTTTTAAAAAATTCCTACAAAAGATACATGAAATTTTATATTGGCTAAACTGAATAGTACAGTGCAGTACGTTTTCTCGTTGCGGTCATTGTTATTTTGTTGTATTTATTGGTTTTCTATTCTTCCTGTTTTAAAACCATTAAATATGTGTAACTTTTGGTGTAACATATTCAAAACAAACATTTGAAAATTTATTTATTTAGATTTAATAAAACAGATGTTTATATGAATAATAATTCTAGCAACGCCAATGAGGTAATTTCAGTGGTACCAACAATATTTTACTTTTTGTCGTTCTGTATGACATAAGAATATGGATACACAGAAGTGGAGCAACATTTTAACCTAGGCGATCACACAGGGCATGGAGTATTTAATGAGTATCAATATCGAATTAGAAAAAACAGTAAGAACTGCGATTACTGATGAAGACAGCAGCAAGCATACTATATTTAGAAAACAGAAGAAAAATGTGGACCAAGAAATAAACAAAGAAAATCTTGCAGACTTGATACTAGAAAGAAGAAACGTACTCGGAAGAAACAACTAAAATAATTAAAAAGATAACGAGGAAAAAATTAAAGACGAGAAAAAGAAAGAGAGAAAGAGAAAATAAAACAAAATGTAAAAAACAAAGGAAGCTAGAAACGAAGTAGAAACTGCAACAAACCACATTGACAGATTAGCAACCCATTTGGTCTGTTTATGATGGTTTCAGATAGGACATCCACACACGGACAGAGGGGGTGATGTTTTTATTCGGCTGCACTATCACCTCGGTCAACTGGAGACCGGTGTCTGGAAACAGATGTATCCCCTTCCCAAAAAAACACGTTATGTTAGGTTAGGTTAAATTGAGTTAGTTTATTTTGTTTGTGGTTAAGTTAGCCGGAAAATAGTAATAAAATGTATTAGAAATTGGAAATTAGAAACATTCATGACAAATTAATTCAAGATTCTTTATTAACTATATCAAAATGGTAAGTTATGTAGTAGGGTCGGGATTAATAAATTTAGTAAATTTCCTATGGAAAATGTGTCAGTATTTTAAATCTGTATTTTTCTCAATAATATATAAGTACCGTTGTGGAAGTCATATATATCAGCAAAACCGATTTGACATAAAAATTTGCTTGTGAAACCCACTCCTTACAATATTATAGTTATTCAAATGGTAATCCAATTACATTAAAAACTAATTAAAATTTAATTGAATTTGTAGTTACAATTATTAAATTCAATATAATATTATGAACGATGGGCATTGGTATTATTAATATTTAGTTAATCCTTCTTATGGAGACAAGGAAATAAAACTCTTTCGCTTTTTTATCTAATTCGCGACGTTTCGGAAACTTTTCATTTATTTAAATAAATAGTTGTGTTTCCTTCCTTAGACGTTGGATAACAGTGGAAAAAGTTGTCGTACTGTTAATGATAATATAATTATTCGTCATTTCTTAAAAACTAGTTAATAAATAAAAGAACAGTTCACAGAATAATTACACCTCAAAATAGTTTTACATAAAATTAACTAACGACAATAGTTTTCGACGGCACATTTGTAAAATAAATAAATTAATAGTTTCGAAACGTCGCGAATTAGATAAAAGCGAAAGAGTTTTATTTCCCTGTCTCCATAAGATGAATTAACTAAATATTAAATATAATATTATGCTACAATAAGTTTAAATAAACAACATTGATCAGCATTTTAGACAGGAGACTTTGTCTAGAAGAAATTATGAGCCGAATTGCATAATATATTTTTTCTACAATCTCACAAAAATACTAAAATTAGGAATTTACTTTATTTCAGTTTAACATAGACAGTGACGTCAGAAACAGTTTGAGAATTTAAAACTAACCTTATTAAATAACTGACAAGTGACACAATGAATGTGGAGCTAAGTTCGTCCCGTTGTTAAAATCCGTTGTTGTCAAGTGCGTATCAACCTAAAATGAATTACACTACATCTTCTAAAAGGTCACTTATCATCGTGTCAACTACACGATAACGTGGTAGTAGAATAAGATTTTTTTACATGATTGATTTCGAATTTGTTATGAAGTCATAGAAAAATCAATGGTTAAACTATTCGAAAACATTTTTTTTAATCTTGAAGCTTCGCATCGTTTAAAAAATGTTACTTTCTTCACTCGAACACACTATTTTGAATTTAGTGAGTTGAACATAGATGAAAGCGCGCAGTTGGTAATGCAAAAAATACCAAAAATATTTAGGAAAGAACAGAAAATGTCGTTGCGTTGTGCGTTGTTTATAGTAGGCATTTCGGTATTAAAAACCTCAAAATAAATTAAGTGTTTAACGTAATATTCCTTAAATAAATTATATTTTTTAATAAATGATGTCGCATTTCTTAACTGTGTTTGTGGTTGGTAGTTGCGAGTGTATTTAAATGTTATTTAAGTAAGCGTTGAAAAACATACTTTTGAATTCGCCGTGAAGAAGGAACAGGTAAATATTTTGTGTAAAAATTCGAGCGGTTTTTTATTAAAACGTTCAACGGTGGCCGTATCTACTAAATGCGCGAGTTTTAATAAATAACCACTATTTAGGTTATAGCCAAAATCATGTGGATTTTGTAAAACCTAATTGTAATTAGATTCTCCTTGTTTAGGAAATAAATATGTCCGAAATCACGTATCCCTCAGGTTGTCGACCAATTAGTGATGACTTAGGTGCCGATGAACTAATCCGGCGCCTTAAAACACTGGCTCATACTTTACAAGCGATGGGACAAGATGAAGGTGCTTATCAACAGTATATACCATTAGCCTTACATCTAGCTGACGAACAATTTCTAATCATCCTCACGAGATGTACAATTGCTGATAGCATGTTGTATTGCTGATGTACTAAGAGTTTACGCACCAGCACCTTATAAGGATTCGAACAGGTTAAAACAATATTTCTGTTTTTAATTACGAACTATCTGGTTTAAAGATCCCAAAGACGCTGCTTTCAAGCGCTATTTTTATTTGTTAGAAAATTTGGTTTACGTTAAATCATTCAACATGTGCTTTGAATTAGAAGATTGTCAAGAAATTTTTTGTGCCCTTTTCCACCTGATGTTTAAAATTGTAAATGACGAACATTCTGATCGAGTAAAAAGTTTTATGCTCGACGTTTTATCGCCTTTAATCACAGAGAGTGATATGGTTAGTAATCTAATTATTAGATATTGTACTTATGAACATTGTCGAACCAAACAAAACACAACGGAAGAATGCTTATTTATTAGCCAAAGAACTAATAATAAAAACGTCGGATACTTTAGAACCTTACATACAATCATTTTTTAATCATGTTCTTATATTAGGAAAAGACGTAAAAAATATTCAAATTTGTGGAAAAGTGTACGACTTAATATATGAATTAAATCATATCTGCCCGCAAGTTTTAGAAGCGGTTTTGCCTCAACTTGAGTGTAAACTGAAGAGTGCATCTGAAAGTGAACGATTAGGTGCTGTCGCCCTTTTGGCAAGAATGTTCAGTGAAAAAGACTCTCAACTTGCGAAGCAGCATAACACGCTTTGGTGCGCTTTTCTAGGGCGTTTCAATGATATATCAGTTGCTATTCGTACAAAATGCGTTCAGTATTCTATGCATTTTTTATTAAATCATCCTGATTTACGTAAGGATATAACTGATACTTTGAAATTGCGTCAACATGATGGAGATGAAAATGTTCGTTATGAAGTAGTTATGGCTATAGTGACGACTGCCAGACGTGCGGATTTTCTAAGTTGTATCTGATTCCGAGGATTTATTAGAATTTGTAAAAGAACGCACATTAGATAAAAAAATTCAAAATACGCAAAGAAGCTTCATGTCTGGTTTAGCTATGATTTATCAGAACACTTGAATGATCCGGATGTTCCAAATGCTACTAAAAAGGCCGTGACATGGATTAAAGATAAATTCTACACGGTTATTACATGGCTGGTATGGAAGATCGTTTATTAGTTGAAAGATTACTAAATACTTGTTTGGTTCCGTATCAGTTGGTACGCAGAGAGAATGAAAAATTATACCATTTATTAGAACTGTGGATGAACATGCACGAAAGCATCTCATGGAACTGCAGAGAAATCAATTATGTGTTCGAAAATTAGTCTTAGAATGGCTCGAAAGGTACACCATAGGGCGATAACTGCTGAAGTACAAAAGAATTATCTTTAAAAGTTCAGGCGTTATCTCGTTGCCTTCCTGAACCTGTTAAAGCGCACGAGTTTCTAACTAAATTCAGTGGACATTTAAGCACGAGATCCTAATTTGTTGGAAAGCATGGAAATGGTGGCAAGACCTTCAGTTAGCTGCCAGGGAATGTTCCGATGCTAATGTCAGCATCCTAAAAGAAAATTAGGTCAACCAGTCATGACCAATTTATATTACAACACTGTTAAAATGTTACTGGAGAGAGTAAGTTCTGTGATGGTCGACCATGAATCTATTCATATTCTAATCGGATATGTCGAAGATTGCTTAAGTGGGTGGAATACTTTAGAAGAAGTTGGGCTTCATCCTGCTACAGCTGGAGATAGAGGCTTAAAGTTGTTAGTAATGCTAAGTTGTGTATTTCCATCACATTTTCATCATACTGATGTTCTTAATAAGCTCTTGGAATTGCTGCACTTGGAAGAGAGAATGTGGCACCTTTGGTACTCTCAGTTTTACCTTCTTAGGAAAATACAAGTGTCTATGTAAGTATTTTATGTTATCGTACTTTTACTATTCTATCATTTTAATCTTTCTTAAGTATTATGTTTTATTGTTAATTCTAATGAATAAGACAACATACTCAAAATTAGATATTGCAGATTTGAAAGTTTCACTAAAAAAACAAACCTGTTATCATTTCCCACTCGACCAATAAGGCAAAAGACACTAATAATCGTTAAGAAGAATATTCTGACAAAATGGCACTTTAAAATTGACTGAACTGAAACCTTATTATAGTACAATTTATTATATGTATTGTACAACTCATTCTGTACTTTCCATTTTAGTTTTTCAATATCGCCATTATTAAAAAGTTGCCTCCTAAGTTGATATTAAGTTAGGGCGGTATTAAATTTTTTAAATAAAGCGCCAAATATTTTCCCACATTAATTAACGGCAAAACAACGGCCAATTCTCCACTTTTTAGTGTGATATCATCTTAGCCAGACAACTAAAATTTTTAAACAAATAGCGACAAATTTTTTTCCACAATTAACGGAAAAAGCCGGCAAATTTTATTAAGTTAACTTGATGGACGTTGATAATGTTTCATTTTTCGTAACATTCTTCTCTTATACATGTTTTTATTTATATCATCATATAATATTTTCTGTAAATGTACTTAATATGCACCTACTGAAACGTCTTTAAGCGAGGTAAATCTCCTACTAAATTTTGTACAAATACTTCTCTTTGGGGATGTTATATCCCGAATATCCTAGGATATCCTGGATAAACTATGATGTAATTTAAATAAATAGAAATGTTTTGTGAATTGTACAACATCCACTCATGAGAAATCCTCGGAAAGTAGTTAGGTATGACAGTTTTCCCACTAAAAAGTTAGAATTACACATATATAGTCCAGTACAAAAGGGGCAAAATTCAAAAAGTTTTAACAGGCTAAGACCGTTAAAAGTTTAGTTTGGGGTATAACTAATACGTAAAAATAAATGTAACAAAAATGAGTAGAACTATAGAAATGGGGCGGGTTTGTAGGGGTGGAAAATGTACTTTTGCAATTTGTAGGCAGAAATGACTCTCTAGCGCAAAATGTTCTATAGAAAAGTTGTAGATAATAAAAAACTCCTGGTACGGAACATAACCCTCAAATTAAAGCAGAAAAATCGCGAAAAACCGTTTTTTTGGTTTTTGTATTTTTTTGTTCTTGGCAAAAAATGCGGATTTGGTAAGAAACTTGGTGACAGTATTAACTTATGTTTATACTACATATAAGCACGATTTTTTTGCAGAACCAAAAAGTTTCCGAGATATTTAAGATTTTCCGGGAAAAAAAAAGAAAATTTTCAAACAAATTCTTCAAGCCAAAATTTTAAATTTTAAATTAAATTTACAGCGCGAAATAAATTTGAGCTTTAAATTTATTAAGCGTTATAAAATAACTAAACGCCCAAGATTTAGTATTAAATTTTTGGTTGACGATTTTTAAATTGTAAAAATTACAAATATTTGCTGTCAACTGTCAATAGCGGTCATAAAGTGAACTGTAATCCAGAATACACACAAGATTGTGCTAATTATTTACATGAAACTAAAAATATTCCAAATCACATTATTTTTACCATTTAACAGTAAAAAATTGTGTAATTGTTGATTTAGTAAACATGTTTTTGTTCTATCAAAAAATTTTTATTGACAAATGTTCCTTAATGCATGGGAGCTATAAAGTTTATGTAAATTTATCTCGCTTATTTTTAGAAATGTTTTCCTGATTTTGCACAAACATATAGCTAACATTATTATTTATGTCGTGCAGGAGCTAATTTTTAAATTATTCGTCTTCGTTGTATTTAATTTAATTAAACGTAAAATAATAGAAAAATGGATTTCCTTATAAGCCCAAATTTCGACTCCTGCGCGACATAGATAATAATTTTCTGACAACCCTATTTTTTTTTATTAATTGTACTAAAAATCAATGATAAAATTAACATTAAGTAAACGATAAATACTGAAAACTCTGGAGAATTGTGAAATGAATGTACTGCGGGCGAATTTTTCTGAGCGCAACAGGCCAGACTTGGAAGCCGATTAATATTAATAGATAAATAATATATTGTTGAATTGCTGATGTCAATTTTTTGTACATTACGTGCATTTTAAACAGTTTTAGAAACAGAAATAACAACAAATAGCTATTTATGTAACAAGAAATAAAAATAGTGAACCGCCTACTAGAAATCTGAAATTGTCCCGAGTGATAGAACAGCCTTAAGGGCGGATGATTTGGTATTTTACGCACGCTGCGCGTGCACTGTACGTAATCATGACATTTCCGGGTTTGTAGTTTCAATGTTAATTTGACATTTACACGTGAGTAAGCCAAAAAAGTACATTTTCCACCCCTAGAAACCCACCCCATTTCCATAGTTCCACTCATTTTTTTGTTACATTTATTTTTACGTATTAGTTATACCCCAAACTAAACTTTTTTACCGGTCGCAGTCTGTTAAAACTTTTTTTTGGTCAAAAAAAAACTCAATTGCACTGGACTAATAGTGGTAGTGAATAAAATAAAATTATTATGATGTTGTGTATTGTAATTATTTAAATTTAAGGAATATTATTTTAGTTTAAATTAAATTAAATCCCAATAAAAATTTAAAATGAGTGAATTATGTCGGTGTAACTCATGAAAAAAGTCATAATTCGTAATATTATTTGTTTCAAGCAGTAAAATTACATTTGCAGTATATTCCTTTTAGATTAACGTAAATAAAAACTAACCACTTTTTGTTTTGCTAAAAATGACGACGTTTTCGGCCTAGCAAATGATTACTTTATAAGGCTAAATTTATTTAAATAAAACCGTGTAGGTCAGAACATGTAAATTTTACATTCTCGTTTTATTGTTCGTTATAAATTTATTTGCGGGTTCTGTATAATTTATTAAGTAATTTTTTATGATTAATTCATTATTTATCTTTTGATAATACGTTTTTAATTAATGTTGTGACCTACACGATTTTATTTAAATAAATTTAGCTAATTTGCTATGGCGAGACATCTGCATTTTATGCAAAACAAAGGCCCTTAGTTCTTTATTTACCTCCACCTAGAAGGAAAATATCAGAGAAAATATACAACATAGTGATTTAATTTTATTCGCAACCACTATTGCAATGTGTTAATGTTGTGTATGTGTAATCACCACAAATGTTTGATAGTAATAATAAATGAAGAAAAAATATTCTGTGTACCACTGCCGAAAAGTGAAAATTTTGACCTCGGCCTCGGCTCTCACCTCGACCCATTTATTGATTTCTTCAAACGTCGCTAAACTTCGATTTTTATCTATTTTTTTACAATCGATCAAATTCACTTTTTGTACGCAACATGTTACTGTTGATAAGGAATACTACAATGTACCTTACAATACATGTATAGCAACCTTTCTTTCTTGTGTATGTAAGCTACTTCATTAGAATCTCCTTGCGGTAAACCTACAGACCAGTTGTAAAAAGTATTGCTTTTACTCTAATAAAACAAAAAATCATTTTGCAGTACAAGTGTGGAAAGTCATATTATTTAGCCACATGTGCGTCACTTGCTATGGATATTCACGAATACCAAATTATTTTTAAATGAAAAATTTTTACCCACAATAAATTCTCCACGAAAAAGAGTGTGATAAGCGTCAACGGTGATATTGAATATTAGATACGTTACTTGCATATGTGCATGGTTTGGGTACATGCAATTGTAAGTTCATTTTCTCCCTTGGGGATGTAAGAAAATCACTTGCATCCCGTTATCATTAATAACCATAGTTCTATGTGGGTAAAACCAATTTACGTCCATTAAAATAATGTGTTAAATAGTGTTATTACTTATAATAATAACATAATACATTATATGTAGTCTATATTCGTCAGAACAGGATATATGAATAATTTTATATACTATGTTTGTAGATGACCAGTTTCCAAATTTGATGGATAGGCTGGCACCTATCTGCAAAGAATTAGCTGAAAATGGAACCCCAAAACAAGCCAAAGGAGCAATTAGATGTATATACGTTAACATGCCCGAACTTCACGATGCTCTATTCCCCGCCATTCTGGAAACGATCAAGACAAACCTCTGTCCAGAATCACCTCATTACAGAACAGCGATCGTCACTCTTGGTCATATAGCGTACAACGTTCCTGAAAGATGCAAAGTTCAAATTAAAAATATCGTGTCACGTAAAGTATGGAGTACCAGTACGGTAATAATAAAAAATGATTTCTTAACATCATAATTTCAGATTGTGAAAGAATTGTTAGTGAAGGAATCCGCGATAGTCAAATAGAACATGAAGATAACGAACCTTGGTGTTCTGAAGAGGATCTACCGGAAGAAACTCGGTGTAAAGTGGAAGGTTTGAAAGCAATGGCCCGATGGTTGTTAGGACTTAAGCAAGACACAGCGTCCGCTCAAAAACTTTTCGTATGTTAAACGCGTTCATTTTACATAAAGGTGATTTATTGCAGTATGGTCGTTTATTGCGATCTGAAATGTCATGGCTGCGTTTAACTGCCGGATGTGCCATGCTTAAAGTATGCGAACAGAAGGCGTCGGCGATCAGTATACCGCCGAACAATTTTATAATCTATCTCAACTCATGGTTGATGACGTGAAACAAGTGCGAGAACTGTTTGCCGCAAAATTACATAAGGGTTTAGGTAGAGGTTTACCAAACAAATGTTTACCACTAGATTTCATGGGCTATTACGCCCTTGCGGGTCGCGAATCTGAACCGAAATTAAGAACTATTATACGTAATTATATGTTAGCGGATATTAACAGGCGACGAGATTATGTAAAAACACTCACTATGAATACCGGTCAAGTTGATAAAGCAATGAATCAACTACCTCATATATTGCCCGATTATATGCTTGTATTTGCAATTCCTATATTAGCATGACCCAGCGTTGTCACGATGGGATGATGTACAGGATCTGACTCGTGCTAGACAATGTTTGTGGTTTATTTAGAACCATTAGTGACTAAAACTGAATATTTTAGTTATGGTTTCTATAAAGTCTAATAGAAAGAATGAAAAATCATAAAGATGCCATAAATCCGGATGACGACGCCATAAATTATGTACGTAATATTTTTTGCTGCATCGTTAAATACAATAATTTTATTTTAGAATTTTGGGCTCTTTGTGATTAAACTTCTGGTCTGCTACTAACAAAAACTACGAACTACGACTTAAAGACTTTCCCTCAGAAACTAGAATACCCACAATGTATTTTTTATCCTCAATCTGATTTTATCAATACTAGAGTGTTTTACCTCCGGAATTACAATATCAACCTAATAAGAAGAGTGGAATTACGTTAGCGATGGTGAATGCAGAAAGACAACCTAAGAAACCCAAAGGAAAACCGAAACCGGAAGGATGTGGTCCGTTGGGTACAGATGTAAAGGTGTTTAATGTTTTACCTTAGATTGCTTTTTTGTTTCAACTTCATTCGCATTGCATTTGTGTTTGTCTGCGAGTGTGACGGTGAAGGGTTAATACACGCAATTACAAGATGTTTCATTATTGAAGTTCAGTTAACAGAATTTAAAAATATGATACTCGCGATGTTGTTCTTCATGTTAAGTTTCAACCTGGTTAAAATTAATATAAATGTGGTCAGTTGTAATCAATTATCGTTAATTGAATATTACTTTTTGACTGGGCCCAATTGAACTGGTCGTACAAGTTATATTCAGTCACTATTACAAATCGAATCAAACACAACAATAACGTAACAATAACACAACACTACCTATTCCCTTCCTTTTTTTTTGGCATGATTTATTCTACCTTCATTTTAATTCCCCGGATCTTTTTTTTCTTTCTCTCCTCTCTTCCCTCAATTCATCTCTTCCCTCATATATTTTAAATTTTCACACCCTTCTCCACACAATCTACACTTTGCTCTTTCACCAATACTTATTTTCTCTTTCTTACATTCCTACCCTGAATGAACCTCTCCCCTCTCTCCTAATTCTCTCTCCCGTTAGATAACTGTGTTTCTCCTCCGTCCTTATCTCGCAATATTCCTCATTGTACTTTTCTTCTTTTATTTTCTTTACTCTTTCTTGTGCTTGTGAATCTTGATCTTTCCTTACTATCTCCGCTTCCACATCCCTCTTGCTTATCCTTCTTATCTCTTCTATCGCGTATCCTCCTCTTTCGTAGTACTTTGTCCTTTCCCATATTTCCCCTTTTCTCATTTCTATTTCCTTACAGAATTCATAAAATATCTCCATTTCCAGTATTTCTGTTGAATTTCTTCAGCTCCCTTCCATCCCCATATCTCCGCTCCACATGTAATTACACCTCTGACTATCCTTATCTTCTTTACTCTAGGTATTCCCCAAATATTGTTTCTCCACATCCCCATACCTGTTTTACTTTCTTATTTTCTTTGTGTTATATTTCTTTGACATGCTGTTTATCCTTATTATCATAGCTTATCATATATATCAAATATATATTTATTTGTTCACTTCTTCTAATGCTTCTTTTCCTCGCCATTATTTTTCGTTATCTTTTTTTTTCCTTCCTAGACTAAAAAGAAGTTTTCTTTTTCTCTTCCAGAATCCGGCTTGGTCACAAGTTGATTACCTTGCTTACCCTAACTATCAGTTGTCCACCTTGAACTTTCTTTTGTTTCTTTCAAGTTTCGCGCCTGATGAAGCCCCTTACGATAGGTGGCGAAACGTTGGCAACTTCACGGTTACCTTTTTTCGACACGGTTTTTGTTCCAATAATGACCCCGGCCATGGAAGCCTCAATTCTTCATCTTCCTCACATTTGCCTCCAACTTTTTCCCCATTAAATATTCCTTATCTTCCGTTCATCTCCTTCTCTTTTTCGCCACCGCCACTTTGCGGTATCCGCGTACGCAAGTAACCAAACTTTTCCACCACAATTCCCCACATGTTGTTTTTCCAATTCCTCCGTATCTCCTATGTACAGCGCAAACAAACTCATTGGACTTCCCTGTCTTAATTCTGAATTCATTTCCTAACTCTCCTTTCACTATTATCCTGCAAAAAGTTTTCTCATAACTTTCTTCTATTGCTCCACTCTGTTCTCATTTATCCCGTTTCTCCTACTGTATTTCCAAAAGTAGTTCTCTCTCTCTACCCTGTCCAACGCCTTTCAAGTCTATAAATACCGCATACGTTTTCCCACCCTTCACTTCTATCTGTGTATTTACCATGTGCTGCTGTATATGTATATGTTGTCTATCGCTCCTCTTTCTTTGCCGAATCCCGACTGCTAATCTGGCATCAACTTTCCCCAATCTTTTCCATCGACTCACTCTTCTAAAACTTTTTGCTTCCATTTTGTTCCCTTCCTTATAGATTTGGCATATATGTGCCTCTTTCAACTGCCGGGTGAATCTTTCTCATTTCCATGTTCCCTCCATTGTTCCTCTTAATCTCTCTCTCATCGTCTCTCCCTTGTACTTCCACTGTTCCCCTTGTGTCCCATCCGTCTCTCTCATGCCTTTTCATTCTTAAATTTTTCCTATTTTCCTCCACTTCCTCCTTTTCACCCCTCCACTTCTCTTTTCACACATATTCTCTGTATTTTCCTCGATTCCTCCTAGAATCTTCTTTTGTAATGTTCCTCACAATCCTTTCCTTTATCTTCTTCCACAAACCTCATGCTTGTCTTTCAATTCCTTATTTCCCATCCTCTCCTTCCAACTGTTTCTTGTATTCTTTTTTTGTTACCAGTTCATTAATTTTTCTATCTTTCTGGAATTCTTCTATGCTTATTCTATCTTTCTTCTTCCTTCGGCTCATTTCCTTCTTTAGACCTCTTACATTTCCTCATTGCACCACCTATTTTTCTTCCCTAATTCGTTTGATCTTTTCCTATACTTTATTTTTCGGTTGCCGTCTTCATTGTTCTTTGAGTGTTTTATCTCTCCTCACCTCTTCTTCTTCGGTTCCTGCATTCCTCTCTCCATCTTCTTCCCAGTTTTCAATACTTGTCCATACGTCTTCTTTTCTCTCCACTCGCTTTGCTTTATGCTTTCCTTTCTCTCCATCTCTCCTTCTCTACTATTGTCACTTCCCATTGGTTGATGGTCCGACTCTTCCACCCATCCAAATTTAAATTCTTTGTCTTCCAAAATTGTTTCATTGACTATTACATAATCAATCATCAATGACTCCCGCCCTTTCTCTCCTATAAACGTAATATCCACTTTCCTCTTCCTCCTATGTTGCCATTCATTATCGTCCATCCTCTTTTCCCAACATAACTCAATGAGTTTCCCTTCCTTGTCCGTTAATCTTTTGTCCCTTTGTTATCCTCCTTTACCCTTCCATTCCAAAAACATTATTCTGTTTTTCCTTGTCTTTTTACTCCTCATAATTCTCCTTCCTCCATCTGTTTCTCTTTTCCCTCTCTCTTTTCTAGTTTTTACAGCTGCTAATTTTCTCACTTCTTCCTTCCTTCTTCTATCCATCTGCCCTCCACTCACACTTTTAGGAATCCTACTTTCACTTTTTTTCTCTCTGCTCCCATATTTTTGCTCCGTCCCTCTAATTTTTTCTTCTCTACCTTTTATCATCACTATTCTCTTTATCTCTCTCTAGCTTCTTTTCTCCAACCCATCTTATTCCTCATTCTCGCACCCGTATCTTATTTCTTGTTTGTTTCCCGACTAGTTTCTAGAGCCCTTTACCACTAAATTCTTCCTCCTCTTTTCGTTCTCCATATTTTCACTTTTGTTTCTAATTCTCATTTATCATCTTACCTTTTGCTCTAACTCTCTTAATTCATCTACATAAATCTCATTTCTTAATTCTTTTCTAAGACGCCCTTTTATTTTTGACTTCCCTTCATCCTCCTATCATTCTTTGACGACCTTCCAATATTCTTATTTCTTCTGAATACTTTGAATAACTCTTCTTCCGTCTTTTCTTTTTCTCATGCCTGAATCCTATTTTCCATTCAGATATTCACTCACTATTAAGGGGTTTGGTAATTTCTACACGTAGTTGCACTATTAATGAAATTCTCCAACGTTTGGATTTATTTTATAAATCTTCAGTAATGAAACAGAACATATTTAGTTTTCTGAGATATAAAATTTGTTTGCACTTTTCATGCACGTGCCATTGCATGTTTGAACACTTAAAAATTAATTTAATAGTAATTATGTTTTTCATCACACTAGCTTTATACTGGAGGAATTGATGCACAGGTAAGAAAAATCCCATTTGGAATATTATTTTGGAAGAAATATATAGAATCTAAACTCAAATAATTTTTGACGATATGAAGAAAAATTGATAATATATTGTCTGTCGTTCCTAACTCATTGGTATCACATAGTATCGGTATGCATATTACTTAGGTTGTAAATCGGTAATGAGGTGAGTTTGTAAGCAAGGATTAATGAAAGGTCTCTTGTCTTGATTTTTCCAAATTATGGTTTAATTGATGCTGAAGTGTGGAGAGGTTTAACGGTCACATTAACTACATGTGTGAAATGTGCATATAATTAAAAATATTAACAACTTTATGAATAATTACCATGTAATTTTAAGTATGGCCAAGATAAAGAAACACGTTAAGATTCATTTTCTGCATCATGTAAAAATATAGGCGAAACAAAGTTACCTTTTTATTAAATGAAACACCCAGTATACTATGCGCATTTTGAAACGTTTTTCAATCGTTTGCAATGTTTGCGAAGTTATATGGCTTTATCATTAACCAAGAGTAGCAAAAGAAGTTACCTGGATCCCTCCTGACAACAGGAGAATGAAAATTTTTCAGGAGAAAATATAAAATCACTTCACTTGAAATTTCTTTCATTTTCCTAGTTCAGAAAACCAGTGTTCTGCCGTGCTAATCAAAAAAGCCGTATCTCCGTTTTCAGGTGTAAGCATTTAAAGACAAATATTTTAGGCCACTCTAAAATGAAAAACATTGATACAAATCTTGATTGAATTATGTTCTCTTTGATGAGGTTTTATTACACCAAAACGAACTAGAAATCAAGATTCAGTTCGAATTAATTCTACAAAAATAGAAACGGTTTTTTTGCTTAGTACGGCAGTAAGTGTTGCCTGCAAGTGAATATGAGTCGAGTTTGAATTTCACGGGAGAAATTATACCCTGTTGCCGCTTGTCGCACGTTGCTTTTAACCAATCAAAATAGATGTAGGTATCACTTGTTGTTATACTGTCGATTGACTGACACAAATCAGATACTGACATTAACGGCTGAAAACATCTGTAAAAACGCTTAACATTTAACCCTATGGCATCTGCTCACAAAATGTTAATATCCGTGACATACAAAATCATGTCCTTTTACAAAAGTCTATACAAACTAAATGTTGTGTGTAAAATCCAACATCGCTTGTACGAAGTTTTTTTCTGACAATTTAAAAGGGTATTCAATTACACTACTTGGCGTTAACCAGCTTGCTCTTCTGCATCTTCCAAATCTTAAATCAATACATGAACCATGTGATTTCATCTAGATCCATTATGAACATCTTATGAACAAGATAATAATAAAATAGGTAAACTTTGTATACGGAAAAGTGTGAGGTCCACTTCATTTCTCCTACTTCGGACCAATAGAAATACCTCACGACGTTGAAGCAATCGGAGGTGAATATTTTTCAAGAATACCAACCTGATATTTTCAATGAATTTTCTTCGTCTTTCAATATCCTGTATAAAAAGTAGACAGCAAAAATTACAAAATGTAAACTTAGACTTTTCAAATATTTGCCAAATATAGCATTAAATTTTCAAACTAAATAAATAAACTATTTCAAAACTGGTTACGCAGGAGGCACGTTATTTATTCATAGTCTAAAATCTCAAAAACGGTCAGATATACCTATATCTAGGACATAAGATAAAATACGTTTAGAATTTCACGCCGAATCTAAAAATGAAATAATATATGGGACGTTCTATTTAAAATAAGCAAGTTGATGCTAACTTCCGGTTAAACCGTTTAAAAAAAGTACACTTGAAACAAACTTAACCCCAAATTTTTAAAGCCGTTTCTAAATTACATCCCAATAAACTTTTAATGAACGGGTTGAGTGAATAACCCTGTTTTGTTACGAAATTAAATATAGTTTTAATAAGGTGCTCAAAAAACGAATACGTTTGTTTATTTTACCAAAATCTGAGGCACTATGGTCACATGACGCTAAACTTCGCTTTTTGCTCTACTCTACAATCGGGAAAAAAATTGACGTTTGTTTTGGTTTCAAACAGTTGTCTTATTTACAGAATATTATTCTTTACAAAAAAATGGGACCTCATTTCAAATATTTTCTAAATCGAAAAGGCAGGTGTGTAAGGTTATGTCAGTTAGTACTGTACACAAACCACAGGATGGTAAACACACAGCAGCTTGGTTTGCCACAAACTATACTCACCTCAAAGTTGCGATTTTTCCAACCTCTTGTGTATTAACAATCGAATTAAATAGTTTCATTATTAAAATGCATGAATAAAAAACGTTTCATAATATATACGTTTTATTTTAAAGGCAACTTTTTTCGCCTCCCCTAAATAAATTTCGAGGAAAAGTCAGTATCATCGTATCACATTTATTTTAATAGAGATATGTATTGGAAAAATGGGATACTTTATATTAGGACAAGATAAAGCTTTATTTGGGCAGATACTAACAGAGGATTGATTTAAAAGAAAAAGCCCAAGCAATTCTTCTCCACTCCTGAGAAGTCTGAGTAAGTGAGAACAGATGGTAAAAAACATATATACCGTGTCAGAGAAGGAGGCCCACTATAGGGTTTTGCAAACGGTAACCGATACAGATTTGATTAAATGGAAGAAAACACAACTAAAGGCCCAAGATAATGACGTTTAGAAATCTCCAAAAAATTTTAATTTTAAATATTTAAAAAATTGATTTATCGATTTTACTTTCATTATTTTTCTGGCGTTCCAAAAACCGATAGCATTTTCCTTCACTTTTAATGCCCTTCAACGTGGAATATTCAGTTTTTCAATCCGACGTTTCTCAGTATTTGGGGAACCATCATCAGCTTCATTCTTCTTTTAAATAATTATCCGATTAGATTTTTTGTTCAATTGCGTTTAGTTCTTTTTTTCGGCTTTAATCAACAAAATTTATTACGGACCTGTACCCAGTGTCTGATCAAGAGAGATAACCCGCTGTATCTGAGAAATTATTTAATGTGTCAAACTTAAGGATGAAAACAAAGTCGGATAAGGAACTGTTGAAATTATTTTCAAGTTTCCTACTCCATCAAAACATCATTTCACTGCCCCTACAAGTTATTTATGATATGAAAAGTCAGGAGTAGACTGACGTAAGATGATCTGAAGATTACGGTGAATATTTAAATATTGTGGTACTATTAATAAGTTGATTTATTATAGAAAAATGATGTCCCTAGATTGTTAAGAAGTACCGCAATCAGCCATTTACTTCCATAACTGACGGGACATTTGAAATGTCTGCACATAATTCAGATTCACAAGTTGCACTCAATTTTCATAAAATTAAAAAAATCAATATTTTTTAATAAGGACTTCATTTTAAAAACTATTTATGACTTAACAAAAAAAACCTGTTTTAAAGTGATTATAAACTTCGAAAGATACGCAAGCCTTAAAGTGCTGCCATGAACGATTACTACTGTAACCATTGATTTTGTAACTGCATGGCATAAATGCAACATCGGTGCTCATATCTGAAAATGATCTAAGTATCAAACTCAGTAGTTTCAAAGTCATTCGTTATTATCGCAATAGTAACTGCACGTGCACACTTAAAATTTAAAATGCACTCACCAATTTATCTTGCCACGAATTAGTTTTAAATTTTGCTTCTAAACTTAATAAAACAACAATTTAGTTTGTAAGAAATAAAATTATTTGCATCAATACATCAAAACATTTTATGTATTTCCATATAATTGTGGTTATTATTTATAAACAATTTATTCGCTTTGGACCCAGTTAGAAAAGATATCTGCTGAGTTTTTTAATCGAGAAAGGTCCTGTTGTAATTGTTTTAGATGCGCAAGTTGATTCTAAGAAGAAAAATAACATAAATTACCTTGATAAAAGACATGTTGAGTCAATTAGCTTAATTTGAATATTTTCAAAATTAATTACAAAACTTTGAGTACCTTCTTCTAATGACAACTTTGAATGTTCCACAACAAATAACAAAAAGTTTCACTTTCTTAGAAACAATTTTGATCGCTATATACGTATTGCTACATGAATGGCTACATAATGTTTTCTCATCAATTTGAATTTAAACCCTAATGAATATTACAGTATGTAAATAAAAATAATAGTAATTTTGCTTACCTTCTTTCTCGAATTTTAATAGGCACTGATTTCCACTATTCTCTAATTTAGTTTATTGTTCATAATACTTTCGGAGGTAAAAAAGTTTTTTCACATTAAGTTATTTCAGCAAGTCAATATCCACAACGCCAATACCAATTTTTCAATAATTTTTGCTACTCCTTGTACGCTTTACATTTTGTAGGAAATTTGTCAAAGAAACGTATGTTCATTTTGCCATTTCAGCAACCATTTATTCATATTTACTCATTGTCACAAAAATTTCGGTAACTAATTTTATAATTAATGCAGCATTCTTTGTCAATGCAGTAACTTCTGAACCTCAAGCCACTTTCTTATATTCCTATTCAAATGCATCACACAGGTTCGCTGAACCGACATAAAATAAACGAAGGGAACTGAGAAATCTTCGTCGCACCCGACGGTAGAGCCATCTACATTTCTGTCGTACTTTTGTGTCACATGTCCATATAGGATGCGCATCTTCGAAGTTTATAATCAATGGTACATCTATATTATTGGCTATCAAATTTGGATTAAGAAGAAGTTACAGCAAATACGTTCAGACGCGTGTCGTTATGTTCAGAGGTTATGTCACACAAGTCACGATATCGTACGCCTGCTATTTTATCTCCAAAGTAGTGGACAAACGAATTTGCGGTACTCTAATAATCTAGGACTTATGTGAACTAAGCTCTTATTGGTGGAGTGGGAAACTGAAAATAATTTCCAGCAGTTTCTTTTGTTATTTTGTTATACCGATTGTTTTTTTTGCCAATGATAAATAATTTCTGAGATGTGTTACTTCGTCAGACACCTGCGTTATAGTATTTAATTTAAAAATTAACTATTTTCAATTCTTTAGTTTGTCATTAACAATGAACTCTTCTTGGTTGAATTGGATACATTAGTTTAATAGAATAAACAAAGAAAAATTAAAAATCTGGTGTTTCACTGTTTCCAAAGTTATTGTAGTGGTCCTCCTTTTTCTCAGGCACGTTGTATGTGAACTTATGAAAGCGAGGAGTTGTGGAAACTATCTGAACCACCTAATTTACTAACAGGGGATCAACCTATTATCTTAACATCATCGTTTGTTTCAAACTGTCTATTGTGGTCTTTTTTATGTTGTCTTTTGACATCTAACGAGCTCAGGGGCACCAAATTGAAGTTTTCCATGCCTATTAACTGCTGTATAAGCTACATAGCGGTTAATTATTTTAGCCTTCTTGTTTGTATGTGAAAATTTCATTGTTTGAAGGTAAGGAATAGTCAGACGACCCCGAATATACCTGCTGGTGAAAAAGATAGAAAGGTCGCGGGGAATTAAAAAATTATGTCTCTTAGTATTCAATATGTTAATAGTGTGAAATAACTATATATGTAAAACACCTAATTACGTTATGCTAAGTTTTCAAAGTACAATTATCAAAAAGAAACCGCAGCATAAAACAAACAATAAGCAGTAGGCACAGAGCGAAACAGAATTTAAATTAACTGCGAAATACAAGTTACCGTTAACCACTTTTCGACGCTTGAGGGTTCTAAATACATAACTGCGTTATTTCGTTTTTCAAGAAAACTCTGAAGAAATCAATTTTAATTTTAAATAGTCAACTTATCACGAAAATCTTTCGATCATGAAGAAGTACCTAGACCGGACAGAAATGAGTGCAACAACGCCGACTGTACTTCACCATCTCTACGAATTCCGTGACCATGTCGATCAAAGTGAACGCACCTCGACCAAGGGACGAAGGTGAAGGCGATGTAGACGAATGCTTCCTCGAACGGAAATACTCAATGTTATTTTTAAATTGTCTTATTACGTAAACATTTCATTGATCACAACCCGATTTTCCCGGTAAAATATGGTGTTTAACAACCAACTTCAAATCTCTTTCGATCACGAAGCACTCGGACCGCACATGAAATGAGTGAACAACGCCGACGGTACTGTACTGATTACGATAGTGGACATTCAAATGATCGAGGCTAAACTTTGACCTATGCGAGACGAGGACCTAGATGAAGAGCGAATGACAAAAGATGGTAACTCCTGCACTTCCTACGAAAACCATGCACATCCTCTTATTGACTTCGGTGATGATGAAACTAGTGCTACGCAGAGAAATAGACAAAATGTTGAAAATAAAGTAATCGTAGAATGAAATTCCATTTTTGGAGATGCGTTCGCCACCGCACCTATTCAATGTCTTATGAACCGATTTTGGTTTACTCTAATGTTACATTGCTTGCGTACCTGGATCCAGTGATGACCACGTTCAAAACCTAAAGGCAGTAATGTAACTGCTAAAATACAAACTGCATACACGTAGGTCTAAGAACATTTTCGATTGTAGTAAAGTCAAGTACCTACTACAATTGTTATTACAACCTCTGCAGACATGCTCTTGGTTCCAGATTCTCATTCAAACTTGGCGACCTCTCTCAACATTGTTAAAGAAGAACGCCGTGGACCTAGGGACCAGAATAAAAATTATGCATATACACCAGCAATTTACGGTACGCGCTGGGTGCAGTGATAACCCCTGATAAGCGACCCGTCATACGCTAGCCGCCTACTGCTCTCAAATTGAGAAGAAAAGTATCAACAACAGAACGAAGCACATAGTATTGGCTATTAACAAATGTAGGGGGATACCTAGAAGAAATCCTGTAAGCATCATGACGGACCACCAACCTTAGAAGTGAATCAGAGAGAATCAGTGTTAACTACGATATAATCACACTAAGAACAACACCTAGAGGGACACATTCGTAACAAGTATACCGCCTTACCTACTAAAGATTAGGTTAGGGGACAACAAAAACCCCATACGGGGGCGAAGGCTATTAAAGCACCGCGAAAACGCGACATTTCAATATTCCCACCGGTGGAGTTAGTATGGCGTACAAATCGGGCGCATTGACAAATGGGAAAAATTTATTTGAAGAATTTTTCCAATTGTCGATTTTAGATTTTAATTATATTTTTGAACTGATAAAATATTCTAATGTGAAAATCAATGTTTTATGTGATGTAGTTTGGGACAGTATTCATATTTATGTTATTTAATGTTTTCATAAAAAATTTGAAAAGCTATTAAATAAAATTTCATTATGACGTCATTGTTTTGAACGATGATGTCATGAGTTTACTTAAACATACGTATCTTTTAATAAAAAAGAGTTTTCTTTCACTATTTTAAGTATGATACTTGATTTGGTATAAAATGTCCGGATTTTATCACCTTCTGCCCCTATGAAGATTCTTACGATAACGAGCAAATCGTCTATAACCGCGTGTATGATTTATTTAAACATTAACACACGTGCGTATTTTCTCACCATATACTTTCAATAGTTATATTATTGGTTAGAATTTTAATTTTCATGTAATTTTGGCACAGTATACATTTACGAATGCAGAAGTTGCACTGAGTGGAAATTTTGTACCTACTATTTTTAATTTCGAAAGCAAAAAAATGTGTTTTAAATACCTGAACGTAGAGATACAGTTCTTCATGCAATCACTATTGTGATTTAACATAAATTGGAAACAAGTTATTAAAGACAAGATTTCACATTACTTATTCCTGATTTAACATGTTCGATCGACAATTTACTTTTAGTTACCGCCACCTACATTTAAGAGTTTTCGTTGTAGTAATGTATTTCACCACACTTGTATTCTTCTTTCTTAGCCACAACTAAAAAAAAGTGAAAACATAGGTACGCATCGCCACGAAAATGCTGTATTTAAGCTTTGCCTTGAACTTTAGTTTCACCAGTTTCCTGGCAAATCGCCACGTGCTGTAACCCAAAGGTGCCTATTACCAAGCTTTTCCCCATATTTTATGTGAAGTGCAACCACGTATCTGCAGACTTATAACACTGTGATTTGCCAAAGAAACTCTCGTTATCTTCCAGTCAGTCGCCTTAGGACCATCGCTTAAAAAACAATTTATCAATCGATTTACCATTTATAGAATATAAATAAATACATTATACTAATTACATTTTTTTTCGTTTCGCTCTGAAGCTCAGAAACCAAAATGTTAACTGCCAGTTTTGGACGACGATATTCACGAGCCACCACCACCAAAAAGCACATGAGACAGCTTGAAAATTGATCTGGACAAAGCGGATCTATTTGATAATTTGCCCACTTTGGAGTTTCTTTTATACTAAAAACAAGAACATTTATACAAAGCAAATTAAACATGAAACAAAGTTATTGATTTACTATTGTAAATAGTTACTTAGTAAGTACAAGATATTATTTGTAAGGTTTGCTTGCATCCTTCATTAAAATTTAATACGATATATATTAATAATCTTTTGTCTCAAACTCCAATGTTAAAATTTTTTGATTAAATTTGTATAAAGCCTTAGTATTATGAGATTTCGTACAATTTCTACGATCGTTAATTCTGTCGATAACAAAATAATAAAGTAACATTGTATATGTTTGTAGACAGAATCATTCCATAAGTAATTTTTAAATAGCTTGTGAGCAATTGTTAAAAGTAATTGAAAAAAACATAATGGATTATTGCCTGTGTGATTCAAACATTTAGCACAAATGGATTTAGCGTTATTTTATGATTATTTAATTTATGATTTATTATTCATACTTTAAATTCAGAATGATGTATAGTTACTCTAGTTTTACCACTTTATGTGTTAGATCTGGAACAGGTTATTCAATTTATGAATGAATTATTTTTAATATGTACAGTAATATTTTGTATTGTCATTTTTTCTTTTAATTAAATTTAACCATCTTTTTATTTATTTGATACCGTATGTTAGACATATCGAAATAATGTCTAATCTACTCAAGGATTTATAAAAATGAAGGTTTCCTTTTGTTAATTAAACCTTATTCAACCTGATATTTACATTTTTTATTGTACCTTTACTGCCCTATATTATTTTTAGTTTGTATTGTTTTATAAAATATTTGTTATGCTTTACGTTACGGAAATTACTTTATAAATTTGCCGAGCACACTAATTTTAGGGCGAACTGGACACTAAATGACCTGCGTCGTCTAGATTCAGTACATAATTGGAATTTCTTGCTAATTACGAACTGCATCTAAGATATATCGTGTCGCCTTATTGAACTAAACTCTAAAGTATAAATTCACCGGAAACTGACGTTTTGCTAACAGATGGTCGGTTTCTTTAGTGGTCCTCCACCACTGATGTGGGATGTAGACTACAGTCTCCACATGGTTTCTAGTAATCTGTTGATTAAAGAAAAGACCCAATTTTGGTTTGCATTGCATACACATATTTCTTGCTGTTCAAGTCCACAAAAAATTAATGTATAACAAAGAGATAGTCAGAAAGCCACCACCTCATAGACACTTCTTTCCATGTACTCATATTCATCAAAATATAATATTTGTAGAAATCTGTTCAGATTATAACGAATTCATTCAATTTCTTAAGAGAATTTATATATTTTTGTTTTTGTTAATAATGGCGAATAACTAACTTAATATTCAGAAAAAGTGAGAAAAACAATAGTATTTAACATTAACAAAGGTGCTGCAGTAGCCTCACTATTCTACATCATAATTAAAGTGCTAGAAGAACAGACCGACTTGGTTGAGTACAAGATTTCCGACTGTTACTGGAGTCTCGGTTGATGTTTCCTCAGGACTCCCAACTAGTGTAATGAATTAAGTCTTGAATCCGCTTCAATGTTATATGCAGACTAAGTAGCAACCTTATTTAAATCAGCATCCTAGAATACGATAATTAAAAGGAAATGTAAATGATCCAGTTTTTTTCTAACCTGAAATTATATGTTTCGTGGTATTGATTAGAATGTGGTCCTCAATATACACAATGTCCTCTGAACCTATTGGAAATAGTGGCTTACCGCCAAAATATCGCGATTATGTACGAGGTTCAATCCTAGTCCAATTTTTTAAATTATATAATTATTTTAAATGAACTCTAATTATTCTATTGATAATAATAAAAGACGCAATTAAAAGTTTTAATTTTTTCTTGAACTGGCAATGGATTTATAATTCTATTAAACATTAAACTGGCGAACTGTTTCTGCCACCAGATGGCTTCACATGTTTTTGGTAACATTTGTTTGGTGATTAAAGATGAAGAAAAAATTTTTTGTTTTATTTGAAAAGTTAAAATTATGATTTTGACACAACAAAATGAATCTATTTCGATTTAAAAACGAAGTTATTTAGTTGAACTTCTGGCAAATGAAAGTAACCATTTCAAATCCGTTTCATTGAAGCACTTTCTAAACCACATTTTTGTTTTTGGTCTGACGTTAACACAAACAAAGTGGATGGTTTCCAATTGTGAATGTAACGGCAACTGCCCATGTGAAAAACAATAGATTTTCTGGTTCTATCCTAAGCGATTGGCCCTAGTGACTCACCGGCTTACCTACTTAAAATATTGGTTTGTAGTACATGCTATGTATCAGAGATGACGCTGCATGTGAAAAAAGATTTTCCTGCTGCTGAAATTTTCCAATTCTTTGCTATAAACCTCACGGAGCCTGAGACCTTCTCCAACGAATGCAAGTTCGTGGAAATCGGTTTGTGTGTTCTTGAGTAGCGTCAGGAAGGAAAACCCGACTTATTTTTTATATAGTAGAAGATTGGCACTAGTTCTTACTCAAACTTGATTAAATTTCACTAATGTTAAAGACAATTTTGCTATGTTTACCCTTTTGATACCAAGGATTAAAACAAAACAGCTGGGTGAAATTGAATTATAAGTTTTATGAGCGACCTGGTCAATAATAACTAACTAATAAATTAACTTCAGTCAAATTACCAATTAACATCCATTGATATTTTTACCTTCAAAGATTAGCACTCAGAGAATTTGAACCCAGAATAGTTAAAGCCGTTTAATAATTTTGAGCCGATCAAAAGGATTTGGTTTTCATGAAAAGTGAAAAGAAAGAAAAATAGAGGAAAGCAGAAAACACTTTAGAGAACGACACAAATAAAAATTAAACTCCTGTAAGTTTATGAAGATTCATCATTAGCATAGCAGATTGAAAGCGATTGTTCTTGTAAATGTATGCGACTGCAAAGACACTACGAATCCAAAATAGACCGTAGAAGTTCAAAGGATTTTAAGTTTTATCAGAAACATTAATATGACTTCGGTATTATCGGTATACGTTTTGGAAAAAGATTTAAAAGTATTTAGAACCTCACCCCTTCAATGCATAAAAATCACACCTTTGTGTAACACGATAAGTTTATTCATTTATTTATCTGAAATCGGTACTTTATTTATTGTATGATTCCTAAATTATATGTCAATAAAAGATGGACCTTCATTTTACAGAAAATGACTTTGATGAGTTGGATCCTGAACTTTCGCAATAAGGAAGAGTTGCTTCTCCTTACTGTTGGTTATGAGATCGTGGACGGTTTGTCGTTTTTCGAAACTTCACCTTTTCCGCAATTGGCAAAATTACAAGGCGAATGATCTGTTGAAACTAGTATAGATGTGCGATTAACGTTATTGCCTCGGGACCGAATACCGAATGTAAATGCAATCGACGATTACCAATATGGTGCTCATCAGTTTCATCCACTATCTCCGGACATAATAGCTTTTGATTTTACTTTAAAAGATGAAGTGTATAAAATAAGATACAAACATATATATAGACGAGCTGCAGAATTCAATTAGCAACATTCCATTGATGGTAGTAAAAAGCAACACGTAAATATTTGAAAGAACACAAAATGTTTCATTTTACAAGGCGCTGCTTTTGAACATTTATTGTAGGGCAGTTTAGAAAATTTGTTCTATTTATTTATTATGTTTATGTTAATTTAAATGTGAATTATTGTTTGTTAGTGTTAGGTGTTTAAAACGATTATTTATAAATATTTTGTTATTTTCGATTTATCAATAAAAGTTATAGAAACATTTTGTCCAACAATTAATTTTTCATCAAAATATGAAAATATATACATATACCGTGAGCGGTATAACCCATATAACACCAAACGTCCACAGGACGTCCGTTTGTGAGACTTTACGAGTCCGGTCGGTTCAGAATCTTGCACGGACGTCCATTAGACGTCCATAATTGTCAGAACAATGTAGGTCCCTATAAGAACGTCCATTGTATGTCCTACACAACTTAAAAAACAGAGGTGATTAAAAATTTTTTTTTTACTCCACATCTTATTATAAATATAATATTAATGAATTCCAAATCGAAAATTTTGACACTTTTGTCATTTTTTCCGACAAATTAGAGTTGTTCAACGTAAAAAAAATTTGTACGAAGAATGTGCAGTCTCTGCGCAAAAACGTTTATTTTTATAATGTATCGATTAGTTTTTAAATACCAATGTTGATTTCTTTCGTTTAAAGTCTAAGCTTTTCGTTCAAATAATAATTTTAATTAGTAAATATTAATTTATTAAATGCGACGAAATTTTACGTTAGATTTAAAAAGGTTTCGCGCAATGAAACTGATTTCCGAATCACGTACTTGCACGATTGTACTCGTGGTATTTGGCGCCAACGCCGGAGGAACGTTTACATCCCGCTCCCGCCAGTTGGTGTGATCTTAATTACGTGTAGCACAAAACGGCAGTGTGTGTTTAATTTCGTGTTTTAAATTGTGTATTAGTGCGTTATCCAAACAAATCGCCGGGTAAGTTTTTTTGTTATTTTTATTTTTTATACTACTTTTTATGTTCAGGCGTATAAAAGTATACAATCGGTAAACAATTAAACAAAGAATAAATCGTACATAACCTTACTCTAGTTTTCGATTTAAATGGGATGTTATCATACACGAAGCGTTTTGAAGCGCTGCATAGTAGCCAAATTTCGTTAGTGCCTAATACATTTCAATTCAATACTGTTCACAATTACAAGCCGGTCCCTTTGTAAATCAATCTTTAATTTTGGTCTTTCCGTAATTACAGTAATTTCAATTTTTCTCATTACAGCTTCCAGTTGCACCCTTGTACCTGTGCTGAAAATGCCAAAAATAAAAAAAAAATATATACGGAGGGTAATTAACTCAGATTCGAACAGTTCACCTTAAAAAGAAATGGGACAAACTGTGATGGTGAAAATAGTTTAGATGGTGGTACTGAAAATGTTATGTGTTTTAATGAAAACAATCAATGTAGTAATAAGTATTTAAATGAACATCAAAATGAAAATATTCCAAATCGATCAGTATCTTTTAACGGAGAGGTTTTGGACCAAAATATTGAGTTCGTTGCTAATTCTCAATCTAGTTCTTCAGAGGATTATTACGTTCATGAACTTTCTGAGCAGAACATTTGCAACTTAGCTAATAATGACCCTAAAGAGTCCACAACTAAGATATTTAAAGATAATTTATGTGATTGGTCAATAGAATTTAACATTCCACAAAATGCAATTACGTGCTTGTTAAAATTATTAAAATCAAAAACTTTTAATCCAAATGAATTACCTTCTGATGCCAGAGTGTTGTTGAACACACGTCGCAAAATTGAAAACAAAAGAGGTTTCTCCAGGCCACTATTATCATTTTGGCTTTAAAATCTATCATTTTAAATCTTTTAAAATGCATTTGCTTGACACCGAAAGTGCTATTGAAATTTTAGTAAATATAGATGGGCTTCCTATTTCTAAAAGTTCAGATAGTGAGTTATACCCGATTTTGTGTAGCCTTGTACAAAACAGAACAGTGGTTGATGTAGTTGGAATTTATAGTGGAAACAAAAACCCATTGATGTAAATAATTACTTATTTGATTTTGTTCAAGAAGCAATAAATTATACTCAAAATGGTTTTGAATTTAATAATAAGTTGTATAAGTTTAAAATCAAGGGATTTGTTTGCGATGCTCCAGCGAAAGCTTATATTAAAATGGTAAAGGTCATACCGGTTACAATTCATGTTCTAAGTGCTACAAAAAAAGGAGAGCATGTAAGCAACAGAATTTGTTTTCCGGATATTGAATGTGTAACTAGAAGTCATGCAGATTTTATTGCAAAATTGATAAAAGTACCATCTTGGCACATCTTTTTTAAACTATTCCCAATTTGGACATGGTAAATGATTTTCCTTTGGATTACATGCACCTCATATGTTTAGGTGTAGTACGTAAATTAATAACTCTATGGTGTGAAGAAATACCTCACAAAATAGCTTTACGAGAACGGCAACAACTTTCTTTAAATCTAATAAACCAAAGAAAATACATAACATGTGATTTTTCAAGAAAACCCCGTGCGATAAATATTGCTGCAAGGTGGAAGGCTGTTGAATGCAGGCAACTTTTTCTACACAGGCCCATTAGTATTAAAATCTGTCTTAAGTAGAGAAAAGTATGTAAATTTTTTATGCTTACACGTAGCTACAACTATTTTATTAGAAAATAACTTTTCCTTGGAGCTTATAGACTACGCAGAAGAACTTTTAAAGTACTTTGTTGAATCTTTCATAAAAATTTATGGACGGTGTTATGCAACACATAATATTCACAATTTACTACATATTTGTGATGATGTGAGGCGGTTTGGTCCTCTTTGATACTTTTAGTGCCTTTCCTTTCGAAAATTATATGAAATCTTTAAAAGAAAAATTCGGAAAGGGGATCAACCTTTACAACAAATCATCAAACGTAAATATGAAGAAGATGATTTGCGTTTTACAAATAAAATTTCGAATAATTGTAAATATGTTTTAAAATATGAGTTACAATAATGGTCCAATCATTGGTAATGATTTCAATTCTCAATTTAAGGAAATTCACTTTTGAAAATTTTAAACTAAAAACAGATGCACCAAATAATTGCTGTCAATTAAAGAATGGGTCAATATTTATTATTCAAAATATAGTGGAATACAAAAACGAAACAATGGTTCTTGGATGTAAGTTTCAAAAAACAGATAATTTTTATGATGTTCCATGTAAATCATCAGAGTTAAACATATTTAAAGTTCACTCAATGTCAGAAAAGATGGAAGTTTATAATGTTGAGGACATTTGTAAAAAAATGATGAAGTTTGATCTACAACCTAAAGGAGAATATGTTGTCTTTCCAATATTAAACCTTAACTCGAACTTATAAAAATATTAATAGTACTCAAGAAAGTAGAAGATAAGTTATTTTTGTATATAATCCGAAGACTTTAAGCTCCGTAGCTTTTTTCTTTCTGTAATCGTGTAGGTGGATATTTTAAAGATTGTAATTCATGTTTTAATAATTTTTTTCACTTCAGCAACATGCAACCCACCTGGACAGTTGTAAAATTTTTACAAGAAAATTCGTATGAAGCAGTTCCAACATGTTGGATCGAAGGTAATTTGTGTTATTGGCCATCAGAAGAGCAGTACTCCAAAGACCAAGTTCAAAGATTCATTCGCAATCAACACCCGTCAGATTCTGAATGGAGCCTCTGGGACGTTAAACTATTTAAAATGGCACGTTTGGTAAGTAAATGTTTACATAAAATTATACATTTAATAGGTTTACTTATTTATTTTAGATGAGTACATAAAAGCAAGGCGTTATATTAATAAATTAGTACAAAACCATGCATCAACATCTGGTTCAGAGATATCCTTGTCTGAAGCAGAATTTGTGGGCAAAAGAAAAAGGATACGAAATACAATGTACGATTCCTCTGATGATGAAGACTGTGTTGTAAATAAAGTAAGGCACAAGGCAAATAAATCTAGAAATGAAACACCAGATTCAGATAACGAGGATCCAGAGATTTTGGCGATACCTACACCGCCGATGCTTAATCGCACGACATGGACTCCTAAACTTACACCTATTTTGGAACGCAGTTCTATAACACAGGGGGCTTCATCAAAATCAGTCGTCACTTGTACATGTTGTCCTATTCACAATAAAACCACAGGTGAGTTCCATTAAGGTATTATCTGGTATTATCAATTAAAATATGGATACGTATAATTATGTATTGGTTTATAAATTAAATAAACTCTAGTTCACAGTTCAATTTAAAATCTTGACGAATACGAAGCCACTCAAATTAATAAAATAAAAGTACTTGGTCAAATTTTTAATTGAACTACAATTGAAGTTGAAGTACAATTTATTCCATTTTAAGGTAGTTTACTCTAAAGTAAAATTTTCAGGTGTTCTTCAACAAATATTACGGAAACAAAATTTGATACACGCGTCACAATTACAGATTTTGGATGAAATTGCGTACTAAAACCATTCCAAAGGAAGACAACATTGACGAATTTTCTATTTTTAAATTTAATTTACCGTTGCCTGTAAATGTGCTTGATGATGTAGCAGGACTTGAATCGTTTTTAAATGAAAAGCAAAACTTTGTTAATTCTGTAAGTGAAATATTTCTTAGATTATATGTACTTTAAACACTAATAATATTTCGTTGAAGGCTAAAGAATTATCAGCTATTGGTGGGGACTCGCCATATGAGTTTATTGCAAGAGCCATTCCAAAAATTTTTCACTCATAAAGTGGCTTCGCAATATAGTTACGAAGGAAAAGGAATGGGAAAACACAAATTTTGCCAACTAAAGTTTAGTCAACTTCTATTTGGTAAGTCATTTGTTTGCTGTAGTGTAAAAAATATGTAACCTGAATTTTCTTTTATAGATGCAATGAAAATAAATAAGTCTACTCAAAATAGTAATTTAAAAGAGTTCGAGCAGGCTATAAGGAAATATTTAAAAGATCACCGGAACGAGCGAATGCAGAAACTGCAAGGCAAAGTAAGTACTAAATATTTGAATCAAATTTAGACCCTATAAATTATTTCCAATGGTTGCCAAAAAGTGATTGCAATTTTATTATTGGTTGTGATTTTGTAGTTTAAATTTTTACAACAATTTAAATAGTTTTTTTCAAAATAAAAATTCTTACATTGACTATATACAAAATCTACATAATCGGAAGTATTTACTTTTACGAAAACTTATTTAATCAGAGTTTTCTTACTATGTATTACCAATTTCGGTAATTAGTTTTATCTCGGGCGGCGCTGGGTTGTTTACACAATTCCGATGTTTTCTCAGGTTTTTAATGCTCCATTCACCAAACGCCAAAATCCCAACAAACGCGGTTTAAAGACAAATTCAATTCAAATGAACAAATATCTTTTTTATTATTCAAAATAATGCCTTCAGCACTGTTGGAGTCACAATTTGAATCTATTTTCACAACACTTCAATTCTAATAACTTTTTTTCAGATCGCAGTGAAGTTTCAAATTAAAACTACTTAATCTAGAAAAAGAATAAGTTTTTTTATGTATTAATAAGTACGTATGTATATTCTTTTTAGTGTTACATAAGAATTCATTGGAATAAACGTTATTTTGTACTTTTTATGTATGTATTTTTTTAAACAACGTCCTTTCAAGGTTATATTTTGATACGTTTTTGGACCTTAAATGTCTAGTTTTGGACGTTAATGGAACTTCCGAGTTGGATGTCAAACGGAGGTCCATCTAACGTCTGTTAGAGGATAGTCGGACCTTATACGCCGTCCGAAGGACTATGGTTTAGCCAAGAACGGACGTTCGATGGAAGTTCACTGGATTTCCATGTGTTATATGGGTGTTAGGTTAGATCGAAATCGTTTAACCTAAAATAAGTGTTTAACCTAAAATAAGTGTTTAACCTAAAATATGTTAGGTTACATCGAAATTGTTTAACCTAAAATAAGTTAGTGAAATCAAAAACATGTAACATAAAATAAGTTAAGTTAGATGTAAAATTGGTAAGTGAAATAAGGGAAAGAAAGATAGAGGAAAAGAACAAGAGAAAAAAAGAAAGAAGAAAGAAAGAGGAAGAAAAAAAGAGAAAAAGAAAAAGAAAGAAGTTGAAATTGAAAAAAGAATAGAATAGTAAGGAAGAAGGCCCTCCTACAGGTCCGCCTATGGAACGCCTGTAAAGAAAAGAGGGAAGAGTAAGGGATGGGAGTGGGGACGGGCTTTGTGTAATGTGTTTGTGTTTTGTGCTTGAAGACGTCGCAAGACATCGAATATTTTTTGGCCGATTTCGATGCGAGTTTGGCTGCGCCAGACAACGAAGAGGCTCCGTCCAAATCGGCCGAAGACGAAGATTCTGCTGCTCGATTCCGTGCCGTCCATCCACCTCCGGTACCGAAGTCCGTTTTGAAAGATGTCGATTTGTCCGGTACGTTTGCAACACCTACGACGTGTCGCTATCACCGGTACGTCACCTACGACGTGTGCCCTCTATCACCGGTACGTTTGCAACACTTACGACGTGTGCCGCTATCACGACGTGTACTCATTCCTGTTCCACAATATCGGTGGCAACAGGTAATGGACGGTACAAGATGCGATTACCTCGTCAGAATATCGCGCCCAGAAGAGACAATTAATGTCTTTGAGACGTCACATGAAAAGTTATTTATATTAACAACCGCGTCGAATGTGTAGTACACACAAGTTTTTCGCAGGTAAAAATTTCGAGGTGATGAAGCTCTGTCTGGGAATTTGGACTTGATGCAGGTATCGCAAATGCTGGAGTTGCCTGGTTACTCATCGTCTCCCTCCATTGCCGCCGCTAATAATCCTGGTGCTTCTGCTACTGGTTTTCATCCTTCAGCATCTACTTCTGCTCTCGTTTCTGCTACTGCTTTTGGTCCATCGACATCTACTTCTGTTCACGCTTCTATTTCTTCTACTTCCGCTCCTACCTCTTGGTGCTTTGACACTTTTTAAATACTGCAATTCAAACTGGTTTTCAACGGAATTGCTTGATAAAACTAACGATATAATTAACCATTTTGATTGCCAACTTCATAAACAATTAACAATCTTGCGCACCAGTTTGAAGCAGATTACGTCTTTGGCCAACAGTCTTCGCCACACTTAATAATTTAGCTTCGTTAGTGGTGACGTTTGATGCTTTAAGCAATGCCATTCGCCAGCAACTAACCAAATGTGAAAAAATTATTAATCAAATAAATCTTTCTTAACGGCTACTTAGGGTTATAAGTGTCGGCGTTAAATAACGGGGATGATGAGAATCGGCATGACTCGGAGGATGCGGCTATCGTTGAGGTATGAAGTTGGTGGTCTTTATGTGTTGTCCGGGACAATTTACTATTAATGACGCACGTCAATATCGAGACATTTTGCGACGTACCAATTTCTTATAAAGTTAATTACGATCCTCTTAAGCAGATATCCGCCAGCAAAGGATATAAATACGTTAACATTATTAAACCCCTCTTGAACCAAAAGAAACCTAACGTATGGTGGGCAAAACATTGGAAAAGCGGTGGTGGATTGGAATCACGACTACGACCACAAGAAAAATCAACGTTTAAACAAGTTTTATCTAACGTCGCCGCCACGGATAATCGATATTGGGACGATCCCAATCGAATTGGTAGAAAGACTTCGACTATTAGTTGCTTCTAAAGCCGCCGGTCATACGGGTCACGATAATGAAATCATTGCCATTTTGGAGGAATTGCGTGAAGCCGGAATTGTTAAATAAGTTATCTTTTACTATTAAACTCGGTTTTATATTATAAATACTTTGTTTCAAAGAATTTTGCTCAATTTGATTTAGTTGCTGTCGTGGTCGGCATGCCTCTAAATAAATTTTCTAATTACGTACACGGAAAAATGATTATAGATAAATTTGGGAACGACGTTCACAGTAACTTCATTTTAAAACGCTTAAATAAAGATGTCATAGAAAATATGTTGACATACATATTCGAAAACAGGAAGATGATATACAACAAATTATAAACGGACATGTTACAATGTTAAAAAAAGATTTTCAAAATCTTAAACAGGAAGTTCAAGAAAACCTTGAAGGCATCGTACAACTAAAACAGCCACAAAAACTAAGCAATTTATACTCTGAAACTATAGTGTATTTTAACACAGAAAGACGATTAACTGACGGATTTATGATTTTGAAAGGCGGTCGAAATTGTTGTTACTTTTTATGATACAATCCGCTATAATTACGTTTTAGAAATAACTCCACCCGTTGGTGATCTACAAGTTGGATGGGATTACAAAGTATACATATATATAAATAATAGAAGGTACGATGACAAAACGATCGTCGGAAAAAATTTGAAAATGACGAAATTTATGTGCAAATCGAAAATCCAAGTTCGAAACTACCAAAACTAACGTTTTATCTTAAAGTTCCCGTTATTTCTACATTTGAGGAATGACGGTTGTCGTTAATATTAGTATAAATGTGAGTAGTAGAGTAATGGGCATTCAACATCAAAATCAATTGCGCGATGTAATTACTCTCTGTACATGCAATTACACTAAGTACACGGCGCGTACTTACATGTGCAAAGAGCGGTTGCGGGGTGTAGGTGCTGTACATGCAGTACTTTTGTAATTACTTTCGGTACTTGCCGAGGGCATAATTGGGCCAACCCTTTCCGCCGTCACCCTTGATGAGGTATTACATACTTTCTCTCTGTACGCAAGTACATGAAGTAATTGGTCTCTGTACATTGTGTTAATTATAGGGACGACAAGTACATAGTACGCAAGTGTATGAAGTAATTGGGCTCGGTACATTATGCTAATTATGCGGATAGGAAAGAATGTAGACGCAGGTACAAAACCTTCGCCGTAGAGCAGGTAAAACAACCCCTTCAGCATAAAGTTGTAGACACCTGTTAATTTTTAACCGTTAAAAGTAGTATCATTTAAATAATCTCAGCTAATGAAAACCGTTAATTACACATATTTACACCCATTTTGTCAAGGATGTGGCTTTGTTAAAAAATATTTGAAAACATGTTGTTTATTTGCGCCGTCCTCCGTCACATGATTTCCATAAATAACGACTTTTGTATAATTAGGTGACAATAAAATTCAAAAGCACATACTCGATGTACATCTAAGATGGCCTTCTTGCAAGACACCACACCCGTCCAAGATGGTGTGTATGTAATTGAATAATTGCTAATTAAAACCGCTAATTACACGTAATGATTGTTCAATGGTTTATATTCTAATTCTAGTACCACCGCCCGTGTACTTTCAATATTGATAGGGTGGAAATAAATGTAATTATTTTGTTTACAACAAGAATTTAAACTGAATGTCAATTATGTAATTGTGTTAATTATAATCAACAGCGTTCTATTGTAAACATCGTTATGCCAGGTGTTTGAGGCGTTTATCCAAAAATTCTTGTGTGAACTTGCGACGTTATTCTTTTCTATCGTATTTGTTTATCCCTCTCTTGCAGCATGAAGGGTATATCTAAAAGAATGCGGTGGTTGGTCCTGAATAAGGGTTATAAAAATCAAAAGTTTGTAGGAATTAAGAATCAGAATATAAAAGAAATTGAAGGTCAAAATGTGCTTTCTATTCTTTAAATGATTAATAACGAGATTATTAAATTGTCTATTTATATTTAAATTAAACTTCGGTATTGTTCAATAATGATTAAAATGAATCTAACAGGCTAGCTATCTCGATCACTACCTTCGTACCCTGCCAAACAAGGGTTAAACATCTGCAATCTTCCTTCTAAATGCAGATACTCGAGCGTGTTATTTCATAAGAATTTTTAACAATATGGAAGCTGTAAAAATCAGATATTTAAACGGGAATTATAAATGTGACTGTAATTTTACCGCAGCCAATTCCTCGATGTTTTTGTTAATAAACTCTTAAATTGCAAAGTACTGTTATCGCGATCACGGGACGTTAGTTGTAAATTTTACGGTCCCTTCTAAAGTTATTATTTCATTTTTATTATATAATACCGTACTTTTCGTGTTGTACCAAATATTTCTCTTCTTATTGCACTATTGGTTTATGTTTCTGTTATTAAATAGTATTAAATTTACAGTGTAAAAGTTTTGATTTTACAGCAGACTTGTAGGCCTTTTATCATAAGAAAATACCCTCGTTAATACAACAACAAAAATATTCACTCATATTTTGTACGAAAGAACGGTAAACTGGGCTGATGTTAATTATAAACTACAAGTGTCGTAGCGTTTTATACGCAAAGTTTTTGATATTTTCGGTATTGAAAATTAAAACTAGGAAAAACTTCATTGACATATAATACAGTGGATAATGATTTCGAAAATCCTTTATAAATTGGTAAATCCAATGTAAATTAGGCTTTAATGTAGAAGTAAATGAAATAAAGCGGAGATATCTAAGGACCTCTCTTAGTTTACATTAAACAACTTTAGTCGATTGAAGGCAAAAAAACTCTAATTAATATTAAAAATTATTGACGAGAAGTGTTTATGTGATAAATCTCGGCAGATTTATATCTAGGAAAATATCATAAAATACAAATGTATTCCAAATAGTGTATTTTAATTACAATAAATTCTATGACTGTCTGCCGTTGATAATTGATTAACATCTTACTCAGTATACTTACTTCATCTGTCAAATTTTATGAATTCGTGCATATGTCTCTCTGCTATAACATAGATTTTGGCATCCTGCAGGCAACAATTGACAAGAGATTTAACCGACCTTTTCTACTACACTACAAGCGTTATCAATACTCACCATAATTGAATTCAAACCGAAATAGCTTAATAAAACCGATACAAGGTTAAGGTAACTTAGCGGTTGTGCCAACAGAAATACACATACTCTTGACTAGGTGGCGCTGATGGCATTTATTAGCAGTTTCTATACGAAATTTATGTAGGTTTATGAAATCCCAATTATCGAAACATGAAAATAATATGTATCTTGCGATGATTGTTTAGTGTACTTCAGTAATGAAGGTGGATTATATGAACATCAAAATTTTCGTTGTAACCATATAAGGGTTCGACTTCTCTCGAAGGGAACTGTGAAATGATGGTTTGGAAACGGACTATCTAGAAATATTTTAAAATTTGAAGAAATTAAAAAAATAAGATAACCTTTCCGGTGTATGCAGATTTTAGTTCTTTACTGGTGTATGCAGATTTTGGTTCTTTACTGATGCCTACTGTATACTGTAAAAAGGTGATGTAGAATCATACAGAAAAACACATATCTATCAGCGTTATTCTTTTTAGATATTGTATAAAAGGTTATAAAATAGCAGTGTTCTTGAACCCGCATAGCTTGGTCTATCGTGTTCCGACAGGTAAATCTCACTTTTTCAACGTAAATCTCTCTCTTTTTAGCGCATTTGCTCATTCCCGCTATTGTCTAGCCAGTTTTATGTTATATCATCTATGTTATCTAGTTGAATCAAATATCTTATACTTTTATGTCACCATCTTAATTTAGATACTTGTTGTATAAAAAGGTTTAATGTCAATATGTATGATAAACATGTATAGCGCGGTGACGAAACCACATAGTCACCCGAAAGAAAGATCAGGAACGGTAATAAGTTCATAGAAAGGACTATTTGGAACTCATTTTTCATGGGCATGAAAATACGAAGTACAACGCTTAATGATTTCGAAAATCCTTTATAAATCGACAAATAACGCAGTATTTGGAAATTTCATGGCGAATGTAGATAAGTGTACGGATGCAATAGTTGCAATAGTGTCGACAACCCCGCCAAAAAGAATAAACCGGTTAAGCAGTTTTACAACAAGAGTTTATCAATAAATCCGACAGTTGTTTAAACCTGTTCTACAAACCATGGTTTTAAACTTATTTAAAAAAAACAGTGGTTTTAAACCGGTTTCCTGACGATATGTCCTTATCTAGATCCCTGATTAGTGCGAATCGGAATATTATTCCTTGATCAATGTAATAATTATGTTTAATCAAGTTTTTCTCTCACTCGTATACGCTACCGTTTAACATTTGTCTATATTTAGAGCCAAACAGCATGTACAATGTTTGAATTATGTTGAAGATAATCACATTAAGTTAGAAGCCTGTACATATAATTTTAAATCAGCAGTAAAAAAGAGTATGATCAGACCGTCTGTTATATCTTTTGGTAAAAAATCAAAAAACAGAAGAGGTGGGGCTAAGTTTGGCACTTGAGCAACTTTAGAACAACGAAGCAGAAAACCATGTTGATTAGACGAAATATCTTGAAAAAATACTTTGATAAATTATGCTGTATAACAACATTTCGAAAACTTTAGCAAACATTGTTTAATATTCCAATCGGACATAATTGTTGCAATTATTAGAATCATCACTCTTGTGGATGAAGAAACATTTTTCCCTATATTTCAGAAAACCAATGGGTTTTGACAGCGATCTTAAAACAATACATAAGGGTATAGCCGAAATATAAACATAATCGGTTGAAAGAAAGAATCTGATCTGGTTTTGACGTTTGTTGCATAGTTTTTAATACATCTGACAACATCTTGTTCGATAACATTCTTAATCAATATACCAAAAATTATATTAATAATGGTCGGAGCCTAAATTTATGGAACGTCAGTTCTCATATAACTTGTTCTGCTACATTTACATGTTACTTCGTTCGAATAGAACGTTTGTTTTTATCATTACGACGCTATTTTTGTTAATTTATTGTATTTAATCCACTTAGATTTAGTACAATTAGCGTATATGTTACATGATTTTCCGATAAGAGCTCTCATACACTTTACCATTATCTTTCACATGTCTTAATAAAAGACCAACTTTTCCGCTCGAAACGTCGACAAACCTAAAAGGGCACGGTTATAGATTGATGTCACATCCTCTCCAAAGTGTCTTCTGTGTCGTCCGATCCCTGTGAAATTCCTACGTCTTGACTCAACTCTCAAAGGTACAGGTATTAATAAAAATAATTATTTGATTTCACCCTCATTAACGTCAATTTCGTATGAAACCTTGTTCGGATCCTTTTCTAAAACTTGCTCCTTTATTGTAATGGCGTTTTAAAACATGCTGTTTTTGTTGCTTTTCTCCACTTTTCGGAAACGATAGGTTTCTGAAATAATTGCACAGAACACTATAAATATGTCATTTTTATTGTATGATGTTAACGCTCCTTTGACATGATAGATAATGGTTAAAATCTAATCAGATTTGTACTATTATCACATACAAAACACATAGCGTAAGACATTATGGTTAAACTTCTCGGAATTGACGCTTGTATGGTTTAAATAATTGTATACTTCTGCAAATAGTAACACCATTACGCTGAAACGCCAAAAGCCGGTAGAGAATAGGTAGCCGGTTCTGGACCTCACTTACTCACCTCTGACGTCACAACTCATAACATATCGCTCTCTCTCTCTCTCTCTATCTCCCTCTTGTCTCTTCTCTCTCTCTTTCTTTCTCTCTCTCTCTCTTTTGTTTGTGCCTTTCTACTGCATTGTTTTGCGTTTAGTTTCACTTTGTTTGTACGTCATAATACCAACATACAGAGTGTTACAAGAAAAATTCCTGTAACTAGTGAATATTTCTAACTAGATTTATAACTAGATTCTTTACAATACAAATATATACCAATACGCCAACATGTTAGTAAACCTGAATTATGAAGTAATTGTTAACGTTCCACTTTTAATGCTTACCATCACCGAATCCCTATCATAACTGTTGGATATACATGATCTCAAGTTCCGTTTGAACGTTACCATTAATTTGAATATGTATACATTTATTTACCAATTTCTAACTTCATCACTTAAACACAGTTGGATTATTGATAATACATCATATATCTTGCTTAAAACAAATGGAATATCATACAACCAAATACAAATTACCAAAACTTACAACGCTAATTAAACCAAACCATCATACATTCAATAAAAAATTACAATTACAATTTTTTAAATGTAAAAGAAGTGCTTAATACGCCTAGAGGCCCTATGTTAATATTTGTATTGTATTACTTTGAATCTAGTTAGTTATGTTACTATTTGTCATTGTATTACTTGTAGTCCTTAAACTTTGTTAATTGACAATCCGCCACAATATGGACAATGGTCTCTGATTCGTTTATACAAACGCAAATTTGGATTAGCAATCGCATGCCATTTAAGGGTGTCGTTTACCTACTTCGCTAAAACATACATTACTAGTTTCGAATTATCTTCAATAGTTTTGAATATTTTGTTTTGCCATCATCATCTTAGGTAAATTAAACACCAAAGAATGGAATGGTTTTTGCAGATTTTTAATATTTTCATTATTTTGTTATTAAATAAATCACAAACTTTGAACAATTTTTCAAACAAAAATTTGAAATTTCGTTTATAAATCCCACAAAAATTTAGTTATTGCCCATTTTTTTAATGCAATGGTTATAGTTATACATAAGTAACATATAACAATAAAGAAAACTAATGTGATAAAAGTTTATTTATAGAAAATTGATAAATACTATAAAAAAACGAGTTGGTGGCAATTTTAAAATTGTGACCTTACGAGATGAACATTTTGGTAGATTTTTTCGTACAACGTAACTTATTAGTATAACTTTGGAATGGTTTTGAGAAAATTTGAAAATTGTTATTATTTTTCGAGAAACTAATACCTTTGCCAATATAAACAAATGTCATTTTATCGTTTTCTACAAAGGTATATGTTATGAAAATTCGAATAAGATACTTGTAAGTATTACCTACAACTTATAATATTTCAATTTTTAATCACTTTGATATATAGCAATAAAACGCAATTTACCATAAGAAAAATTGTGATAAAACTCATAAAAATGTATTCGCTAATACGCCTCTCAAATTCTGTTCCTGCAACTAACATTACACTATACCTGCGTACCAGCGGGAGAGCTGTAGTATGCTGAGGCTTGTTATATTTACTGTAAGGTACGTGATTATTTTACCCAAAGTAAATAAGGATTCGGTACAGAAAAAGATGAATAAACTATTATCTAGTTTTTAGTAAACTAAGAAGTCAAAATAAAGAATGATTTATTTACACCAAGAAAATGAACGCAGTAAATAATTATTTAAAAAATTATTCATAACTAATAAATTGACAAATAATAAAAGATAAGTATATTGTTACAAAATTATTTATTACATTATTACAATTAGATAATAAACAAAATTAACTTTTACGATATTCATAATTAACCACGTAATTTCATATTCCTTTTTTTTCTAGGATCAATGATTTCAGGGAGTAAATAATTAAAATAAAACTTTTCCAGTTTACCCACACAGGATTTCCAAAATTGTCTATTTCTTTCAATTATTTCTATATATGAGTCTACTTTAGTATACACCATGAAGTAGCATATTTGTCTATTCGTTATTTCTAATTGTCCTTGTATCTGACAATAATATGGGTGGTTTTGCTTAAGATTTATTTTATCCGACTTAAATTGTAAATAATTAATTTTTTTTTAATTACAGCTTCATTTATTGTCATATTTTGCGCTGAAAATGGACACTTGACTTCAATAATTGCATTTTCTTCAACTAAACCATCTGGAGACGCTGCTAAATAAGGTTTATTTATATCAACGAACATTCCACACCTTTTCACTCGAATGTTCATTTTAACTTCCAATTCTTCAATTGCCTCTTTTTCCGTTTCATTTCCATATTTGGTTGCTGCATTTGAAAAAGTTTTGTACAATAAACGTTCAACCACACCGACTCTTGAAGTTGTATGTCTCATATTTCTTATAACACCGAAATTTGAAGCTGTAATACGTTTTAAACGTTCTTTTAACCATAGTTGTGATTGATTTTGCTCTCTTGTGTTTTCTTCTAATACTTTCGGATCCGTTTCTTGTAGATCCTTCAAGAACTCTTCCTTTCTTTTTTCGTATTCTTCAAGACTCAGGTCTGGTGTTTCTTCCGCTGCATCGGGTCCGTAATTTCTGTCTGTTCCATTGCATACAATGATCTTTTTTCTTTTACAAGGTATATTTCCTTTTTGTTTCCTCGATTTTCGCCTGATACTTTCGCGCATGCAATATTTTTGTGTATGTTCCCAGCTTTACAGCCAGTGTAGGATTCATGAATTGATGATAATAAATTTCCATCGGTGTTATAGGCAGTTACTGCTAGTTCGCATCTAGTTTTGTATGATCCTCTTAGAGAATAATTCACCCTCTTACCACCAACAAATTGTGCAACATATGCATTATACATTTCCGCTGGATTATTATTTAATTCGTGAATTAAGCTTATCGCGTTTTCAGCCACTTTTTTCAACGGAAATTCAATTTCTTTTAATAAACCACTGCTCTTAAATTTTGTATATACAGTGTCATCAGTTTCGTTTTTTTGTACAGAAATATTCTGCGCATTCTTTGTGGTTACCAAGAATATGCGAGACACTATTTAAAATGTCATTTTGCAATAATTTGATTTGTTCCGTTATTAAAATATTTTCATTTCTTCTGAATTTTATCGCACATGTTATAGCATTTCTGAACCGCATAATATTTTCGGAAACAAATTTTTGTCTTCCCCGAAAATCCTGGCTTATATTTTATATCACGTAACTTATTTATATAGTTTCGTAATATATGATTGGTACATTCAATTTTTTCGACTAACACATTGGTTCCATACGGTAAAGTTTCTTTAATTTTTCGGTACACGCTGCTATCTCCATCTCCCACAAGTCTACCATAAATTAAACCATGCATGTCAATTGAACTACAAAATCCTTCTAAAATTGCAGCAGCTTCCATTCCTGTACTACTTCCGTTCCAATTTTTGAAACAAAAATGATCTTTTTGTGATTTGAACACAGTACTATCGCAAATCATACAATATCTATTTTTGACACTAATAAACAGAATTTTTTTTGTTTCTAAACCAACAATACATGCTACACCCGAAAGTGCATTGTAATTTGTTCGGTAAGATCTCTTACTCCACGCTCCGTCGGCAATAACTGTAATTATTGGAACACCATTTTTATCCACACTTCCACGTTCTTTGGCAATTTTGGCTTCTTCACACGCAGCTTGTTTCATTTCTTCAAGTGCTGACTTATTTATAGCTACGGCTAATTTATTTTGATAACTATTAAATGTTTTGGAAGAAATCGTTGGAATATCCAATGCGCTACAAAATGCAGACAATTGGCGAAACCCTCCTCCAGTAATTAACGCAGCATTGGTAGCTGCTGCATTTATATTCATATATTCTTCACTTAATTTTGGAGATTCTGAATGAATATATGACTTTAAATTACACATACTGCACAGAACACAGAAAATTGATTCAAAACCAACTCGTTTTTCACTAATCACGTTCATATCGTAAAATGAACAACCAAAGCCTTCGTGTCTCAATTCTTTCAGCGCATTAAAAAAGTACTTAATATCTATTATTCTTCGACCTGATATTGCTTCTATTCCAACACGAGGATAATGTGAATTATCTTTTTCTATATTCAATGGCGGCAAGTCATCTTCGTTAGTGATTTCCTCCATGTCAAAAATATCTCCTTCAACCGTTGAAATGTTTTCTTCGGTGATGGATAGAATTTCAGGTAATGGTGTTCTAGAAATCACATACTGAATCAATCAAAAAGATGTTAAATTAGAAAAAACTTTATTTGAAAAAAAAGTTGTTCAATAAATAGTTTGGAAAATTCATACTAAAACAAGTGAGTGTTCTCAGAAAACGTAATTTACAACAATTTTGTTAAACGATTGTCGGACATTATCGATTTTTGGGGTTCTTTTGTAAATTAAATAAAAACAACGTGATAAAGAATCGAAACTTACCTCCAACGGCGTAATGTATTTATTTGATCACCATATTTTCGTTTTTTCTGTCCAGTTGATCTCTTTTTCTTCGTGTAATTTCCCATGAGCAAAGTAAAAATTAAAACTTTGATTAAAAAACAACAAAACAGCAACAACAAATCAACTTCAACAACTAAATAACAAAAACAAAACGACAAACAAATCGAGAACGATGTAACAACATTAATAAAACAACAAAGTATTACAGTATTCACTGTTAAATAATAAACGTTTTCAATTACAGGTCACACGTGAGAATGTAATAATAACAAGAAATGACCGGTATTGATGGATTTACCTCAAACAGCCCCTTCCCTTTTACAAATTAGTAATTAGCGGAAAACTCGTATACCCCACTTATTACCATCATTTTCAGAAATTGCATGTTATCGATTAACCGGTCTATTTTAATAAGTAAAGTTCATACAATTTCTTTCTGATGATTTTCAATGAGGTATGAAGATAATTTTCAAAATTTATTTTTACGATAATTTTCAGCAGTAAGTTTTCTACCGGACACTTCTCAAGCAGAACTTTTCGGCTAGAATCTTTTGAATGAATCAATCATATAATAGGGTATTTGACTAATGTTCAAATATCAAGATTGGCGCAAAAACGCAGGTTGACGTCATGTTGGTCTAAAGCGTATCTGCGCCAATAAGGTTTAAATGGTTACGTCATAGTTTTTACTGTAACCGTTGGAATTAATGATTCAATTTTATTTATTGTAAGCAAAACAAAAATAATAACGCAAAAAAGGGTTTAGTAAATACATATTTATTGTCTATAAGCTAATCGAGTTCTATTTATTATCCACCTTACGTTCATATGTAATGGTAGACAGTACATTTTTCGGTATTGTTTTAAAAAACTATAATCTGAAGTGTAATATGCATTGTATATTGTACGAATTTGCAAACGATATTTACCTAATGATGCAAATTAAAAAGGCTTTTGTTAGGTAATTAGCTTAATCCGGTTTTGAAAAGCAGGTATACTCATAATGCCATAAATAAACATCTTATTATATTATACTCAATGACAACCCCACACAGGTTCGGTGTTGGTGAAAGATACTAGCCAACACACGACTACAGGTGTAATAAGGGTTGCATTTCCGAAAACCCGATAGCAAAAATATTTAGGTAAACAACACCCTTAAGCAGCATTAAGTTGCATTTTGAATGGTCTGTTCTATGTGATTTACTGCTGACCGTATTTTTTCTTTTTAATCAAAGCAGAGGTTTCTATTGTTCAATCATCAATAAGATGTTTATTGAAAATACTAACTCTAGAGCATAATTTTTTCCACTCTTCAACTTCAGAAAAAGCCGTACTTAAACAGTCTTGCAACAATACAGGTATGCATGGTGCAATTCGACTGTGTTCTATTTTTACCCTTCTTTGATGATAGATTTTCAACCACACAAGCGCAATATTCCGCTTTCGAACAAACTAATGCCGATGCAACTGTACGAAGTGTCTTTGCGGCTAAATGAAAATTCATTATGGTGATCATGCAATTCTTTCGTATATATTACGCCAACCCAGAGATATATTTGGTTTTGATGAACCTTCAGATATCTCCTCTACTGTTACAAACTCCAACGATTGGTGATAATATCAATAACTTGACATGTATTTGTTGATAGCTTTCAAATACCGAATAACTACATTGCCTATTTCAGCTTCTAATATTCTTTTTAATAAATGTGACATAAGCGATATCCCAGTTAAGAGGTCTTAGTTTAATAGTTATATTTAAGTATAGTTGTTCCTGCACATACAGCAAGCCATTAATGAACTTAATACAATACAACCTTTACATACATGGAGAAAGAATAAACACTATAAGATACGTCAACAACATAGCACTAATCACGGAAACACAGAAAGAATTAAGACAAGCAATAGAAACTATGGACATGGTTTTTCAAAACGTCTATAACATCAAGATAAACAAAACCAAGACAAAAGGGATGAAGTGCTCAAGGAACAACCAAAATATGGATGACGAGGTCATTAATGGAGAAATAATAAAAACTGTGAGCGAATTCAAATATCTAGGGAGCATAATCACACAGGACGGAATAAATATGGCCAAGCAGAGCTTTTAAAAAAACAAACTACTTGCATTGAACGGTTTAACAATAGACATAAGAGTACAATTTACAAAAACATGCATATAAAGCCTAGGGAAAGCTGAATAAAAGAAAATAAACCTTCGAGGTGTGGTGCTTTAGAAGAATATTAGGGATCTAATGGACGGAAAGGAAAACAGATGAAGAAGTACTAAGAACAATAAAACAAGTAAGGAATATTTGGAACCTCATAAAGAAAAGAAAGAATGAAAATAATAGGTCCCATATTGAGAAGAGAAGGCATACTAAAACAATAATTAAAGGGAAAATAACTGGAAAAACCTCAAGAGCAAGACCACGCTTACAATATATTAAGCAAATAATAATAGACTCGGGCAACGATAATTATAAAGAAATGAAAAGCAAGGACCTAAATCCACAATCATGGAAGACTGCAACGAACAAGTCGAAAGTCTGACAACCGGGGAGGAGGATAATTGCTGAAGACAAACCATGAATAGCAGATAGAAGAAGAACATCCGTTTTAAGGGTAAGTCGCTGTATTCTCCTATGGTACTAACATTAAATGTTTTCCAAAGCGTTTGCACGTGATAATAATTCTTAATTGATGTATGTATGTCATTTTTCTGGGATTATAAATATCTTCAAGCAAAGTTAGTTGTTTGCAATATAGTTTATCAAAAGAACCGACAAATAAATATGGAAACCTGCTCTTCTTTTATAAGTCCAAATTTATTGTGTTTTAGGAAATAATATTTGATAGTTCAACATCGGTCATCATTTAAATTCATTCTTCGATTAAGACTGTCGCGCATAAATCGTAACGAGGGCCTAAGAACCTCATTTTCAAATATTTACTTCGTAATTTCTCATTTATATTTTTTTCAGCCAGATTTTGTTTCCAGAATGAGATATACTTTTCATTATCCGCAATAACATCTATTGCTTCACCTGCCACACCTAAGGTTTTTATAGGATAGAATTAATTCGATAAAATGTGAAAAACACTGCTATTGACGACTTGTAAAATTATGGTTTCAAACACTTTGGCTGGAACATGATCATGATCATATATACCGTTATCGTGCAGCGATGGAAGGGTTTTAACAAATATGACAGTTTGCAGATGGGATAAAACCACCCTTTCCTTTTCACTATGTACAATCACAGGGCTAAATTTTCTTACGTAAACTATTTTAACATCATTTTCTAGACGTTTACAAAGACTTTAGTGCAATCTTGGCCTCGATATTAAACATATTTTGATAACTTCTTTATACGATATCCAAAAGAATAAGGTTGATACATATCTGAGCTTATTACTGTTCCTAATCTCTCTGGTTTTAAGTGTTTTTTAATGGATAATTTCATATAGTGTATCTATCTTTATACTTGAACCAAGGAAAATCGTCTTGTAAATTAGTGCATCTATCTGCAGTATTGCATGTGTTTTTCTGTTTTGTTGAGATGTTCTTCAGTTTTGGGGAGTTTGTGTAAACTATAGACAAAGAGAGGTTATATTTCAAGATCTTTCCCTGCTTTAATAAGTATATATGAAAATAATTGTTTTTATTTGGAAATTTACTCGTAATTTTTGGATTTATCGTTCTTTTACATATCGATGGCTTAAGCGCAATAGGTTGTAACCCCTTGGCAGTAAATTTTACAGGAGACACAAAAAACTTCGCAGAAAGAATATTCAAGTCATGTGTGATATTTTATTAAGTGAATTATAACTAAAATATAATCAGACAAAGTATTTTAATTGCATTTTTAAATTATCGGTCCTATTTAATTATTTATGTGTGATACGTCCTATTGCGTATTCTTGTTTTGTGGGTTACGTCTTATTTATATCTTACTTATAGGGTTAGCACAAGAATAGATGCTAAGATGTGTGCTTACGACAAATTGTAATTGAGGGATACGACGTAAATCAACAAAAACAGATTAGAGAAGTATAGTTCGTGATGTTTTTTGTCTATGATAAAAATATACCCTTACCTTTCGTACACAACACAAAAACTGTTAAAACATAACATGAATAACTACATTTTTGCAGCTTTTTTAGTAGAGTTACGACATATTGCACTGAAATTATTTATTGAGGTTTCCGACCTATTACGTTTCACTTTGACCTTTCCTGGGATACGATCTTTTAAAATACTGAAGTAAAAGGTTTCTATGGTGATGAGGCTTACGTTCTATTGTGAGAACATAGATTCAAACTGTAAGAATCGAATGGCCCCAAAAACGCAAAATCCAATTTTTATGGGTTACGACATATTGCGCTTAAGCCATCGATTTGTAATGTAAATATTAATTTTAAAATTATAAATTTTTAGGTATTATTATGTTAAACGATTTTAACAAATATTGTTATATTATGCCGCTATATTCTTCGATGTTCTATTGATGAATTACCCAATGGGGACGAGTGCAAGTCTTATGGGTTTTATACAGTTTGTATTCGCTTGTACTTGGTTTCTTATAGATTTTATGGAAAATATTTTGTACGTCGTATGTTTTGTAAAGGTTTCTATGGGTTTTTATCGGTTTTCTTGTAGAGTTTAAACGGAAATTTTTTTGTATAAATAATTTAGTATTTCTAATAGAATTTACTGGAAATTTCACAGTCAAAAGCCTCTATTGAAACCATAGGAAACTATTAGAATTGTTGTATTGACTTCTACATGTATTTCCAACAGGGAACGATGAGATTGCAAGCTGATGCGTTAGTTTTGAAACCGTAGTGTAAGGATTTATATCTGAAAGTTTAGTTGAGATACATATGCAAAAAAACACAATAAGCCGATATACAAGTTTCTGTGTTCTTTAGTTAGGCTAGCGCATAAAATATATGATTTCTATTATAACTTTATAAAAACTTACGGAGATAATGAAATTGTCGTATACTGATTCTCTAATCCTACATGGGTACATTGATAACTTATGGAAATATTCAATAGTTAGGGAATTTTTCTTCTAACACTCTGTATGTTGGTATTATGACGTACAAACAAGGAAACGCATCATGCAAAAACAATGAGTTAGAGAGGAGAGCAAGAGAGACAGAGAGAAACAGAGCAAATAAGATACCAGAGAGAAAGAGAGAGAGAGAGAGATATATTGTGAGTTGTCGTCAGAGAGGTGAGTAAGTGAGGTCCCAGAACCGGCTACCTATTCTCTACCGGCTTTTGGTGTTTCAGCGTAATGGTGTTAATATTTGCAGAAGTATACAATTATTTAAACCATACAAGCGTCAATTCCGAGAAGTTTAACCATAATGTCTTACGCTATGTGTTTTGTATGTGATAATAGTACAAATCTGATTAGATTTTGACCATAATGTATCATGTCAAAAGGAGCGTTAACATAATACAATAAAAATGACATATTTATAGTGTTCTGTGCAATTATTTCAGAAACCTATCGTTTCCGAAAAGTGGATAAAAGCAACAAAAACAGCATGTTTTAAAACGCCATTACAATAAAGGAGCAAGTTTTAGAAAAGGATCCGAACAAGGGTTTCATACGAAATTGACGTTAATGAGGGTGAAATCAAATAATTATTTTTATTAAAACCTGTACCTTTGAGAGTTGAGTCAAGACGTAGGAATTTCACAGGGGATCGGACGACACAGAAGACACTTTGGAGAGGATGTGACATCAATCTATAACCGTGCCCTTTTAGTTTGTCGACGTTTCGAGCGGAAAAGTTGGTCTTTATTAAGACATGTGAAAGATAATGGTAAAGTGTATGAGAGCTCTTATCGGAAAATCATGTAAGCATATACGCTAACACTAATACTAAATCTAAGTGGACTAAATACAATAAATTAACAAAAATAGCGTCGTAATGATAAAAACAAACGTTCTATTCGAACGAAGTAACATGTAAATGTAGCAGAACAAGTTATATGAGAACTGACGTTCCATAAATTTAGCCTCCAACCATTATTAATATAATTTTTGGTATATTGATTAAGAATGTTATCGAACAAGATGTTGTCAGATGTATTAAAAACTATGCAACAAACGTCAAAACCAGATCAGATTCTTTCTTTCAACCGATTATGTTTATATTTCGGCTATACCCTTATGTATTGTTTTAAGATCACTGTCAAAACCCATTGGTTTTCTGAAATATAGGAAAAATGTTTCTTCATCCACAAGAGTGATGATTCTAATAATTGCAACAATTATGTCCGATTGGAATATTAAACAATGTTTGCCAAAGTTTTCGAAATGTTGTTATACAGCATAATTTATCAAAGTATTTTTCAAGATATTTCGTCTAATCAACATGGTTTTCTGCTTCGTTGTTCTAGCACGCCCAATCGTGCATGTTTTTCACAATTTGATAAAAACTCAGCCCACAAGTCCAAGTAGAGATTGTTTATTTGGGTATAGCTAAGATCTTTGATCGTATTCCAAACAACATTTTTCTTGTTAAAATGAAGACCTATGTGCCTCATAGCTCACTACGGTTATTCTTTCACTCATATCTTATCTGCCACCACCAATATGTAACATTTAAGAATTATTCATCTCGCTCGATATTCTCCAATTCTAAAGTTGCTCAAGTGCCAAACTTAGCCCCACCTCTTCTGTTTTTGATTTTTACCAAGGATATAACAGACGGTCTGATCATACTCTTTTACTGCTGATTTAAAATTATATGTACAGGCTTCTAACTTAATGTGATTATCTTCAACATAATTCAAACATTGTACATGCTGTTTGGCTCTAAATATAGACAAATGTTAAACGGTAGCGTATACGAGTGAGAGAAAAACTTGATTAAACATAATTATTACATTGATCACGAAATAATATTCCGATTCGCACTAATCAGGGATCCAGATCAGGACATATCGTCAGGAAACCGGTTTAAAACCACTGTTTTTTAAATAAGTTTAAAACCATGGTTTGTAGAACAGGCTTAAACAACTGTTGGATTTATTGATAAACTCTTGTTGTAAAACTGCTTAACCGGTTTCTTCTTTTTTGGTGGGTTTGTCGACACTATTGCAACTATTGCATCCGTACACTTATCTACATTCGCCATGAAATTTCCAAATACTGCGTTATTTGTCGATTTATAAAGGATTTTCGAAATCATTAAGCGTTGTACTTTGCATTTTCATGCCCAAATTTGCATATAAAAGGTTACAAAACAATGGTTAGATGATTTGGAAAAGACAAAAAGGCTAAAATGAGTTCCAAATAGCCCTTTTTATGAACTTATTACCGTTCCTGATCTTTCTTTTGGGTGACTATGCGGTTTCGCCACCGCGCTATACATGTTTATCATACATATTGACATTAAACCTTTTTATACAACAAGTATCTAAATTAAGATGGTGACATAAAAGTATAAGATATTTGATTCAACTAGATAACATAGATGATATAACATAAAACTGGCTAGACAATAGCGGGAATGAGCAAATGCGCTAAAAAGAGAGAGATTTACGTTGAAAAAGTGAGATTTACCTGTCGGAACACGATAGACCAAGCTATGCGGGTTCAAGAACACAGCTATTTTATAACCTTTTATACAATATCTAAAAGAATAACGCTGATAGATATGTGTTTTTCTGTATGATTCTACATCACCTTTTTTACAGTATACAGTAGGCATCAGTAAAGAACCAAAATCTGCATACACCAGTAAAGAACTAAAATCTGCATACACCGGAAAGGTTATCTTATTTTTTAATTTCTCCAAATTTTAAAATATTTCTAGATAGTCCGTTTCCAAACCATCATTTCACAGTTCCCTTCGAGAGAAGTCGAACCCTTATATGGTTACAACGAAAATTTTGATGTTCATATAATCCACCTTCATTACTGAAGTACACTAAACAATCATCGCAAGATACATATTATTTTCATGTTTCGATAATTGGGATTTCATAAACCCACATAAATTTCGTATAGAAACTACTAATAAATGCCATCAGCGCCACCTAGTCAAGAGTATGTGTATTTCTGTTGGCACGACCGCTAAGTTACCTTAACCTTGTATCGGTTTTTATTAAGCTATTTCGGTTTGAATTCAATTATGGTGAGTATTGATAACGCTTGTAGTGTAGTAGAAAAAGGTCTGTTAAATCTCTTGTCAATTGTTGCCTGCAGGATGCCAAAATCTATGTTATAGCAGAGAGACATATGCACGAATTCATAAAATTTGACAGATGAAGTAAGTATACTGAGTAAGATGTTAATCAATTATCAACGTCAGACAGTCATAGAATTTATTGTAATTAAAATACACTATTTGAAATACATTTGTATTTTATGATATTTTCCTAGATATTTTATCTCATAAACACTTCTCGCCAAAAATTTTTAATATTAATTAGAGCTTTTTTTTGCCTTCAATCGACTTAAGTTGTTTAATGTAAACTAAGAGAGGTCCTTAGATATCTCCGCTTTATTTCATTTACTTCTACATTAAAGCCTAATTTACATTGGATTTACCAATTTATAAAGGATTTTCGAAATCATTATCCACTGTATTATATGTCAATGAAGTTTTTCCTAGTTTTAATTTTCAATACCGAAAAATATCAAAAACTTTGCGTATAAAACGCTACGACACTTGTAGTTTATAATTAACATCAGCCCAGTTTACCGTTCTTTCGTACAAAATATGAGTGAATATTTTTGTTGTTGTATTAACGAGGGTATTTTCTTATGATAAAAGGCCTACAAGTCTGCTGTAAAATCAAAACTTTTACACTGTAAATTTAATACTATTTAATAACAGAAACATAAACCAATAGTGCAATAAGAAGAGAAATATTTGGTACAACACGAAAAGTACGGTATTATATAATAAAAATGAAATAATAACTTTAGAAGGGGACCGTAAAATTTTGTATAGACGTTCAATTTCTTTCAACTAACGCCCCGTGATCGCGATAACAATACTTTGCAATTTAAGAGTTTATTAACAAAAACATCGAGGAATTGGCTGCGGTAAAATTACAGTCACATTTATAATTCCCGTTTAAATATCTGATTTTTACAGCTTCCATATTGTTAAGCCTGTTAGATTCATTTTAATCATTATTGAACGATACCGAAGTTTAATTTAAATATAAACAGACAATTTAATAATCTCGTTATTAATCATTTAAAGAATAGAAAGCACATTTTGACCTTCAATTTCTTTTATATTTTGATTATATTCAAGGCCAACCACCGCATTCTTTTAGATATATCCTTCATGCGGCAAGAGAGGGATAAACAAATACGATAGAAAAGAATAACGTCGCAAGTTCACACAAGAATTTTGGATAAACGCCTCAAACACCTGGCATAACGATGCTTACAATAGAACGTTGTTGATTATAATTAACACAATTACATAATTGACATTCAGTTTAAATTCTTGTTGTAAACAAGATAATTACATTTATTTCCACCCTATCAATATTGAAAGTACTCGGGGCGGTGGTAGAACACAAACCATTGAACAATCATTACGTAGCGGTTTTAATTAGCAATTATTCAATTACATACACGCCATCTTGGACAGGTGTGGTGTCTTGCAAGAAGGCCATCTTAGATGTACATCGAGTATGTGCTTTTGAATTTTTATTGTCACCTAATTATACAAAAGTCGTTATTTATGGAAATCATGTGACGGAGGACGGCGCAAATAAACAACATGTTTTCAAATATTTTTTAGCAAAGCCACATCCACGACAAAATGGGTGTAAATATGTGTAATTAGCGGTTTTCATTAGCTAAGATTATTTAAATGATACTACTTTTAACAGTGAAAAATTAACAGGTGTCTACAACTTTATGCTGAAGGGGTTGTCGTTTTACCTGCGGCGAAGGTTTGGTACCTGCGTCTGCATTCTTTCCTATCCGCATAATTAGCATAATGTACCGAGCCCAATTACTTCATGCACTCGCGTACTATGTACTTGTCGTCCCTATAATTAACACAATGCACAGAGACCAATTACTTCATGTACTTGCGTACAGAGAGAAAGTATGTAATACCTCATCAAGGGGGGGCGCCGGAAAGGGTTGGCCCAATTATGCCCTCGGCAAGTACCGAGAGTAATTGAAAAAGCACTAAGCCTGCATGTACATCGTCTACACCCAGCAAGTGCACATGCAATTACACTAAGTACACGGTGTGTACTTGCATGTACAGAGAGTAATTACAAAATGTACTAGTTATTGCTGCTGAATGCCCATTACTCCTCTACT
>JALBCR010000419.1:307500-351081 GCA_030710515.1 Abscondita cerata | reverse complement strand
AGGAAACAGAGTATACGTAAATGGTTGGGACTCGATTCTAAACACAACAGTTGGATATCGAAAACAAACGTATTATAAGTACATACATTTTTATTTACATACGTGATATATACAATTTGATTACATATATACACAGTCCCTAAGTCAACGTGTGTGAAAACTGTCTTCCATAATGTAACGTTTGTCGTCTTGACCAGAAAGTGCAATCATTTTTTTAATTCTGTATACATTGTATGAAAATGTGATCGAAAAACATACATTTTTTTATATGCAGATTTTCCGTCCGTCACTACTCGTTTATAATCGTTTAAAGTTAAATGTTTGTTTATAACGTATTGCTTTTACACCTTTGGCCTTTTTATTTAATCGTATCGAATCTATGTCGTTTTTCATATCTTCGTACACGTTCTCCGATTTATTTCTAAAATCAACGAATCGGTATCCGTGTATAGCAATTCGACATTATTGTAGTATTTACGCTTTTAAATAATCATAAAAAATTCGTACATGACGGTTTTTGACAATTCTAAAATTGCGAATCCTAGCAAACAAAGGCGTTTATTATATCGAACTTCTAATATTTCCATTTCTACGGCCACAAAATTATCGAAAAATATTTTACTCCATTTAAAATTAGGTTTCGCTACAAGCTGCTTCCACTCCGGCTCTTCTATAATACGATTCCCAATGCGTCACCAATCTTGATGTCTCAATCCATTTTCGATTATTTTCCATTGTTTTCTGCCGGAAAACCATGTTGTTCATCAACTTGTAATGATTTTTTCGAATTCGTTACTAGCGTTGTTGTGTTTGTTCGTATTAAAATCTATATATTGCTCTTCATCCAATTCGACTGTTTGAAATCTGTAACGCTCTATGAACGTGTAAAAGTTTTAAATCGTGGTCGAGGTATCGCTTTAGATTAACGTAGTGTATTATATATTTAATTTTGTTGTATAAATTTGGAACTAACTTCTTAAATTTTCCATTAGGGAAGAAACATTTCTTCGGGACAAAACGGTAAACATATTATGGTATTCGTGTAGTTCTTCTTCGATACTGAAGATCTACTTCAAATACGCATCCCACGGCCTGATTCCTCATCGAGATCGCAATCGATAACTGTTGAATTTCGGCGTCCGTTAACCATCGAAATTCTCCCGCAGGCAACTTACGTCGGGCATGGAGGGCCATATAAATTCGTAGCATCCAAATAAAGGGATGTAAGATGACGGTTTCGACTCTCGCTGTTGTAATAGGGAGTAAATTTATTGTTCTGTCTTAGCCAAAACGTTTCGAACACATGCCGTGATGCCGCCGCGCATACCGGTTTTAAAAAAATGCACCACATATCGATATCGGCTTCAACAAATCGAGTTTTACGCTGGTTATCTTTTATACAAGCGTCACAACCGAATCCGGGCGCCGTAAAATAATGACACGGATCTAATTTATAATATTCAATGCGAAATTTTCAAAATATCCGACAACAATAATACGTCTGACTTTAAATATACATCACTGTAATCACCTAAAGTATTACACTGAAAACGTTCAACACTTTTAGGTCTCTCGCGCAATTTTCTTTCCGAAACGTGTTCTATCAAGCCTAAAACATCGTGAAAGTCTATGTGATCGGTGGTGCACTTCGTAACATCGAGTTTCTCAAAAAGAATCCACAAAAGAATAGGGGAAACCCCTTTGGGGGTGGTATTAATTCAAATTTTACATCGTCCGGGTAGTATTTTCAATTTCTGAACATTTGTCATTTTCTAAATACGATCCGAGTTTTTCCAATGACGACGCCAGTAGTAGAGTAATGGGCATTGACCATCAAAATCAATTGCGCGATGATAACTCATCTGTCAGCATGCAAGTACACACCGTGTACTTAGTGTAATTGCATGTGCGAAGAGCGGTTGCGGGTGTAGATGCGGTGTACATGCAAGCTTTAGTACATTTTCAATTACTGTCGGTACTTGCCGAGGACATAATTGGGCCAACCCTTTCGGCGCCCCCTGATGAAGTAAGATGGCCGATAGTGAGACTCAGCCATTGTGGGTGGCCATCTTTCGAGTACTTGTTCATAAGAGTGCGATGATTGGATAATTCGCCGCCCCTCGGTAGGGGTGGAGTGCTGTTAAGGCGGTGATTTTGATTAGAATTGTTGTGGGTGGCCATTTTCGAGTACTTGTTCATAAGAGTGCGATGATTGATAATTCGCCGCCTCCCGAGAGGGTGGAGCGTTGTTAAGGCGGTGATTTTGATTAGAATTGTGATATATTTTATAATGATATGCAAGCAAGATGGCCGTCTATAATTACAAATGACGTCCCTCGTCGCCGTCCGGGTGGATTTAATTAAGTCGGACTCGAGATTACCGAACAAGTTGGAACAGGGAATTATGTCCTTTTCTAACCAAACTATCTCTCTCGATGATCGAAAGTGCAGGTGTTGGCTAATTATAAATGCATAGATTGCAACGGGTGGATTTAATTAAGATGACCTCAAGAGCTAAACAAGTCGGATCCTGAAATTACATCTTTTCTAGCCTGTTTATCTCTCTAGTTGTTTGAAAGCCCAGGTGTTCCCTAATTATATATGTGCGGGTGTAAATTACGCCTCACACTTGCGGTAAAATAAAATGAAGCGGCCATTAGTTTCTTTTCGAGGCTTCGTGGAGGTGATTTCGGTTGTTGTTAGTGTTATGTGCGATAAAATAAGTTGTGATATAAAAATTTTATTCAACGCAAAATCGCGCTCCGTTCCATTAAATTTGGATTCCGCGTCTACGTCGATTGGGTTTGTGGTGGCGGTGTTGAACCGAAAAATCAATGGATACGTTAAACACAGGAGGACAACAGCAGCAAAACGCTCCGATGGATTCGACTTCATCGTCGTCGTCTTCGTGGTCTTTTGCCACGGAATACGACATAGCCAACGAGTCGCGACTTCTCAATTTCACAACGCTTCGAACGAGAAGCTGGTGAACGCGACCTGCTATAAGCTAGACTATGACGATGAGGGAAAATATATAGAAATCGGGTACAGTAACTTATCTGCAACTTACACCGGTAATTAGAATTTGGAACAGCCCAGAGCCCAGAGTATAATGGTGTATGCGGTGCAAGTGGTCCGTACAATGTGCATTACAACGATCGAGAAAAAACAATGTCCTGCTAACCATTGACGAATGGAAGACGCTAATGGGGCTCTGCAATCATCTCATGAACGACTTTTTCTGCAACACCGTCGACGAAGAGTTTAGACAGGAGTTTGTAGATGTTAATGACGGACCCCTAGAGTGCATAAGTAAAACTTCTGACATATCTCGCGATGTGAAAATCGTTTACACTACAGAATATCATCCTGATTTGGTTGGTTGAGCGCCTGTAGTGATAATGGTTTTGTAAACACAATCACTTTAACCCGTGATTATAAAATTGCGTTCTAAACAAGTGGGATGTGGATTGCATGTTTGGTTTGAGAGAAATAATTAATTATCGGTTGGAGCAATGATCGCATAACCTGGACGCGTTCTACAACCATGTAATCAAGGGTGTTGCAATCGAGCAGAGAAAGAAGAAAACATTGGAGCAGTCCAACTACGACGATGATGGCTGGAGTGTTTATGACGCGTATGAAAAACTGTTAAACATTGAATGTAATATTAATTCACAATAATGGTTATAATGGAAGTTTTATATCGCCGACCTAGTTTTATTATGTCGTGTAGCGGAAAATATGCGCTAGAAACCAAGCATCGATGATGCTTTTTATGTATTTCTTCATGTATTTTTTTTAAATATATGCATATTTGTCGAGTAATTTTTAATCAAGCCTGCAAGGCGAAAAATATTCTATGAGGTCTGTATAAATATATTTGCATGCTAATTGTCAGGCAAAGGAGTCATGCTGGCATCAAAGAAGGGTAAAAAATGAAGTGCAAACAAGGAACTGGTGTTATAAACAGTCTAATTAACAGACTTCCTGTAGAATTACACCTGCCAGGGTATCAGTATTGCGGACCGCACAAAGCTACAAAACGGTTGGCCAGGGGCGATGCTGGTATTAACGCTCTAGATTCGCACTGCAAAGCACATATCAGCTACAATACCAGCCCTAACGATTTAGCTGCAAGACATCGGGCTGATCATTTGCTCTAACAAAAGCTTGGGAGCGGTTCAAGTCAAAAGACGCAAGCTTGGGTGAAAGAACAGCTGCTCTAGCAGTTAGTGCGGCTATGCGTGCTAAGCGGTCATTAGGCATGGGTTTGAATAAATCAAAAACTAGAACCATGAAGCAAAAATAAAGAAGCGAAAAATAAAGAAACGAAGAGTGAGAGCATCGTTCAACAAAGTTCGCCGGATGATTAAGAATAATACGAAAACTAATTATGTAAACGGCGGCGGAGGTGGTAACCCTATCTCAATGATTAAAAAGGCCTACGATCAAGCGAAGCTGGCTGTTCGACATTTTGGTGGAAAACGAAACATAGTAATGCCGCGTATCATCCCAATCCCTAAAGTGGTGGAATATTACCATTTCTAATACCCCTATTTGCCGGGCTTTCTGCAACTGGAGCGCTTGCTGGTGGTGCCGCTGGAATAGCTAGAGCCGTTAACGATGCTAAACGCAAAGCAGCGTGCTGAAGAAGCTACTCGACATAACCGCACGATGGAAGCTATAGCCCTGGGGAAGAAAGGCAGCGGCATATACTTGAAGCCATACGGAAAACGCGGCTCTGCATTATACTAAAACCACAAAGACCGGTTCTGCGCTATTCTGAATAAAATTAACGTTGGTGGCGCTACGATAGCAAAGTTTATGATCCGCTGTAGTTGGGTACAGAAACAGCTGTGCATCTACGATTATATTAGATTTCATTTTTATAAAATAAAAATCGAAATTATGAATCGAGTTAAATTAAGTAGCATATTTGAGTATGCAAACTGTTGTGTACAATCAAGAAGTGTTGTTGAAGGTGAAGAAATTCTAGCCTCCAAGCACATGGTTTTATGTGGACATTATCCACAAATTTTAGAAAACCAATGGACAAGTGGCACATTTATGCATTGGTCTTACTAAACCAGTGCTTTAACATCCCCTCCACACACAATTAAAGGGGAAATAAAAGCAGATTACACAATAGATTATTTTGTGTGTTCATGCAAAGCCGGAGCATCCGGATGTTGTAAACATGTATTGACCGTACTTCTACACTGTAATAGGTAAGTTTTTAAAGTGTTTTTATTTGACTGATAATAAAACTGTATTTATTTTAGAAATGATTTGAATTCCTTAGAAGTATTGTCTTCAACTGATACACATTGCGAGTGGAATAAACTAAAAGGAAGTTCATTGGAAAAATATAAGCCAACTCCTGTATCACAGTTTAGTTGCTGCTTTAAATCTAGAGATGTTCAGCCCTTGGTAATTGACAGTGATGCAATTTTACTACAATTGTTGGAGTGTGCTCCTAACTCGGCGTTAGCAAAGCATTCCATTGGTAGACATATACCATTATTAAAATCTTTTAGTGCAAGTGACGAATCGTTTTTGTGTGATCCAACACCAATATCAGATAATATACACTCGTTATTTTATACATCAAAAACAACCACTAATGACCTTAATCAGTGACATTACAGTGAGTGACTTACATGAATGTTGTAGAACTTTTATCGGACAAATATTGTTATGATCAATGAAAGAGAAATTTGTGAAAAAACATTAACGGACAAAACTTTATGGCAACAGCAGCGACAATTTCGTGTCACTGGAAGCCGCTGTTACAGCCTATATACATATTCCTGGTGACTGGCAAAAGAAGGCTGAAAAATATTTTTGGCCAAAATCATTTGAAAATAAATTTACGAAGCATGGCAAACAATTTGAAGGGCATGCAAGAATTCAGTATTCTAAAGCTAAGAATTGTGAAGTGTTTGAGTGTGGAATAGTAGTAAATGAACTGAATCCATGGTTAGGTTATTCTCCTGATGGAATTATTTTTAACAGTGATGGAAGTGTACACAAACTTATCGAAATTAAATGTCCTTTCGAAGGCAAAATTTAAGTATTATGGATTTGCTACCAACCTGTAAATACCTATCGAATGATGAAAATTTCAATTTAAAACAAAAACATCAGTATTATGGCCAGATACAGTTAGGCATGGCATTTACTAAATGTTGATCAGTGTGATTTCATAATTTATGCTAGTAGCGATAACTCTTTATTTGTGAAAACTATACATTTTGATTTTGATTATACTTATAAGATGCTGTCAAAGATAAAGTATAATTATTTTGAAAATATGTTACCAGTTGTCTGCCAACAACATAAACAACACAAGTAGAAATAAATGTTCAATTTAAAATAATGGCATTTTATTTTTTAATATGAATTTGTACAATTACAACTAACATTTACAGAACCAGTGTTTATTAATGTTAATTAAATTTATCATCTCCTAGAATAGGAGAGCCTAAATTCACAAGTCCACATACCGTTGTAAATGCATCATCAACAATGTTTATTAATGACCATTCTATCTTACTATTAAAAATTTGAATACTTTTATTCTTTGATTAGAACGTTCTATGTGAACTCGAGCACTCGCAATTTTTCTATTTAATAAAGCCTCTTTCTTAGTGAGTTGTTTATTGTTTTTAAAAAGGAGGTCGAACTAACTGGATGCCAGACTTTTACATGTTTCATCAATTAGAAAACCTTTATCAACCATGACTGCGTCTCCGTTTTCTAACATTGTTATAAGAGGACTTTGCTCAAAGATAGCTTTGTCTGAAGTTCTACCTCCATAACAATGGCTAATAAAACTAATATTTCAGCTGGAGTAACACCAGTTAAGAATTTTAAAGTTAAGGTTGATTTATAGTGAGAATACAATCGAAGTCGACATGATAAACACTTTGGCTTCTGAACCGATACTTCTGTACAGTCTAATACGACTCTTACATTCTCAAAATCATTAAAACATTTTGGGAATGTTTTTTAAAATTTCGCATTTAGATGGCCAAGGAATTGCATTTTTTAAAATTTTTAGCTAAAATAGGTATAACAGACATAAAGATATTTTTACAAGTTACAGGGTGATGTGAATAAACAAAAACTTAACAATTTAAAAGACAAATTTAACCTAAGCTTCATTAAAGTTAAAATTATGCGTTCTTTTAACACTTAATTTGTGAATTCGCTTGTCATCAATTAGAGGTGTAATTAGTCTACACAGAGTATTTAATATAGCAAAAGTACGAACTCCAGTCAAGGAATTCAGTTTATTCTCATTAACAATTAATGAAGCAAATGAAACTGCTATATCTCCACTTGTAACCTGAATGCTTCGATTCATCATAGTACTTGACTGGCTTTCCTCCGGTACTTCACTTGCCATACTAGTGCTTGCTTCTTTATTGTTATGATGAGAATTTTCAATTGTCTTTATACTACTATTGTGTAACATTACTAAAGTATTTGCAATTTCCATTCTATCATTCTTTTCGTTTTCTTCGTTTATTAGTTTATTCAACCTTTTCACATACCTTTGTGTACGTTTATGTATAGGAGTTTGTGATGATATTGTGGCACTTCCATGAGATGGTTTTTCTGGTAAATTACAGGATGGTACAGCAGTTTTTTTTAATTTCCTTCGCTTTCTTTCTCCAGTACCTGTATTACCAAAAATGAATTAATTAGCCGAATATTACTACAATTAATTAATGTTTCTTACTGCTTATAAAATCTTCTTTGAGAGAAATGTTTCGAGCAAACTTTCATGTAATTTGTGATTTTTTTCCATTAACAATTTGATTCCCCATGCCTTTCTACCATCTATCATTTCTTTAACCCCAAAATTGTTCATTATAGGAACTTTAGTTACACCTGGACTTGGAAAAAAATGAAAACTAACATCCAGAGTGTTTTTTATACGTAGATCCGCACCCATAAACAGAACAAAATTGTTTACTACGTTTAGCACTATTTGCACTTGCCATTTTGTAAATTTGACCCAACTACAGCAGTTACACAAACTACCACCAGATGTCTCACTGCTAATTACGTTAGCGAATATCTGAAGCCCTATCGCGGTTCAAAAACTAATAAAGCTTCCCGAAAGAGCGTTAACAGATATCGATTTGCGAAAGTTAGCTAGAAATGCGCCATACTTTAGAGATGTATTTATGCGTGATAATTTACCGAAAGACGGGCCTGTTGTGAACGAATCAGCGATTGTGTAACCCGGAAAGCGTTTTATGACCAGAACGTATTGGGTAGTGCTTATAAGAAACGAGGATGGAGAGTATGGTATTATGACAGCTTCGGCAATGTAAAACCACCATCTGAATTAATCAAGTACTTTCTGGGGATGTGATTTACTACAACTACAAAAAGGAAAAAGAGTTTGATAGTGTAATTTGTAGGGGCATTTATGTCTTAAATTTCTACATTCGTAAATGTATATACAAATTTTTGTATAAATAAATAAAATATCTATACACATGTATCATTAATCAGTTTCAATGTCGATAACATTCAGTTTGGAAGGTGTTGATAATACAGCTTCGCACGATTTTTATCCTCCGACTTGAATTAGATGAAAATTATAATCGGGCGTGATTGGTCTGGTCAGGATTTCTGGTGGGGTAATTCTATTCGAAATATTAACGAAGGCAACGATAAATTATACTATATAGATAATGATACTGTGCTATAAAATCTGCTAAAGTCCTTCATATCCCGCACGGATCATACGAAATAGATGAATTTAACAATTATTTAACAAAACAACTGGTTGCTGATTATCGTACAAAAAAATTAAGCAAAGAAGAGGGGGTATTGGACGAATCTCTATATTTAAACTGCGGGCAAACAATAATACTCTGAAATGCGAATCTTCAAAGTGTTTATGCGATTTAGTCTTTACACAACCGGGAAATATCGGTCAAATGCTTGGTTTCGAGCCCAAAATACTCAACCATAATATTAGCAATAAATCTACCTTGGATATTTAAATCAATAAACAGACCTAATATACACGTCGAGTGTAATATTATAAAAGGAGCTTACAGAAACGGAGAATTGCAAAGACCTTCATACGAATTGGACATTTCAGTACCACCTGGATATCGCTTGGATAAAATACCGAACAATACCCAATATTTGGAGCTAAACACCCGCATTATAAGTAATATTAGCATCAGATTAGTCAATCAAAAGGCGAACCGATACATTTTGGCGGCGACGAGCCTTTCACTGTGAGATTGGAATTGAAGAAAGAATTATGGGGTTAAAATTCTAGTAAAAACACTTTTTCTGTTGTAAAATGTGGCGTTCTGATATGCGGCGGTAATAAAAAACACCAATTTCTATAAAAAAATACAAATCATTCGCTGGAGGTTCCATTAATAAACAAGCCAACAACAACACATCATCACAGATATTTCGTGCATTATCGAGTAAGAAGAAAGAACAAAAATAAGAGTGACAACAATCACTTAACTGTAAGAGAAAAACTTTCTTAAAAATCAATCGACGGTGTTAAAGTTTGAAACAATAACAGAAAAAGGAAAAAGATGAGTGAACAATTAAATATTTCCGACGATGCTCATTTCGACGATTCAATCGTTAGATCTTGATATTCACACGTACTTGCCTTATGGGTCCAATAGTTACAAACCATCAGATGAAATCAGAATTGCTAAATCAAAGCCAGGATTTGATTATGGCCACCAATGATAGTTTTCTATACATCGAGGGTTATATTACGCGAAGACAAGCAGACGCCGCAAAAACGTGTGATTTAACTAAACAATTTTGGCTGTTTCTTGTTTGAAGAGATTCGATATGAATTGGGCGGACATCGCGTGGACGTTAGCAGAAATCCGGTTTCGGGTCGGCAATGAAGGGCTATGCATCGTATGGCGCCGCAGACAAGAAAGTGCTGTCCTACATGGATGGTCTCCATTGAATGAGAACACTCTATGAGTGCAATTCAGCGCAAACGATGCTGATTTGGCCAAAAATCTGGGGGTTTGCCTGCCTCTGAAGCACATATTCGGATTTGCCGAACATTATAGACAGGTTATCGTGAATATGAAGCAGGAGCTTGTTTTGATCAGATCGAGAACTGATTTGGATTGTTATTTTGGGGAGGCTGATGCGTCCATAACGCTTTCGAAAATTCAATGGAAAGTGCTGCACTTAACGCTCAGCGATAGAGCAAAGCTGAAACTGTTCGAGAAGATTAATAGAAACCCTGTAATCACCATGCCGTTTCGCTCAATGGGAATTATACGAATATCCTGCTTTAAAGCAGGTTAAAACTGATACATGGCCGATAAAGACGTCTTCACAATTAGAGAAACCCTGATGGGTTATTGTGGCTTTTCAGAAAAACCAAAGGAGACGTTCAAAAATGGTAAAGCGAGCGTTTTTGACAGTGGCAATATTACAGATATTAGATTACATCTTAATTCTGAGAGATATCCGTATGAATCCATGAATTTGGATTTTGGCACAAACAAGTATGCATTGGCGTATAGGAATTACATTAACTTTCAACGAGACTATTACGATCGAAATGAATGCAATATTGTCGGAGGGTGCGCCGGTTCGAATGTCACATCAACAATCTCCATTCCCACATTCGACTATCAACAATTTAAAAATTGCCCGATCTTTATAATCGACTGTGCCAACCAGAATGAGAACTTGAAGAATTTTACCGTGGACGTTAAACTGGAATTAGAATCCGCAGCAAACTTTGAAAAACAATATGGGTGCATACTGTCTAATAATCCACGATGCCCTTATCCAATACAACCCGATAACTGGCGAAGTCAAAAGGATGTAATACGATCGATATGCAAGAGAAGACGAAAAAGAAGACAAAAATATTCATATACACACGATGTAATTTTTTGATAAATAAATAAAGTGCATGTACTTCTAAAATATCTTTAGTATGATTTAAAATAACCCAGTCGATAAGGTCGAATTGGCGAAAAAATGAAAAATTAGTTACCGTGCATAATAATGAATTAATGATGTTATGCAATAGCGGCGACAAACCGAGTAAACACGGTGTCTTACTACCGAATACAGTAAGAGCCATCATCATCGGGACCATCAAATTCGGGAAAACTAATGCAATGTTCAGTCTTTAACTGAAGCAAACGGTCTGAAATTTAAAAACGTTTACGTCTACTCCAAATCAAGCTAAAACCAAGATAAATACAAGCTGTTGTATGAGATTTTAACTGCGATGCCTGAAATAGGTTATTATACGTTCAGTGATAATGATTATTTGGGACAAACGTATAGCAGGATACCCAAACAACTGATTCGAGATAACGCAAATGTTGTTATCCTTTTCCAGCAGGATGAGATGAATCTGAAACACGTGACGACGATCACGTTAGCCCTACAATTAGCATGCAGGTTTTTAAAGAAATGTGTGTGAGTGCTGGTCTACGCCGCATGGTTTTTTAATGATTAACAAAGACAATGTTGATATAAACGGCGGACGTTATCGAAAGGGTTTCGACGAGTTTATATTACCTTAAGAGCTACAAGAATCTGTTTAGTTTGTTATTATATGCTCGTGAGTAAAATGGGTCAGATATATAGTAAGCAATTATGTGTGTGTTATAGATAAAAAAAAAGTGCGATTTTCTACAATTGTAACTATCGAACATGCTCACATGTCATTGGAACATAAGCAGGCTCGTGAAAGGACACTGGCATTTTTATGCAATCGACCGAGCGAGGTTTGAAAAAGAATAAATCAGTGTGATGTCATACTAGCACCGATTCTCGATATAAAACATCGCGAAAACATATGAATCAGAACCGCCAGTAGTTGTGCAAATTTAGGAAGCGTGCCCTAATATATATATTGGTATTATGTGTTGGATTTGTTTAGTCCTCAAAGTTAACAAACACACGTCGCACGGTGCGAGTTAGAACAATGGATTCCAAAGAAATAAATTTAAAAATAAGATACAGCAAGTTCGAGAATCGATTAGAAAAATAAAACGCTCTTAAGCGTCAACGTTTGGATGCCGGAAAAGCATTTGAGGATACATATAAACCAATAATAACACCACTAACTAATATAGAGTCGTCAATTAATCTCGAAAAATGCTGATGGAAAGAACAAAAACTTGAAAGGTGAAGACGAATCAGCCAACAAAGAAATCGAAACAGTTGCGGGTGCGTCGGATTCTTCTTCGAATGCTGAATTACCTACGTCACGTTATGAATTTGAGAGATCGTATTCAAATTTACTAGAACGACAGTAACATCCATTACCACAAAATATATGGAAATGCTAATGAATGATACGCGAGGTGATAAAGTTGACTTTATGTATGGAGTTCATTACGACGCTGATAGCAATAAATGGGTTATTGGAGATTCTGTTGTTGATATCCGATAAGGATCTTATTATTAATGGACGTTTGTATAGGGCACGCCCGGCTTGTACGAACTGATATTTATGAAAAACCAGATAGAAAGCTGATTCACAAATCAGATGAACTTAAGTATGTAGCATTCTCTTATGATACAAATGTTTATAGAAGAGCGTATAAACCCTGACGTCCGATTAGAGCAAACAGAAGCATAAAATATACTGATACAATCAGGCCATTATTACACAATCAACGAACACGAAAAACAGGCGCGTCGTGAGCGAAATGTTAATGATAGCAGCGATGATGATAGTGATGGATCTTTGTCGTATCATCATCGTCAAGCGGCGTAGCGGGGCGAGGTTTGTTTAAGAAATTCGGAAATAAACCCGTAGAGTACAGATACTGGAACAATATTCACGAGTTGATGGATGAATTACAAGTTTTGTGGAGCGAGAAGACTGCTGGAAACAAAGCGGTGTCAGAAACGATCAATTTTAGAAGAATTATACGAAGACGGCTACATCGAAAACATGCCTTATACCAATGGTTCCCTGTATCGGGTCGCGACCCGGCACCGGGTCACGAGACAATGATACCGGGTCACCGATGCTCGACTATACTCGGAGTAACCGACCAAAATCGCGCTCGATGCAAGATGAGACGAATGGAGCATGGCGCGAACAGCTTCGCTTCCACCTACACCACGTGCGCGTCTACTTCAGTAAAGTTCAGTTTTAGTTTCAGTATGCGCGAGACGCGACTAGTAATCACATGTGTATTAACAATAATTCTGGTGTTTGTAATTTGTATTAGTTTTTACGCAATGGATAAATGGTTGTTGAAACAAAATTCTGTGAGCACAAATAAACAATCGAGTGATGACGATCCGATCGCAGATTCTTCAAGTAACGTAATCTCCGAGTCGAGTGATTTGCAGCAAAGTTCAAGTACTGGTAGTGGTACCAACAAACGCCCGCACGATGCACCACCGTCGACCATTATGAAGAAGAAGAAGGAGGCTTGGACCAGACAATACCTTGAAGACTACATACAGTTTGGTTTCATCAATGGTACTGACAACAAACCACTGTGTGTTATTTGTAATACGACGCTTTTCTAATGAGTCTATGAAACCATCAAAGTTAAGGAGGCACTTAGTACTAAAACATACAGAGTATGTTGATAAACCTAAAGACTTTTTTTAAACAAAAGCGAGAACTAACTGTTACTAAAAAAAAACCTGTCTTCATTTTTTTTTCTTGTAGTGCTCAAAGTGAAAATCTTCTACTGGTTTCTTACGAAATATCTAAATTAATTGCTGAGACCGGGCATCCGCACACAATTGCAGAGAAATTAATACTTCCCGCCATTAAAATAGTTGCCTCTCGAATTTGCGATAAAAAACAAGAGAGGCTTGTAAATTCTGCTGGCTCTTTCAAACAATACTGTAAAGCGCAGAATCGTTGAGATGGCAGACAACATTGAAGAAACAGTTGTAAATCACTTAAAACAGTGTACATTTTTTTCACTACAGGTTGACGAAAGTACAGACGTAGCAGATAATGCAAATTTGATGTGTTTTGTGAGATATGATTTTGAAAATAGTGTTTACGAAGAGTTCTTGTTTGTAAACCTCTTACAAAAGAACAACAGCTGAGGCAATATTTGACTTGATTGACTGTTATTTAAAGAAAATGGCGTTGAATGGAGGAAATGTGTAGGCCTGAGTAGCGATGGGGCACGTGCAATGGCAGGCGTTCGTACCGGACTGTTTCCTAGAATCAAAGCTGTAGCTCCTGACTGCGTATGGGTACATTGTAGCATCCATAGAGAAGCACTTGCTGCAAAAAAATGCCACTGCTTCTAACAGAAACAATGCAACAGTGCATAAAATTTATTAATTCCCATCAAATCCCGTCCATTAAACTCGAGACTATTATCTAATTTGTGCAAAGAAATGGGAAGTGAACATGAACATCTTCTTCTACATTGTGAGGTGCGATGGCTATCGCGAGGAAATGTTTTGAAAAGACCCATAGAGTTAAAAGAAGAAGTGTCAGTGTTTTTAGAAGAACATCCACCCTCAGCAAAAGATGTAATATCACCATTCAAAGACAATTTTCGTGATGTTACTTGGTTAGTGAAGGTGGCTTACATTTGTGATATTTTTGACTTTTTAAATAACTTAAATCTGACATTACAAGGCAACAACGTAACTGTATATCAAAGTGCAAGAAAAGATAGAAGCTGCAATGAAAAACTGAACTATTGGTTACGTTCGCGCAGAAGCAGGATATTACAATGCTTTTTAAAGTTGACTGAAGTACAAAAGCAGTATAATATGGGTTCATTACCTGAAGATGTCTCAGTTGCTATCAAAGAACATTTATTAGGTTTAGAAATCTGTCTGAAGGAATATTTTCCTCCAATAAGCAGCACCAATGCGTGGATACGGAATCCGTTTACGGTAAACATAGAGACTGACACAGAACTGCCACATTGAGATGTTGAGTCTCTTATTGAAATGTCTTGTGACACATCACCAAAGACATATTCTTAAGACAGCCACTGATAGAATTTTGGTTATCATGTCGTCAGGAATGATCCCACTTTATCAGAAAAAGCAATTAAATTTTTGATGCCATTTGCGACAACTTATAAATGTGAAGCAGGGTTTTCAACTTTGGTATTCCTAAAATAAGTATAGGAACAGATTAGCAGTCGAACCGGACCTAAGAATAAAATTAACATCTTTTCCTGCAAACTTGAAGATTTTAGTTGATAAGAAAGAGATTCATACTTCACTAATAAAATTTTGTTAAATGCTTTTTTCACTTTTTACTGTATTTTTGCTATACTTAATTACTTAAACGTTCTGTAACCAAACACTATTAAAACCGATTTTGCTATTATAAATATGAATATATTTTATTTATACTGCATAATTCTACCAATTTACATCAACAATCTAATATTGTTTTTCATACTGTAAACATTATTAACAGTCAAAAGGTCACGAATATGAACTTAGTAAATAACCGGGTCACGAAAAACAAAACTTTGGGAACCGCTGCCTTATACTATATAACAGCGATCGTGTTGCGCTTTATAGTTAATACTCGAGCGATACCCGAAACAATAATGTCGTCTATAGACAAATTTGGCCGCTTACATAGCAACGCGAGCAATTGTGCAACACATTAATCGAACCTCTTAATCGCAAAATTAACGCTATACAAAAAACAGTGAACGGATTGAAGTTTATTCTGTTGTGCGGCGGCCAAAGAGCGGCGATAATGGACCAAAAAAGCAGGCATTGTCCTTGTTTTGAATGTTAATTACGGCACGTTTGAGTGCGATTTCACGAGGCAGGCAAATAAGAGGAAGCGTGTAGAATGTCTCCACATTTATTGATATTGATGCCCGGGCGATACGATACGACAAAGTGCCCACCCGGAGTCTTTTCGTCAAAATTTTCCATTTTTTCATCAGAGATTGCACGACATTTTCGACAAACCACGCAGCAAAACCGCTTTTATTCAGCGTTTCGTTGGCTTCGTTCATCAACAACAAATAATTTTTTAGTTGAAAAGTGTTTGATGTCACGCGTTTCACCACCGTCTATTGAATTCTTTAGAAACTCACCAGATAACACGAAGTTTATTTTTTATATTTTGTTTCTTTTTCCGAATCAATTGCACCACCCTCCGCCATAATGCTTTGCGACAATCGGAAAAAAATGGTTCCACGTATTTATGAGTTAAATTCAGGATGATGCTTGTTCTAATTCTGCACGAAAAGGCGGATTCGGTATCAATCCAGTGGATTCTGCTAGTCCGGTTCTTCTTTGTTGACTTTTTCTTCTTTTTTAACCTCACATAATAAAGTTTTATATATCAGTAAATTCGAAATAAACGTCTGAATAACCTGCCTTGATGCCGTATTTTCCAGAACACTATCCTTTTGCACTTTTGATGCCAAGCGAATGTATTTGGATACCAGTTTTAAAATGCTTGATTTTTCGTTCACACTTTTTTAGTTAATAAATTGTAAGAATGTTTTATTTTTCTATGACACTTGCTGTTAAATTATTTAACGACATTTTAAAGTTAATTTTCACTATCGATATTAATATTCACATTTATTATGCAACTAAATTACGTCATATTTTTATGCTTGCGCATAAACCGTCACTGTCTGAAGTCGAACTGAAGTTGGTCGACGATTACGCCGGTGTGTAACTTTTTCTCACCCACCCTCTTGACCACTATCGGTTTTTGCTTAAAGCCTTCAATAGCATCGTGGTTAAAATACGATATGAGCCTTTTTAGGTAAATAATAGAAATGAGACCCAATATAAACTATCACGGCCCGTCCATATTTACCTTCGAAAGCACGAGATGTCATCGATTACATATTCTTTATGCAGCTCTAGCTCTTTAATTAAACCCTTTGTAGGAAGCTCACATTTGGCTACTTTATTAACCCTTCGATAGTCGCGTGGCGTCTATTAGACTCCGCCGATTTTACTTTTGTTTACGATTTTCTTATGCGCATGATTAAAGTACTGTGCCGTTACATACCTCTCGAGTTCTTACTTATTTACTGCTAATTGAGTTTGGGCGGTTGTGTAGTTAAGCGTTTGTCAAATATTTAACATTTTGTGCATTACGAGTCTCAGAGACGCCACGCGATTAGTTGTGTATTACTTTTATACATTTCTTTTCTATAACGGTAAGTTGAAAATTTTTATTTACAAGCTCAATTTACAATATATTGTTGCAAATTAAATCGTTAGATGGAAAGAAGGCAAATATTCAATCCGTTTGATGAAAAGATGCGGAATACTTGCGAAGCCTTGCTTTAGAGTCGCCGGTTTCAGAAGCATCAGATGGAGTCGATACCGAAAGTGAAAGCGAAGATGACGATATTGAAGAACAAGTAGAAGACACAGATTCAAATCAAGACTTTGGAGAAATTGACGATGTGGACGACGAAGATGGTAGGGGAAACAGAAATCTGATATTTGGTAGAGATAATACCACTAAATGGAAACTAAATACACCTGCTAAAAATATTAGAACGCGCTCACATAATTTTGTCAGTCAACGACCAGGAGTTAGGAGTTGCGCTAAACACGCTAAAACCGTGTTGGATTGTTGGAATATATTTTTCACTTTGGAGATTGTCAATATAATTGTCCAAAACACGAACAAATTTATTTTATCAAAGAAAGACAATTATACTAGAGAAAGAGATTGTAAATTGACCGATTTAGAAGAAATAAAAGCGTTTTAGGTTTGTTGTATTTGGCTGGCCTACTTAGAAATAGCAAACTGAACTCAAACGACCTGTGGACCACGGATGGTACAGGAGTAGAATTATTTCGCATGGTTATGTCACAAAAACGCTTTCATTTTCTTTTACAGATGATTCGTTTTGATGACAATGAAACTCGAATTGAGAGGAAGTTATTAGACAAACTCGCACCTATTAGGGATATATTTGATAAATTTGTTAAAAACTGCCAAAATAATTTTTCAGTAAGTGAATATGTCACTATAGACGAGATGTTATCTAAGTTTAGAGGCCGCTGCAGTTTCAAGCAGTATATTCCCACCAAACCTGGAAAGTATGGGATTAAAATTTTTCTCTCGTGGATGCAAAAAGTTTTTATACCGCAAATTTAAAGGTGTATGTTGGCAAACAACCAGAGGGGCCTTTTCAAAAGAATAATAGTCACATGAAATTGTTAAAAGATTGTGTTCAGTTATCAGTGGAAGTGGACGTAATGTTACCGCCGATAATTGGTTCACAAGCTATGAACTAATAATGGATTTACTAAAAATGATCGTCTTACATATGTGGGCACGATCAGAAAGAATAAAAGAGAACTTCCGGTTTCTTTTGTAGCCCCACAAAAGCGTGAAGTACATAGTACTGCCTTCGGTTTTCAGGAAAACTGTACTTTGGTTTCCTATATTCCTAAACCTAGGAAAACAGTTTTATTGTTTTCTTCATGCACCACTCTGGAGATCTAATCAAGACACTGGAACAGCAAAAAAACAGAAATTATTACATTTTATAATGCCACAAAGTCAGGAGTAGATTGTGTAGATAAACTATGTGCAACCTACTCAGTTCAAAGAAATTCCAATCGATGGCCTATGTTAATATTTTACACCATGATGAATTTAGCTGCAATAAATGCTTATATAATTTATAAAGAAAATTGTAATCCTGCCTTAGTCAAGCGAAGATATTTTATAAAAGCTCTTGTTCGAGAGTTAACTACTGAACATTTGAAGAAGAGATCGGAAGTACAACAGTTACCCAGAGGACTTAAAAAAAATTGTAAATGTTAGTGTACAAGAAGAAACAGAAGGCACCTCTCAAACCCAGTAGCTCAAAGAAATCACGCTTATCAGAAACTAATAAAGAAGAAGTGTCAAGTGCGAATCGAAAACGATGCTACATTTGCGATAGAAAAAAAATCGTATGACAAAATATAAATGCACAAGATGTAATAACTTTATATGTTTGCAACATTCCTCCAATATATGCAATATATGTACTGAAAATATGGAAAATTGTAACTAATCGTTCATGTATATTTTTAAGTATTAGTAGGTATAGTTTGAGTACCTATTGTTTGTTTTAAAATTAAGTAAATATACAATTTTTTGAACTCAACTTTCTTTTTAGTACCTAGTATTAATACATAAATGCAAAGTTTAATTTAATATAAGCTTACAATTGAGGGTCCAATGCAATAACCTGGCAAGTCCAATTTTATGGCAAAATGAGTTAGTGGCAGTTTCTTGCTCAGTATAAAATTCCTATCGTCCTGTGCAAGAAAGAGGTGTGAATATTGACGCAAACTCCGTAAATCGTTGAAATGGTGGTTGCCTGTCTATTAATGCTGTGCATAAACCTGGTATGTCCAGGACTTGCCATGTTGTTGCAAAGTATTAAACACTGTTCTGTGGTATTACTGTTGTGATTGTCAGATGTTGTTAGACCTCGTGCTGTGTACTAAAAAGGGTAAATAAAACTAAAAATAAGTGTTATAATAATAAATCTGAGTGTATTTTCACATTAAAATGTTTTCTGATGTTAGTGACCATTATTCTACTGATAGTGACGAAGAATATTTGCCGGAAAATGATTTTACGCCTAGAAGAAAACGACCTAACCTCCAATATTTTAAGACTTTTATAAATTTAAATGATTGTGAGGATTCAGAGGCCCCTGAAAATGTGTCACTTACAAAACCCAGTACTTCCAATCTTTCACTTCGTGCTACTTCATCGACTGCTGTGCCAAATTTCGAAAGGCAGTCAGAATCTTCTGATAATGATACACCTGTTGATGGAATAAAAGTGCAGCTGTAACAGTTACACCACAGGTTGGAAAGAAAAAGAAATTACGTCAAAATTGTGGCAGAGAAATGTAAGAAAAGATAATATTACTCACGGTCAAGAATATATAAATGTGAAGGGCAGAAAAGTTAGTGCGGTAAAAATGGGACCAAACTGTAACTGCAAAATCAATGTTTTGAGAAAATTGGGGGCGTCGGCTGCCAAAAGGTATTTTCTGATTTCTATTCCTTGAATTCAAAGGATTTGCAAGATTCCTACTTATATGGTCTTATCAAAAGGCAAGAGATTTCTAGAAAAAGACCACGGTCAGGCGAAGGGAAAGCCAAACAGTCATCCTTTTCTTATCTGGTGAGTTCTATTATTACTTTATTAGGCATTCTGTACATTGCTATAATTTCTTAGGTCCGGCAAGCTGGTAAAGAAGAAAAGGTATGTCAACAAGCCTTTTTATCCCTTCATGGATTAGGCAAAGTAGACTCGAGAGGCTGCAAAAGCATCTATCCTGTGAAAACAACCTCCACCTGTTGACAGAAGGGAAGACACGGAACTAGGCCAAATAAAATCTCAGTTGACATTATCGCTCAAATACGAGAACACATTTTGAGTTTCCCAAGATATAAATCACATTACAGCAGGAAAGATAATTTACATCACTACTACTTATCGCCTTTATTGAATGTATCTAAGATGCATGAGTTGTATTTACAAAAATATGAGCCTGCTCAATATCAACTTATGCAAGATAATAAAACAAATCAGCCTATTGTAAGTATGAGTTTTTAGAAAATATTTTGCAGAAAATTTTAAAATAAGTTTTGGGAAGCCCAAATCTGATACCTGTCAGAAATGCGACAAATTAATGAATAAAATAAATTCTGCTGACTCTGAAACCGAAAAGTTGCCTTGAAACCGAAAAGTCTCTACACTTACGAAAATCGGAATGTTTTATTCTGAAATGAAAACTGTCACAAATTTAGCGAAAACTGATCCGACGGTGGAAGTAATCACCTTCGATTTCCAACAAAATATGCCTTTGCCAGTCTCTTCAAGTGGCGAGGTGTTTTATAAAATACAGCTATGGGTCTTTAACTTTTGTGTTCATGTAGGTAGTACCGGTAAAAGCTTTTTCTACGTTTACGATGAAACCATAGGTGGTAAAGGCCAGAATGAAGTAGCCAGTTTCCTTCTTAATTTCTTCAACACATACATTCGACCAGAAGTAAGCGATATATATATCTTTTCTGACAACTGCTCCTCACAAAATAAAAACTATGTGCTGGTGCAGTTTTTAACTACTCTCGTTGATACTGGACGATTTAAATCTATCCACCATAGATACCCAGAACCAGGCCACAGTTTTCTGCCATGCGACCGCAGTTTTGGGGCGATTGAAATACAGAAGAAAAAGTTTGATAAAATCTATTTACCCAATGATTATGAAAATCATTGAGGGTACAAACAAGAAGTTCAAGGTGATAGCTGTAACACAAGATATGCTGCTAAATTTCAAGGATCACTTGAAAACTTTTTTGTGAAGAACCCGTCTAAAAAAATCAAAATTCACATTGTCTAAATATAGACTGATAAAATATTTCAAACGTAATCTAGAAACATTTTTGAATGTAGTGAGTCTGCAACAGGTATTGTTGGATACGAGTTTCAAGTAATTAACACAAAATTTTAGAAAACCCGTCATTACCGAATAATGACAAAAAATTATATTTACAGAGAAAAAGTTAAAAAAAATAAATATGAACACGTTATGACCCTAGCTGAAAATTATGTACCTAAATCAGACTTCTGGTTCTATAAACATATTGCCGATTACCACCAAAGCTTTTTGGAACCGGACAACGCAACTTCGGTGTCAGAATTTAGCAGCGATGAATAGAAGAATTTTGTTAATTTTATATTCTTAGACAAAATAATGTAACGTCATTAAAGTTATTTTCAACCAAGGCCTAAGTGTGTTTATTTTCTGTTTTTTTGGCAATAACTTGGATTTTTTTCAAAATACTTTGCAATAACCAGGCAAGTCCATCAGTTTTTTTTAAATATTTTTGACATTTTATGTGTTTTAAACTCAAAATCTAAGTATTATTTACCTCAGGATCATCTTCACACAGAGATATTAACAAAAATATCACTCCGCTTTTTTTTTTCATTTGAAACGTTTTTTTGTTTCCTGAACATTTTACTCCAGTGGACTTGCCAGGTTATTGCATTGGGCCCCTCAATTGCAAAAATATCAAATGGCGTCTATTGGACGCCACGCGACTAGCTGTGTTCCAAAAATACATGCGCCTGACGAAGGGTTAATATTATTAACCAGCGCCAGCGAACACGTCGGCGGTGTAATCGAGCTTCATGATTCTGACGACATTGTGAATAATTTAATGCAGACTGCGATCATACGCCAACCCTTTCGTGTTGATATAGCCTGGTTCCCTCCACTAAAAACACTCTTTGACTTTACAGAATTAAACAGCTTTAATACCAAAATTTATGACAACCGGCATTTTTTCATTTCTATTCGAATTATTTCATTGTAAATTGTAATTAATAAATAGCTATGTGTGTTTGATCATAGACAACCAGAATTTTTATTAACGAAAAGTTGATTGTTTTTCTAGCCAACGCTGCCAGACATTATTATTTAAACACGATTCGCTAAAATGATTCTTGTGTTGTTTTACATGTCGTTTTATTGATTTATAACGCTTCATACACCAAAAATTGCACAACTCACATTCAAATATATATTTTATTTAAAAACTAGGATATAACCACAATCTGAAAAATTTGCGTGTTGTTATCAGAAACTCATGCGATGTAGACAACAATTACACAAATATTATTATTAAAATGATAATATAACAAAAATTTTGTTAGTTAAAACTATTTGAAAAGAGCGTCCATTGGCTAAAACATGTTCATAAAAAGTTGATTTAATTGGATTATAATTAAGAAAGCATTTTTTGAATTATTAGCATAACGTAAATGTTCTTTGAAGGTAATAATTTTAAGTTTTACGTCTAAAATATCCGTATTGGTTTGAAGTTATAATTTATCGGATTAAAGTCTAGTTGTTATCTACATATTTAAAAGTCACCCTCATTTTCTTCTAATGACCAATAAAAATTTAATTAGAGTAATTATTGCTTTTAGAATATTTCACACGGTCTTTTGACCACCCACATGTTTTTGATGCATCCTACAAAACACTAAATCAGAGAATATCCATTTGTTGCTATATTTTTCAAACACCTGCATCCTAGACAGAAATTTTAGTCCCATCGCTAAGAGACAGTTTTAATATACGAGCTTTTTTTTTATCTACTACATCCAAAGTCGTTCCGTATATTAATTTACTATTGTGGACAACCAACACGGCGGATGTAATCAAAGAATATCCATTTTGTTGCTGTATTTTTTTTTTCCAAACACCACCTGCGCCATACAAATTTTGGTTCACGTCAAGAATCGGGCGTTAATATACGAGCTTCGGCTTTTATCTGCTACAGTCAAAGTCACCCGTATAATGATAATTTACGTGATCAACTATTGTGAACCGCCGCCGCAGTGAGCGATATATCAGAGTTATAAATGTTTTTTCACCACCCACGTTTTATCAAACAAGCTAGAGAAGGCTTAAAATTAACTAAAGGCCTAATGGGCAATTAAGCTCATGTGTTTTACTTGAAATAGTACAAATTATCATATATTTAATTGGATAGTTAAATCGATTTCAATTAATATTTTTGCTTATGTTTTTCGTTTTTCTAAGACAGAGACCCCTTGCTTGTTTCTTTTTCACAGTGCCCTATGAACACAATTCTGTTGGCTGTCAGGGTTTATTCTTTTTTCACGTTATCCAATAAAATCGGTTTCGGTCAAAAAATTAGGGTTGAGGGTTTGTCGCATCTCTCTCATATTGCGTCTCTTTTGGGTTACTTATAAAGCGAAAATTTTACGTTTTGTGCCAAAAAAAATGCCATGACGTCGGCAGTTAACTAATACGAGGATGTCAGTGTGCGTGGATTGATGGAGCCCACACCGTGCCCTATGAGATGATGGACGACCATCTCCGACGTGTGTACCCCCAGAGTACGAGCGGCGCGAGCAAGGTCGCTTAGGCGTTGTTGTATGTATTTTTTCATTAAGTCATGTCGTTTATATATGTAAAATTCATTGCTATTAAACAAGTGAATTTTCATTGTATGTTTTTGTTAATAATTTTATAAATAGCCAGATGGTCCGAGCCAGCGACGTACATGGACGGTGCGCGAGCGACTTCGTGCTCTGTCTCGCCGCTCGAGCTCCCTGGGGTGATCCATCATTCTCGTCACCACAACCGTCATCCTCGGAGGAAGTGTCGTCCACAGAAGACGCTGCAAGCACCGGCGACGTTAAAGTAATTTATGTTTATATACAGGGTGTCCCAGGAATGAAAGGCCAAAACTTGGGAATGAGTAGTTGGCATTAAAATAATGTCAGTGGTTTATACAACTTTTTTCTCCGGCCCTTATTTTCAAAGTTATAGGGCTGTGAAGTTGGAAATTAAAAACACAATTTTATTTATAACTCTAAAACTATATTTTAGAATTTAATGAAATTTTGATGGATTGTCAATCTCATTGATGCATCTATTTTCGGGGTACCATTAATTTTACCGGGGTTCTAGAAAGTCTGGAACATAATTAGCTCACTGGTTAAACGGTCAAAACTTTTCAGAGATAAAGCAACAGATTTAAAAATACTGTCAGTTTATTCCCCAACTATTTTCCTAAAAAAGGTGCTCTTGGTTGAATTCGATAAAGCAAGTAGTTTTTGAGAAATTTCAAATTTTCTTAGACTCATCAGAGCACGTACAATTTCCATTATTATCTATTAAATGAATTTTTACCAAGTAGGCCGCTGTCAATTATTTATTATAGTAGCCTGTCGATTTATTTGCACGCTGAAATACTTGTTATGGCAGAATACACTTTTCGAGAATATGCAGATATGCATTTAATGTATGGAAAAGCTTCGGGCAATTCTCGCAAAGCCAGAAGACTTTATTCTGAAAACTTCCATAATAGAGTGTTACCAGACAGAAAAACTTTTGAACGTGTTGACAGAAACTTACGAGAAAATGGTACGGTTTTACGAAAATTGCGATTATTCTTTTTGAAAACTATTTTATTTTATTTTTAGGTAAATTTAAGCAGATAGCAGGTGGCGTGGGTCCTGCAAGAAATGTTCGTACAGCCGTTTTAGAGCAAGAAATCTTAAATGAAGTAGATAACAATCCTACATCTAGTATTAGAAAATTAGCGGCCCAACAAAATATTTCAAAGAACAGCGTCCACCGAATACTTCGAGAACAATTATTACATACGTACCATTTTCAAAAAATACAGGGTTTAACTCCAGAAGATTATCCAGCACGCCTTCAATATGCGCGCTGGTTTTTAGAAAACAGAGACAAGCTCCTGATTTTATTTCGTCAGTACTGTTTACTGATGAAGCCGGATTTACGAGAAATGGTACAATTAATTCCATAACTTACATTTGTGGGCTGATGAAAATCCACATGGTATAATTCAGACAAAACATCAGCAAAGATTCATAGTCAATGTGTGGGCTGGAATTATTGGAAATCACTTAATTGGCCCATTTATCATTGATGGCCGTTTAAATGGACAATCGTATCTAGATTTTCTTCAGAATAATTTAAATTTACTGTTAGATGACATTTCTTTACAAACCAGACTTAATATATGGTACATGCACGACGGCGCTCCACCTCACTTTAGTGTTATGGTACGAAATCACTTAAACACTGAGTACCCTGAAAATGGATTGGAAGAGGAGGTCCAATTGCATGGCCCCACGTACTCCAGAATTAAATCCACTAGATTCATTCTTCTGGGGTTACCTCAAAAGTTTGGTATATGCAACACCCATACAAACAAGGAATGAATTATTGGATAGAATTCACTTCCATTGCGATAATATCAAAACAATGCAGGAATGTTGTTTCAAGTACAACGAAATAATTTACGTAGACTCCAAAAATGTGTAGATGTAGCAGGTGCACATTTTGAACATTTGCTCTAAAGTTTTTTTTTTAATTTCGTAATTCGTTATTAATGGCATTGATTATAATACTTTTAATGGTAATCCCTGTAAAATTGTTCTTTTTTATATCAATAACATTGAAAACATTTACTTTAAGTGTTTTCTGGTTTTTAGTTCTTAATTCAGTAACTTTAGTTATTTTTAATAATATTCCCTATACGTATGTGTTTTTTCTATTTGTAGAACTTGAAAAGATGTACTCTTGACACTTCTTTATCAAACGTTATTCTGCCATAACAAGTATTTCAGCGTGCAATAAATCGTACAGGCTACTATAATAAATAATTGCCAGCGGCCTACTTGATAAAAATTCATTTAATAGATAATAGTGGAATTGCACGTGCCTGATGAGTCTAAGAAAATTTGAAATTTCAAAAACTTGCTTTATCGAATTCAACCAAGAGCACCTTTTTTTAGGAAAATAGTTGGGGAATAAACTGACAGTATTTTAAAGTCTGTTGCTTTATCTCTGAAAAAGTTTTTGACTCGCTTAACCAGTGAGCTAATTGTTGTTCCAGACTTTCTAGAACCCCGGTAAAATTAATGGTACCCCTGAAAATAGATGCATCAATGAGATTGAGTAATCCATCAAAATTTCATTAAATTCTAAAATATAGTTTTAGAGTTATAAATAAAATTGTGTTTTTAATTTCCAACTTCACAGCCCTATAACTTTGAAAATAAGGGAATGGAGAAAAAAAAGTTGTATAAAAACCACTGACATTATTTTAATGCCAACTACTCATTCCTAAGTTTTGGCCTTTCATTCTTGGGACACCCTTGTATAAATTGAAATTTTTGTTTTTTTTTTTTTTTTTTTTTTTAATAAATTAAAGCTTAAATGTTTTATGATTTATTTCAATCAACTAGGTAATTTACAGATGGTTATAGGTGAGTCGATAAAAACAAGTGTTTTCAGATTTTCGCTCTTTTGGAAAAAATAAGTGGTTGCTATTTTAAACTATTAAGAGGTTAATTGCGCTTGTTATTATTATTCTCGAGAAGTGTTGATTAAAAACAGTGCACATAGGTTTCAGCGTGTTTAGTATTCTGCCCATGTCTGCTTAATAATCCATCCGGACGGCGACGAGGGGCGACGTCGCCAATTTACAATTATAGACGGCCATCTTGATATCATTATCAAATATATCACAATTTAATCAAAATCACCGCCTTAACAACGCTCCACCCTCTCCCGGGAGGCGGCGAATTATCCAATCATCGCACTCTTATGAACAAGTACTGAAAGCATCACCATTAGGTTTTGTAACTGCGGAATATCTTATAACCAACCTTTTGATATTGAATAGCTCATACACTAGGTTTGAATCATACATATACTGTCAGGGTGAGTCAGAAGACTTTGAACTAAGCCACACTTTTGTGGTCAGGCCACAAAATCTAGACAGACTTAGACCTTGTAGCATTTCTACTAAGGCTTCAAGTTGGCGAACTTAAGCACGTGTTTTCAGACTGCACGAGGATATTTAGCAACCATAATGAACCTCCATCAGTTACACCACAGGATGCCCTTAACAGGATTAGCGTGACTACCAGTGAGGAAAACATTGCAGGTTAACATATCCTCCAGAACACCTGCTAGCATTATAAGCTATGCAACTAATAAGGAATATATAATCACTGGAATCTCACCCAGTGATTTTATTAAAAACATGGGTCAACCCAATTTGATCTACACTTCTTAGCAGCACAGTTCTCCACTATATGTACTGACTTCTCCAGATAACCTAGTCCTGGCTAGTAAATCAATGGCAGTAGAGTTTTGTTCTAAAGTTCTTTATGAAATAGGACCAACAGCAGACAGGTTAAGAAACAGGACATTGACAAGATCTGAAACTTATCTTCCCCTTATAAAGATGCTGATAGAGTTAAGCTAAGAATAGCATATATATGCACCTTCAAAAATGGTCAGAATGTTGAGACTGGGGTGGCAAACAATCATGCTATAATACTAACTATTAAACAAGCCTCACTACTGTCTTTGATGGTACTTGATAAGATAAATGTAATATCTTGTGCCCTACCAGATCCTGTAGTTCTTCTCTACCCCTTAGCTGGAGCTATATTTGCAAAAGAGGATGTTGCAAAGATATCAACAGAGCTTAAGAAGCCTTTAAGCATTATAGCTACCACCATCAATAATAGTGCACAGTCAGGAGGACAGTATATGGCACAGTCTAAGTGTCATGTTGCAGCCATATGCTCAATTGTGGCAACTAGAAATGTTAAAACAAAGATGTAACCCAATAAACATTTTGAATCGAAAAACATCGAATCGATGTAGTATAATGACCGTCGAAATTGTGCAGAAATGGAACACTTTCTGATGCCATGTCTAACACACCGAAATGACGTCTAAAAATTATACGGTTTATGCACCATAGTAGAGCGTCTAAACATCATCGATTTAGCATCTCATTCATAATGTAATAGAAACATCGTAGTAGCATCGAAGTAACGTCTAAAAATTGATATTATTTATGCAACTCAGAAGCGTCTAAACGACGTTGATTTAACGTCATAGCTATATTGGAACGGAAGCATCGTTTCGGTGACTTAATGATATCGAGGAAAACAACATGTATGGGATTTTTAAATAATATTTATTATAATTTATAATTACATAAGGGTACAACGAAGTATTTATCCTTATAAGGTAGTAAAATACATTTCTTATATAATGTACTCTTATGTACTATTCATTGTTCTGTGTTTGATCCTTTACAAAATAAACTCCTAATGTACTACTAGTTAATGGGTACCATTCAACAGTCGTTTGATATTCAAAATAATTGATTTTACAAGTTTCAGTAATTTGGCAGACGTTAACTAGAATACAAACCTTTGATTGACTTGTTAGATAACAATTATCTTTAATGTTATTTGATATACTTAACACATTAGTTAAAATAATACTATTAGTACTATAAAGGGAACAAATTTCTCTCTCTCTAATTCTATTTACAACTTGAACTAGTTGGTGTTTTGTGAACGAATCATAGATTTTAGTTTTTTCATATAGTTTTCGAACGGAAAAGCACTAAAATTATCAAGTTTCCTAAATTAATACAATCTAAAGCTAAGTGAGATAACATATGAACATTATATACACAACAATCCTTAGAATACAAACTACTAAAACTATGTACAAATTGAGACAGTAAAGAGCCGGCATAATCTACCACTGTATCTGGCTTGCTCCATCAGAAATTAATAAATATATTGCAGTATGAAATTGCATAAAATGTTGAAATTTTTGCTGACTTATCATTCCATGTAATACGACAGGCCCAACATACAACAAAAAATAAACGAAATTCTGTCGCTTTCCAGTGTTTTAATTCTTTAAGTCCACGGGATTTTCTGTTAAAATTAGAAGGTATAAAACTAGAAATATTCAAAAGGCGTCTTGACATTTTTTTTATTATTTTCGGGCAAGTTTATACAACAGTGGACCTTCTGACCACATCACAAGCAACCTTCGCATTACACCTAAGCAGCACAAGTGCATATAATCTATTGGAATTTGAGAAATCATACCTATTTTTAATTCTGTCAAAGGACTTACACTGCTGTGATGATTTGTATAAGTTTGTTTTAAAAGAGTCATCCGTGTACAGTTCTGCCTTAGTATCACCTGCATAAGTTATTACGATTTCTCCATTTACCTTTTTATAACATCTTTCACATCCGTAATATGAGTTATGGGTTTTGCAACATTTAATAAAACTACGAGCTGGTGCATCAGCTACTACACAACGAATTTCTGACATTATATTTAATTTCATTAATTATCATTCCATTTTCTTCCAAAACCTTCATTTCAGATATAAATGGAAAGAAAACTCATTCACGATTTGAGGTTTAGATTCACCAAAAACAAACTTATAACAAAACGTTTTCTTGACATCCGTCAACATAACCTAAAATTGGCCAAAACTGTGAATTTGAACTTCTACTAATCGGAAGTCCATCTACACCTATTGTAACAGTTATCAGATTTTCAAGATTTCTTAAATGTTCTAAGTTAGGCGGGACTGGAAGAGCAATTTCATTTCCTAAAACGCTACGTATATTTTTTCAATTCCAAAATGATATAATGAACCACCCGATATGTTACTCAAAATTGTATCTTTAGGAGTGCATAAAACAGTCCTAGGTCTTTAGAAAAATTATCATTTGGTAACCATATTTGTAGTAAGTTTAGTAAACTACCTATCGTTTTATGAGTGACGTTATTTTCTACTGCCCATTTCCTTAATTGCTGCAATTTAGTAACTCTCTATTAACTGAACATTCGTTTAATTCATTTTCAATAGTCACACATCGTTATTTAATTCCCTAATACTACAATTACTACTACAACTACTACTACTATAATTACTGTCAACTGCTGCTTGTGGTGAACTTCTATGCTGCTGGGGTTGACAATTTCCTAATTCGAATCCGAGCTGCATCTAGTTGTTGACGGATTCGTCGACTTCTGTGTGCTTCTTGCCGTTCGCTCGGGGATGACCTTCATTATTGGAATTTACGTATCCTTGATTTCGCAACCACTTTGCTATGTCCGAATTTAACTTTGGTTCGGTTAGGTTTTTATCGAGGTGGTTACTCTGATGAACCGCTTCTGAAAACAAAAGTAAAAATTAATTATTTCTTTGAATTAATAACACTATAAAAACAGAAAGGGCATTTACCTTTAATAGCCTTCACTATAATCGAATCTTTAATCGCGACTTTTCCTGAGGTGTCTGTAAATCTCACTTCGTGAAAGCTCTTTGGAAAAAACGGTTTTCAATATATTATATACATGTTGAGTTGATGTGGAGCCACCAAGTCGTGTAAATAATCCCACCTAAACATTATTTATGTAAGTGCATTACAAATTGTTCAACTTTTTGTCTTACCAAGTCAACATATGAAGAATTGTTTTCTAGCTCTTCTTCTAATTTTTTGAAACCGTCTAAATGTTTGACTGGCAGCAACTGAAATATTTGTTTTGTCTCTGATTGTGGTTTTGCCTGCGAAGAAGATCATTTATATCTTCTTTTAGTTCGATCAGTTTTCTTAAACAGACGTCTTGGTATTCTAGTATAAAACTCAATATAAAAAAATTGATATTAAGAGCAGATTTATAGAAAGTAGCACAAACAATTTTATTAAAAAATGACTTTAAAATAAAATCAAAATGAATACATTTTTTGTATGTACTATTTTCAAAACCCATAAGATATAACACCAGAAATTTATGAAAACTAATTAAGACAATACCTCTAAATTCTTGTCGCAAGGTATTAACATCTTCTAATGTTGCCAACCTAAGATTTGTATTCAAGTCTACTGAAACATCTACAAATAATTTCATGTTTATACATAATAAAAATACGTACCTAGTTCACAGTTAATTGGTGATTTTGCGAAAGATTGGATGGTCCTATAAAAAAATGTTACAAATATTAAATTTGAATCGTAATAAAAACAAACCGGCGAGATTGTGATCATGAAATTCTACGTTATCAAGAGTGATTACTGCGTCTTGTAACACTGCAGGATTTGTTCTATCTTCAGATTGCAAATCTATTGTAGGGATGTTATAAATGCTATTAAGTGGAGGATCCAAGAGTTGAATGATATGTGGAATTTTATGTCGCTGGGAGGCTTGGTCTGGAAGTCTCTGCATCCGATTACATGCGGTAGCTTTCAGATTTTTTTAAGGCTCGTTCGTCAGGCATTCTCAAACAACATAAGTATCAAAAAGGAAAATGCATTAAGAACTATAAACTTACCATATTCTTAACCATTGATGCATACGCAAAATTTTTTCCGAGTTTATGTGTTGGGTCTGTTAGACCCCAATATGATTTTAATTAGAAATAAAGGATTTATAACAGTCAAGATCTTGGTATTTAAAAGTACTACATGCTTCTTCGATTAATTTACGGTCTGCTCGCAACAAAATAAAATACAAAAACATTATTAGTTACATGCATATATTCTTTACATCGAATGCAAATTACTACGCTAGTGTTCAGAGCATACGTTGTTGTTTTATAAATAAAATAAATGCGTTCAGACCAGCAATATCCAAAATATTGGGAAACAATGCAAACGGCCAACGTTTTGTTTGGCGTTTGCATGTATATGTTTTCGCTTTTGATCCATCAGATCAACACCTCCTTTAGTTTTATTATAATCTAAAATAATGTGCGGTTTTCTTTTTAGAGATGTTTCATCAACTGATGTATCATAATGCATGGTACTGAGTAGCACAACACATTTTTTCTTTTTGGGAACGTAACTCACCATTGATAGATTATTGTGAAAGGCGAATATAGAGGAATATAATGGTCTATTTTCGACTGTTTTTAGTTCTAATGGAATGTCCCTTTTATTATGCCGAAGTGTGCCTACAATTGTTAGACCTTGTTCCAGTAAGTATTCGGCTAGAGGTACGCTTGTGAAAAAATTGTCCATAGTTATATTTCTAGAACTATTTATTATAGGGACTACTAAATATTTTTACAACGTTTGCTGCAAAATCTCGTTGCACTGTTTGATCCGGTTGTTTTCCCACGTAAACTGTAGCAGAAATTCCGTACCCTGTTTTCGACTCGCACAACCAAAATATCTTTATACCGTATTTTGAAGGTTTAGACGGCATATATTGCACAAATCCACACCTTCCTCTAAAAGACAGCAGTTGTTCGTCAATAGTGACGTTTTCTTCGGGAACAAGATTTGTCTTGCATTTACCAATGAACATTTCCCATATCTGCCTAATAGCCGCTAATTTATCCGTTTTTTCTTACTGCTCTTGTACGTTTATTGTCGAACCTCAAAACGTCTAATGTTTTCGAACCTGTTTACAGCCATAGTTGCACGGAAAATAGGATCTGAGCGGTCATCAAGAAATAGTTCCCTTATTGAAACATCCATGATTTGTTGACTCCAGCTTGTAAAAGAAGTCCCAAGAATGCCCGTAGTTCCATTTCGTCAACGTCTTTCCATTGTTTCTTTTTTTCTGCAGAGACTCGTCGTCCTTCTATATTTGTACACAAACAAATTTCTACTCAACATTTCTTTTGTTATAAACAAATTGAAAGAATCAATCGGCGTTATAGTTTGAATACTACGAGCCGGCCCAGGAGCCACATTCATTATATTATGTGATCTTGCTTTTCCTTGCGGTAAAGGGCTAGCTTTCCATATAAAACCGCTCGGAGCCACGTAATTGCCAATGGAATCGATCGCCGCACCCGGTCGTGGCGCTTCTTCATTTGAATCTGTATCAGATATTCCACCGTTATCGTCGCTTTCATTTTCATCACTATCTGATAGGGTTTCCACATTGATTTCTGCATCTTCAATTGAAGCAATGCTACTCGTCGAACTTACGTCGTCACATTCTTCAGCCCATTTTCTAACCACTTCTTCAAAATCAGGATCAGTTGGTTTTACACTGCGCTTTCGAGTTGCCATTATAAACAGTAACACAAAGACAAACAAACGCAAAACAAAACTGAAAAGCTACACTTGTCTTGAGGTATTTATATTTTGTGTTTGAGCATACGTGCGCGTGCGATTGTATTACTACAACTGTACAACAAGTCTCAACAAGATCGAGCAAGCCGAAACGTAATTATTCGTAATCTTACTCAACACAAATTTAACTATAATAAAACTAATCAAATGCCTTATCAAAAGAAATATCTTGCTCTCAAGTATTAAAAAACGCCGGGTCTCGAGACCCCACATCTGAAAAGTTGTGGTAGTTATTAAAAAAATAACTTTTTTCATCACTAAATTTGAAATTCAACAAAATTTGATAAAAGCCATCTAAGAAAACGTATGTTAGAAGAATTCGATGAGCTACTTGGGTGTACCTTTGAAAACAAAGTATAAGAACAAAATAATAAGCCTGGGGTCCGACATACCCCACTTATGCATCCAAGGGTTAATTAAATTTGCCTCCCAAAGCTTCCATTCATTCACATCAGGAACTGATTCAGAATTTTGTATCAGCTTTTTAAAAGCTTTTGGTTTTAATTGGCCAATAACAATGTTTTTTATCGTGCGTCAACCACAAAGATGGTACTGCTGTGACGGAGTTGTCAGAGGTAAAGACAACGGTACAAAACTTTTCATTTTAAATACGTATTTTATTTACCTGGTAAAACAAGAACTTATTGCGACTAATCTATGCACTGCACCGCAGAAAATAATCAATAACGTCGTACGCATAACCTGGTCACGTACACGCTTAAATTGGCGCAGACGCATTCGGGCAAAGCCATTGCCTTAAGGCATAAAACGTTGCCAAATAACCTAATCAATTTTTATGTTGGTTATGTTTTTCATTACTGTTGTTCTTTAATTTTGTTAGAAAGAAAACAGATACATGACCACATTGGTAGCGGTCACCACGTAATGAATTTATCTGATTCTCACAACACTGTAACTTTGTTTCAACCATATATATATATATAGTGTGTTGTTACTCCACATTTTCTGGTATCCTATTCTGATTTTTTTCCCTTCGTATTTTTCTTTATTAAATAAATACAGGTAATTTTAATATTTTTTGCAACATAACAATATATTCAATTTGCTTTTACTTGAGTGCATAGAAAAACATTAAAAGAAATATGTACAAAAACGAAAAATACTGTAAACTGATTTTGCTAACTCCCAATATCGCCATATTTTTGACAACATAATTAGTAATTGACTACGTAAAATTTTCTAAAAAAATTTTCAAGCTACTTTCGAGTAATCCAAACTGGTTTAATCAAATTGGCCCAAAATTTTATGGTATTTACACCGTAATTTATTGTCCAAAGGACTATATTTGAGAAAAATCATATCAGTCGTTTTTGAAAAAACTAAAACTTAACTTAAACTCTCTGAGTTTTTCTGAAAAAAAAGACCATAATTATTTTCTAAACATTGTAATGTAGCATACTTTTGCAAATTTTAAAGAAAATCGTTTGAGCCGTTTTCGACAAAATTGATTTTTTTCAATTTTACACCTTTAATTGGAGGGAACAAAAAAATTGTTCCTTTGAGGAACCTCTAGACAACCCTAAATATCAAGTTTGATTCAAATCGTTGTATTTGTTTGATTTTCAGGTTATAGTACATACATAAAAAATGTTTCTACAAAGCTCAAAGTTCTAGGTTTGCGAGAAAGTAAAAAGTGACATTTTTAGAAATTAGCCAAAATAATAAACAAATTTTAGGTACGTTAGAAGTCACATACAGTGAGGTCCAAAAGTCCGTCGCAATTGTGTACAATTATTATTTGAATGAAATCTTTATTAATAGAACTAGAAAGTTACATTATTAAATGTGCAGTTATTGAAATGTTATACTTTTTTATTTGAATTTTCAAACATTTTTGCCAAATTTGATGATTTAACGATTGTTGAAGAAGTTGTCATGATGGATGATTCTGCTTCATTGTTCAAGTTATCAGTAATTGGATTAGTTTCTGACGAGGTTTCTGACGAAGTTTCTGACGAATTTTTAACGGCCGAAGTTATTGTTTTAGCAACTTTCATTTACTGCCCAATAGACTCTGTTATGTAATCTTCCGCCACTGATGAAGAATCCCATCCACCGTGGCGTTTCAGATCTTCAATCGTAGCACCAGCATCTACAAAATTGTGGAAGATGATAGCCTCATACAGTGGCTCGTGTAAGATGCGGGTTCCTCTAAACCAACGTAGGTAGCAATCAATTTTGCGATGCTACCTATCTTGTTGATTCCAACGGGCTGTTTAGTGCATTTGGCTTGCTGATAATTCAAAAAAAGCGACGTTCAGACGTATTTGGTGGTCGAAGAGCAGCATATTTGCGATAGATACCGTAAAACTCGTCAACTATCGTGAAAACACGATCATTTTTATTTTTGGTGTCATCTAATTTTCCAATTACGGCCGAACCGACATCAGTTAAATCGTCAATTTTTAATTGGAACAATACGTTCCTTCGCATGGCTCCACTAATTCCGAACACCAAAATTACCTAAAATTGAAACTTCAATTGATGAAGGGTTTTGTTGATAGGGATGTACTTACTTTCTGTAACAAATATTTGCTGTGTGGCGCTTCTTTTATGAATTCATTAACTTCTTCAGCAGTTAAAGTTTTCAATATTTTCGGTTGATGGTGACACATTTAAGAATTCATTCTGAACGTTCTACAAAATATGACAGTTCGTTGTTGCTATGGTTTTTAGACTTTAACATGTAGTTGTCAAATTAAAAAATTAATGAAAATAGCAATGCCATGTTCATAAATAAAAATAAATGCAAAAATGTCGAACACGAGTAAGCACAATTTTAATAATTCAAATAAATAATTGTAGTGATACAATAGTAGACAATACAACAAATAATTTATTTTATAACATTTGTTGGAAATGCGCCCCTAGCATTTCTTGGCACATGAACATTTTGTTGGAGAATGCTTCTCTTACATTCTAGTAGAGCATTACTGAGGTTATTTCCGCACAAACGTCAATAATACGTTGTTGAAGTTCGTCCAAAGACTCTGGAGTTGTTAAATAAACCTGGGATTTCAGGTAACCCCATAAAAAGTAATCTAGGGATGAGAAATCTGACGATTGTGCTGGCCACTCCGTATGACCACAGCGACCAATCTACCTACCAGTATAAACAGCATCTAAATATTTTCTAACCTCTGGTGCACCTTCTTGTTGGAAAACGACGTCCACGTTGAATTCTTGAGGGTTTAGCGCAACAATATCGTTAATTAGGGGAGTAATTCTTTCTTCCAGTAAATTGCGGTACATGGGGACAGTTCAATTTCCATGTAAAAATATTGGTCCTACCCAATATGCCCGCTCAAACATTTAATTTTTGGCGAAACTGTGTATGCATCTCACGATATGCATGCGAATTTTCATCACTCCAGTATCTGCAATTTTAAGTGTTAATCCTTCCATTAAAATAAAAAGTGCTTTCGTTGTTGAAACAAACATGCTTTAAATATTCACGATTTCTTATGATCCTATTCAACATAATCTCGCAAAACTTGAGGATCATCTTCAGTCAATTCATAAATGAATTTCATTTGATAAAGATGAAATTTATACTTCTTCAAAATTCTATTGACTGAAGAACGGAAATCTTACATGTATTGCCAACGCCTTCGTATTTTGTTCAGGATTAACTACCATGTCAGCTATTACTTGTATTTTTACATCTTCTCCAATGCTTGGTCTTCAGGATTTTGGTGTCTCTATTTTTCAAAATTTTGACACTACATTTTGAAAAAACTTTCTACATACTGGACGTTGAGGAAAGCGTTAATTAAAGATGCTGACGGCAGCATGTTAATTCCGATTAGCTTTATCAAAGAATGATAACTGCTTAGTTTTTTTCGTTTAAAGGACGTGACATTGACTTTTTAATTAATTTTTGAATTTGACATATACATGTTAAAGTTTAAAAACCATAGCAACAACGAACTGTCACATTTTGTAGTTCATTCATCCATTTTTTTATAAGAAAAAAATGTCTTCCATTTTGAAACTTTCAGCAGTCATTTTTACGTTAAAAAATCGTATTTTCGCTCATATTAATACATCAAACCCTGAATCCAAACTAAATCTGGGGATAAAACACCGAAAACATTGTTGCGGACAAAGCGCCAAAAATGCTTCTATCCACAAAACGTTGGAAATGTTTCTGTGAACAAATCGCCGAAAATGCTTAAAAATTATTTTAACAATGCATAACTTTTAAGACGGGTTTAGATAGCTTTATTCAAACACGATCGGTTCCTTAATACGAATTTAAACTTAAAAATTTCGCTCAAAAAGATGGAAATACATAATACGTTTTATTAAAAAATAGTTCAAATAAAAGTTATAACAAAATTTTGTACAACTTTTTTTGTATTATTGATATTCTACAAACGCAACGAAAATGTATTAAGAAGCTTGATTTGACTCAAGGAAATACACGAGAGAAAAAATACTTATAGAAATCAAGGAAATAGACTTACATAGGAAGAATAGTAAACAAAATAGAGGTTGTTATGAAGATGGAATAATGTGCAAGATTAAAAACTAGCAGCAGCACAAAATTATAGTCTCAGGAATAGGTATAATTCTTCCTTCGTATCGATAAATTACGTTTTATTGACCTTCTTCTAAGAGATGCAATCAAACACAAAAGTTACTGTGTGATTTTGGCAATGTTTTGTGCTCAAAGGGAGTAAACTAATAACCAAAAATAACTGTAAAATCTCTATCCTACATACAGATGTTTCACCTTATTGAGGCTCATCAAGGCAGGCTTCAACGCAAGTCTACAAAAACCACTGGAAATAGTCGCAGAACATTAATGCATAATGCGTTTGCATCATATGTAAGCTGTAGTTGGGGCAACACAGCCCACAGATATTGTAGGAACCTTTGGAATACAAGCACAAGACAAAAGCGTTAATAACGAAAAGGAATTTGATTCATCTATTCCATCTTAGGAATGAATAGACAATGTAGTATTCGATGTTTCTTCGCCACATCAATAATGGAAAAAAGGTACAATGGATGACTCTCAAGATCAGCTCTTATTAGATATCAACTTGAGGGGAAAACTTTGTTGACGAAAAAGTACAACACACGGTGTGAAATTTTTTTTTAGAATACCCTCACTATAATAATAGACAAGATTTTCAATTTACCACCACATATTTTTTACATTTTTTGGGTATAAATTACATTACCCCAAATTGTATGTATGAGGACAATTCTTGTCTCCAAATAAAATCCCATAAATTTCTAAGTACAAACAGAAACCTACATTGTCAGATAACGATTATTAGAAAAAAATGATGAATACAGTTTCTATACATAATAAATAATTTTTGAAATCAATTTATCTATCGACCAACAAATGTATTACTGAGATGTGACTATCAAGTGACATTAATTATTTTAACAATATATCCACTAATATCAATTATACAAAGAAAAATATGAAAAAACAGTCGATTGAAATTTTATTGTCTATAACTTTTGTTTAAACTTTTTTTCTAAAATCTAATTTTTATTTTTTTGGTGTACAGATTTTCAACTCCTTTTCAAAGGAACGTTTGCGGGCAATAGGTACCTCGTTTTGTCCCATCGTAGGAATGGTAGTAGGTAGCAAGTAGCGTTCGTATAATGTAATAATAACTTAACCGTTAGATACGTTTAACAATTGTTGGTCGTTACTGAAATATTTAATTTGGTTTTACAAATTGCTTTTCTATGCTCATTTCCTTCTTTCTTAAACGTTTGTTTTTTTTTACAACGTACCGTTTTTTTTACTTTCTCCATAAAAATTATTAAGTTGCGAAACGCTTGTTTCTTATATATGTAAACACATTGATATTTTACTTTTTTTGTTTCAACCATTTGTTGAGAATATATTTATTAATATATTAGTCGATGGTTTAATGTTGTTTTATTTAATAGTTTAACCAAAGCTATCCCAGACATCTATGGGTATAGCAGTTTCATTCTTCCACAGTATCATAAGTAGCTCTTTTTAAGTTGTTGTCAATTGTTGTTAAGTAATTACATTTTCCGTCGACCTCATTATAAAATTGAGTTTTACGTACTCCCTGCATAATCATAAAGTAACACTTTTTAAATGTAATACTTTTCGTCCGCAAACATCTGTCAATGTCAATTATAATTTTTATGTCAAATTAAATGAAGCCGAAGTAACCAGTTATGAAAACCCATTTTTAAGAAAGGATGAATTTAGTGACTACATAGGATATTACAGTACTTTAGGTACATACTGAAACATTTTAGATACTGCAGAATATTGTTTGTTTACTTCCATTTATAACCTCAATTTCTCAATCCCACACAACTTTGAACAAAAACAATTTGTTTCAAATTACAAGTAAATGATTTTAAGTGCTTTGAAATGATATTAATAAATTGTTTATAGTTTCTACAATGTGCCGAAGCATATAGAAGAGCCTGGTTGTAATCTCACAATACTCGATACATTGTTTTCAATATGTAACACTTTAACTTCTTTAAAGTTATTCATTTATAAGGTAAGACAGAATTCATACGACTTGAGATTGCTTTAGACAATTTTATTAGGTAACAGTTTGATACAGAAGCGGAGTTCCGATACAAAAATTTTCACGATCATAAAATACAAAACTTACGTAGAGTGAGTTAATTATGGGTACCTTTCTATTACTGTATTTGATTGATGTAAATAAGTAATAATGCTAATGGAAAACACAAGAACAGTAATTACTTGTGAAAAATCATTTGAATATTGATTCTGTCGCAGGAAAAAACAAAAATAGAATCATATAAGCCATCAACATTACTGGGTTCAAGATTTATTCGTACACAAAACCAAGGTGAATTTCACAGTTTTCAATAAGCTGAAAGAAGATTATTACATTTTTGAAACATTTTCGAGTGAATCAAAAAACTACGTTTGCATACTTTCTTACGGTCAGGCAATATTTTTATTGAATATAAAATGATTATAAGTCTGACCACGGTACAAACTCAGTCTTATAACTATTATATGTCCAATTAGTAAGAATCGACTTTAATGTGTTTAATAGGAGAAACTTCATTACATCTTTGATCATAAACAATTAAAGAAATGCATTAATTTTGAGGGTAGGCTTCCAACTATAACTACATTTTTAAATATACTTCAAAATAACACTACCTAAATGTAATTTTTATTATTTTAATAAATTATAAAAAGTACATGTTTTACCTATTACCTATCATAATCAAGTGCTCTTATAAAATTTATGTGATTGTTGTAAACAAATGCTTTATCGGTACAATATTCGAACGCGGAAAGCTTTTATTTCCTTTAATAAATTTTGACACAAATGTTACAATACTGAACGGTGAAGTGAACATTAGGTACAGTAAAATCAGAACAAACGTAAAATTTTTGTTTAAAATTACTAAACATTTTGTTTTCGTAGAGTAGACGTTGTATAAACTAGAAAATTCTTTATTCTTATTTTTAAAAAAAAAAAAAAGCAAAAAACCCCACCTCTACCCCCAAAAAACCCCCCAACAAAAAAATCAATCCCAAAAAAAAAAGTCACTTTTTCGTCCTTGTTACATAAATAACTATTTTAATAGGTAGCTGTTTGATTTTTTAATCAAAAAAAAAAAAAAAAAAAAAATAAAAAAAAAAATAAAAAATTCAATTCTCTTTTTTTTTTTTTTTTTTTTTTAAAAATAAGTTTTTTTAAAAAAAATTTTTTATAAAAAATAAAAAAAAAAATTTTTTTGGCAATAAATTCGATATTTTTATAAAACAAAATAAAAAAAAAAAAAGCCCAAAAAAAACTTTTTTTTTTTTTTTTTTTTTTATAAAAAAAATTTTTTTTTTCTTTAAGTAAAATTTTTTTAAAATTTTTTTTTTTTTTTTTTTTTTCATCACTGCTTCTGACATTTCTCAATTTTACCAGGCTTTCAATATTTACCATCATCTTTAGATAATTTTATAACTATATTTTTCTTAGATAAAAATGGTCTTTTAGGACCTCTTCTTTGTGGAGGTAGGAAGGACAAACAACTCAAAGTTTGTGATTGCCGACGTTTCGCCTCTCGTGGTGAGGGCTTTTTCCAGGCTTACACAAGTATTTTATTTATTTTTCTCTTCTTTTGTACCTATTTTTCATTGTAAAATTTCTTCTTAATTATTTAATAATATTTTAAGACAATTAATATGTACAGTGTTTTTGTGTTCTCAATATATTTTTTTAATTTTTGAAGTTTGTACTATGAATTTTTATAATGATTACTTTTTTACGGAATTTAATTGATTGGTCATTCGCCTATATCGTTTTCGGTCATCCGTTTAGAGGATTTCATGTTTACCTGCGATCTTATAGTACAATCCTACTATCCTAAACTACCAAGTAACAGAGACGTTAATGAGAATGTTATTGAATTATGAAAATCCTTACAAAATATTTTCGTACAAGTACGAGTAATTTTTTCGCTCAAATAAAAGTGAAAAATTACCAAAATATCATACTAAAATGACAAATATTAAACTATTATTCACTATTTTGAAATTGCTAATAATGTGATCATTTTTCAAGTTAATGTAGCAAACTATGTCAAACAACATCAAGACGATCGAGTGGAAAGAAACTGCTTTTAAATTACTTCGATGAGTCGATGCTCAGTGAAATAGAACGCCTGAAGCGATTCTGCTGTTCCTGAATACTAAGGACAAGACAAAAAAAGCTCTCGCAACTTTTTATTGCTTTTCAGCACCCAACGCACTTTGCCCATTTGTATTTTAGTCATCCCTTTTTTGTCGTTTTGAATTATTTATTTATTTTTTAGAGGTTATTTAGAGCTGCTCAGTTTCGTGTTGCATAAAGTCACAAACACATACACCAATAAATTATTAAAAAAGCACACCTCGTTTCGCGCCGTACAATCGCATCCCTTAAATTGAAAAAGTTTGCATGTACATACTAAAGTAGAAGTAACGAATTAAAAGAATGCCTTTCAAAATGATCGAAACTTAATAAACGTCAGATTAGGTATTCAAATTTGGATTTGCGAAAATCTCAATTAAAGTAAATTTGAATTTAAAATGAGACTTTCGTATATTGAATATCATTGTACAAATTCAAATGTGTTTGCATGAATAAATTTTACACAATGCCAGGTGAAAGCTTTTTGCTGGTAGTTGTTTCTTTTGTACAAAATTTATTTTACAAAATGCTCTTCAATGACTAAATCATCGAATTACGTTTTATCCTCGAAAAATTTTACAGTTTCACTTTGTATACGGAAGAGCATGTAACACACTGCTTGTAATTTAAGTTTATTAACATAGATACAAAAAAAATGTTAAATTTATACAAAATTAGGTAAATTTACAGAAGCTTATGTTTTTTAAGTAAATGACAAACTCGGTGATGTAAAACTTTTTAGAATTCTCTTTTTTCGGAAGTTTACACAATGATTTAATTTGTAACGGTTGTAATGGATTTTTCAAAAACGACATCTTTCCCAGTTTAATTAATTTTAAGGTTTCAATTTTACATTTTTGCAATTACTACAGATTAGTGTTCTCAACAAGTTGATAATATGTACGTTATAAAAAAAACCTTCAGTCTCATTCAAAATTTTCAAACAATTGCAGCAACCTATAATGTCGCTTCAAAAACGTCTAAGTATTTGCTGATATCGATTCTATTTCTTAGTGTCAATGTACTATTTAGGAAACAAAAATAGGGACACTTTGTTTCTACAAGTTAAATAGGCATATCTACTTTAATGTTTAGGATGTAGTACCTGACTCGTACATTCTTTACAATTAAACAAAGAATAGTGGTGCAGATTTATAGTTTAGGTAAACGTATTGAAATAATTGTTTTCTTGTATTGAATCCTGTCTCGAGGTTATCACTTAACGTGTTTGTCACATTTTATTTTGTCCGTATTTTTGTTTTTTATTTTTAAACAATTTTTCCACATTGAGTATCAATATAGTTAAAATCATATAAGATTGCGTATGACTCATTTTGAATAACTGCCTCAATTAATTTTAAAAACGTATGT